>JACMZG010000002.1:22944460-22957216 GCA_018340805.1 Microvelia longipes
TAATTTTTGTAATTGTTAAATAATTTTGCTTAAACTGTTAAATAATTTTAGGAATATGATAATTACTAAATAAACAAGTAAAACATTAAACTATTGTTACTAAATTAAATTTTTAAATTAGAATTTTTGTCGCGCTGCTATTTTGAAATAATTAGACTTTTTATTATACAATTGAATATTTCTAAATCGAAAAAAACTTTAAATAATTGTAATATAGGTTTTGTAAGAATATTGTATTAGAAAATAATATGTATGGTGAAATTTATAAGAAAAAATTAAAATTTCATTACAAAATCAAATAATTTAGGACAATTTATAAGATTTAATTTTGTTACTGAATATTATTAGTATTTATACAATTAAATCAATGAACATTTTAAAGATTTTATTGAATTATTCATGAGGCGAATTGAATAAAAATATCATATTTATTCAAGTTTATTTCAGATTTTTACTTTGAAATCTTATTCACTTATTGCACAATTATCAATAGATCCCATTATTTGTAATATTAAAATATTTAAATGAAATTAAGACATATTTCAGAAATTCAAATATTACAGGGAAAGATTTGAATGAATATTTGAAAATTAAATTTAAATTATTTTAATCAACTTTATTGAAAAGTGTAATTATTGAGTAAAATTTCAGTTGTCTCCAATCATAAAAGTATTTTTATATGAAAAAATCATTGTTTGGTTTTGGAAAGCAATGATCTTTCATTTTGTTATTAATAATAAACAACATATTAGGATTTGTCTGAAAATTAACTATTTAAAGTTCTTCAGGAGATTAAATGACAAGGATCTCTAGAAAAAATCAAATTGACGTCACTTCAAAGAGAATCGATTAATCGAGTTAATTGTAAATTTTTTCATTAAAAATATTGAATTATACCTATTAAATGTCAAATTTCTTTTTAGAATTCTATTACTGTTTTAAGAATATGATATATATTGATTAAATACATAAATTGATAAAAATATAGAAATTAGTTAGAAAAGACGATAAGAAGAACACAAAATGAATATATATATATAGAGTGTTTCTTAAAATGACATACTTCAAGAGATCAATGATCGAGTTAATTTGTAAATTTTCATAAAAAATATGAATTATACTATTAAATGACTACTTCTTTAGAAATTTTATTACTTTTTAAAGAAATTTGATATATTGATAGAATACATAATTGATAAAATTAGAAATTTTTTAAAAGAACAAAAATGAATCAAAACAGATTGTTTTTAAAATGAACATTACTTCAAGAGATCATTGATCGAGTTAATTGTAAATTTTCATAAAAATATGAATTATACTATTAAATGACTACTCTCTTAGAATTTTATTACTTTTTAAAAACAATTTGATCAAATTTGGTTAGAATACGCAATTTTGGTTAGATACATAAATTTGATAAAGAATCTAAAATTTGATAAAAATACGGAAATTAGTAGAAAAAGGCGATATAAGAACAATAATGAATCAGCACAAGAGTTAAAAATGAATGTACTAAAAGGGATGAACCAAAAATAAAACTTTTTCTATAAAAATAATTTGAGACGTCCCTATGACTAGTTTGAAGTGTTTATTATTAGAATTTGTGACAGTGATGATTACCATGTTAAGACTTAATGTTAGCGAGAATTTAAGAATAAAATTGCCAAATGTTAAATTTAAATTTTATTACTTTTTAAAGAAAAACTGATAAAATCAAATATCATCCGGGTAACTCGAACCGTTTGAACTCGACCTCTGTGCTCGAACCTCTGTGCTCGAACTCTAAACTCAGAGATCTGAACTTAATCTCTAAGATCGAAATCTGTCTCGAACCTCTGAACTTCAAAATCACTTGATTTCTATCACTTTATGCTTAATATACTATTTTTTCTTCAGTTAAAAACTCAAACTTAAATTGATAAAATCAATTTATTGATTGTACTATCGTTTACTCTGTCTATTCAGTCCTCAATTGATCAGTCTACTCTCTATTCTTTTCCTTTTTGGTACTTGAGTGCCACGTGAGTGGTACTCTATTAGTTGAATTAATATGAATAATGTATAAGGTACTAATCTTTGAAGAAATTTCATGAAAAATATTTAATAAGTAAGAAATATAGTGGGTCAATGAATAAGTAGGGCTTACTGACAACAATATTGATTGGTTTAATGGTCTCATATTCAAATTGATAAAACCAGTATTTCATTTTTCGATTAAAACCCATAATTTTCTATCATGATGAAACCAATGGTTTGTATTGTGATCTTGAAGAAAATATTGAATAAGTAAAAAATTATGAAAAAATATAGGAAAAATGATTGAAAAAATCAAGAAATGGTTGAAAATATGAATATTTGTTACTTTTCTGTTACATAAGTACCATAAAATATCCTATAAAATTATTTAAAATCTTATATTATAGTCTCAAAACTCTATAAATAAAATAAAAACAATGATTACTATTCAGAAGAAAAGACTTAGAGTTCCACGTGAGTGGGACTCTTACAAAATTAATAGGATATTTGCTATACTATCACATTAATTATCTGATGAAACGATATTTTTATTGAAAAACTAATATTTCCATAAATAAACTCACTTTGATTAGTAAACACGATAATATTTGTAGAAAAACTTAGAAAAAATTTCATTAAAAAGTTAATTAAAAATCAATTAATTAATTTTTTATTAGTCTCAAGGTAAAATTAGATGATATTTAATGTCTTTAATTTTTCTGATAAATTCTTGTAATTTCTGAGGGATTTCTCAACAAAATATATTAATTTTTAATTTTTCAAGTTTTACCCTAACCTATACACACCAGGTAAGTATACAATAAATTCTTAAATATTTTATCAATTAGATTGATTAATATGAATAATAAGTATGGGGAATACCATCAAATGGTCTTATATATTTTTATCAATAAAACTATTATTTCTAACATTGTCTTATTAATTTGCTCACTTGATTATTCTTACTCTATTCCTTTAAGTACTTGAGTGTCACGAGAGTGGTACTCTATCCTTATATTTACTTTTGAAGAAAATAAAGTTGGAAAAATATAAAAAAATGACAAGATATAGACTAATATAGTACAAATAGAGATCCAAAATGAGACTAAATGGTGGGAAATGACAAAATCAGTGTCAAATAATGGAAATAAGACAAAGTTAAGAAAAAACTTAAATATGTAAGAAAAATGAGATAATTAGAAAGAAAATTAGTTCAAAATATGACGAAAATAGACAAAATGCGACAAAATATTGGCAAATAAGTCAAAATTAAAGAAAATATTGAATATGTAAAAATGGATAGAATATGAAAGAAAAATCTATATGTCAAAATGATAAAAAATTTGGTCAAAATAGAAAATCTGAAGAAAATTAAGAATCATAAACCCTTTGTGAAACAAAATCATAGAAAAATACTTAAGATGCTATTATTACATCACTCAAAAACCTTATGGAAACCTATTGTCAAAGATTGATTTACTAACAATGCGTAAAAAAAAAGAAAATTATCCCAGAAAACAGTAGAGCAAGCAGGGTTGCCAAAGCAGGCAATGAGCAAGCAGGGTTGCAAAGGAAGAAACTGAAACTCTGTCAAGATTAAATTATATTAAATGACTATGTATAATTGAATTTAATCAGTGAATCAAAAATATGATGTATGGAATGAATTAAGTATTATCATATTAAAACTAATATCAATGATAGTCAGTCAAAACTATTATTTTCATTGTAAAACCATTACTTGTCATGATGATATATTTCATAAGATAAATCTTATTTTCAACTGTAAACTCATTCATTATTCATTAAAAAGCCATATATTTAACCAGAAAATATAATATTATTACTCGAAAGAAAGAAATTCTCTAGAAATCATTAAAACTAGAGATAAAAGATGAGAATCATTACACCAAAAATGCAATGTAAAATCAATCAAAAATCCTAGAATTTCCAATAAAAATATTGTAAATTCACAATAAAATAAAACATAGAAAATCAAGAGACTTTCTAATAATATTAACCTCCGGGATTGAGCTCAGAGCATTGAGCACTTTGCTCAGAGTACTGTACTCTGATCAATCAATATTATTATTACTTATTATTGTTATTAGATTATTATTATTATTATTATTATTATTATTATTATTATTATTATTATTATTATTATATTAATTTCTTATATATTATTATTATTTTAATAAATTTGAATTTTTTCATACTTTGTAAACATTGAATTTAAACAAAAAATATTTAAATTTTAAAATCAATATTTTAAATTAATACAAATTATTTAAATTGCTAATAAATTTAATTTTAATCAACAAACAATTATTCCATACAATTTTAATAAACTTTAAAGATCATCGGATAAGGTAAGAAAACAAAAAGAGGATTGGTTAGAGACAACTGTTCAAATGATTATAAACCAAATATCAATGATTCTTCATAAGATCCAATTAGAAAGATGTAATTCATGACGTTTTTATGTTGATGTAATAGATAATCTTACCAATAAACCTTTAGATTAGATGATGTCATCATATTTAAACGTATATATATAGAATTATTAGTCTTAATTCATTAAATGTCTGTCACAAGAAGAAATCTATAAATCAGAAACATGGTCATATTGCTGCCGAGGACCGAGAAAGCATGTTTGGTCAAGACAACAAGATGAACAACAGAATCGAAACAAATTAAGCAAGAAGAATTTTGAAGATCAATATATTGTTGAGAAAAGTATTATTTTCTTTTAAAATTTAATAATTATGATTACTTTTAGAAATGATACTAGATATAATAGAGAAATCTTCCCTAAGATAAAAGAAATTTGATAATTGCCGCACCAGGAAGCATTCTGGTTAAAGAAACAGCTCGGAGTTAATGTAGAACAAGTAATCGATATTTACTTGGATTTTACATTCCATACCCTATAACGTGGACTGTTTTACTAGATCAGATTGAGAAGATTTATAAAAAAATTTGTTAAATAAATTTTGTTTTAATTTATCTTTTTATTTCTTTACTTTTATGTGTGTATGTGCCAATATTCATCTAGAAGATTTATTATGTATTATCATAGGCAATATCCGAGTTTGAGTAATTTACGAGAATGTGTTGAAATATGGTTAAATATAGGAAATAATTTGATCTGTAAAACCAATAATTTGAAGTTGTGATTAAAATAAAAATACTTTTATTTAATATTAATAATAAAATCAAATAAAACTATAATTAATTAATAATAATAATAATTCATGTAAATAATAATAATATATAATAATAATAATAATAAAATAATCATAATAAATTAATAATAATAATAATAATAATATTGATTTGAATCTCTGAGTACAGTACTCTGAGCAAAGTGCTCAATGCTCTGAGTCAATCCTCGGAGGTAATATATATTAGAAAAGTCTCTTGATTTTCTATGTTTATAGTATTTCCAAGTATTTTTAGGATTTTTTGTTTATAGTGATTTACAATATTTTATTGAAATTCTAGGGATTTTGATTGATTTTACATTGCATTTTGTGTAATGATTCTCATCTTTTATCTCTAGTTTTAATGATTTCTAGAGAATTTCTTTTTTTGAGTAATAATATTAATCTGGTTAAATATATGGCTTTTTAATGAATAATGAATAGAGTTTACAGTTGAAAATAAGAGATTTATCATATGAAATTATCATGACAAGTAATGGTTTTTACAATGAAAATAATAGTTTTGACTGACTAATCATTGAAAATATTAGTTTTAATATGATAATACTTAATTCATTCCATACATCATATTATTTGATTCACTGATTAATTCAATTAACATAGTCATTTAAATAATTTAATTTGACAGAGTTCAGTTTCTTCCTTTGCAACCCTGCTTGCTCATTGGCAACCCTGCTTGCTCCTGGCAACCCTGCTTGCTCTACTGTTTTCTGGGATAATTTTTCTTTTATTACGCATTGTTAGTAAATCAATCTTTGACAATAGGTTTCCATAAGGTTTTTGAGTGATGTTAATAATAGCATCTTAAGTATTTTTTCTATGATTTTATTAATTCACCAGTTTTATGATTCTTTATCAATTTTCTTCAGATTTCCACATATTTTGACCAATTTTTATTCAAAATTTTGACATATAAATTTTCTTTCTAATTCTATCCATTTCCTTACTATTCAATTTATTTTTCTTTAATTTTGACTTATTTGCAATATTTTGTCGCTATTTTGTCTTATTTCGTCATATATTTTGACATAATTTTTCTTTCTAATTATCTCATTTTCTTACATATTTTAAGTATTTTCTTAAGATTTTGTCTTATTCCATTATCTGACACTATTTTTGGTCATTTTCCACCATTTTAGGCTCATTTTTGGATCTCTATTTGTACTAATATTAAGTCTCTTCTTGTCATTTTTTGTTCATATTTTTCACTAATTTTCTTTTCAATTACAATATAATAGGATAGAGTACCACTCTCGTGACACTCAAGTACTTAAAGGAATAGAGTAAGACTAATCAAGTGAGCAAATTAATAAGACAATGTTAGAAAAATAATAGTTTTTATTGATAAAAATATAAGACCATTTGATGGTATTCCCCATACTATTATTCATATTAATCCATCTAATTGGATAAAATATTTAAGAATTTATTGTATACTTACCTGGTGTTGATAGGTTAGGGTAAAACTTGGAAAAAATTTAAAATTAATATATTTTGTGAGAAATCCCTCAGAAATTACAGATTTATCAGAAAAACTTAAGACATTAAATATATCTAATTTTTTACCTTGAGTGACTAATAAAAATTAATTAATTGGATTTTTTAATTAACTTTTTAATGAAATTTTTCTAAGTTTTTTCTACAATATTATCGTGTTTACTTAATCAAATGAGACTTTATTATGGAAATACTAGTTTTTTCAATAAAATATCAGATAAATTAATGTGTTAGTATAGCAAAATATCCATATTATTTGTAAGAGTCCCACTCACGTGGAACTCTAGTCTTTCTTCTTGAATCAGTAACATTGTTTTATATTAAATTATTGAGTTTTGAGACTATAAATATAAGATTTTAAATAATTTTATAGGATTTTTATGGTACTATGTAACAGAAAAGTACAAATATTCATATTTTCAACCATTTCTTGTATTTTCTCATCTTTTGGTTTTAGAAAAATTGAAAACACGAGTTTTATCTGAACGGTTCTATCAGGAAAATACTGGTTTTAATCATTGAATAAGAGACCATTAAAAATCAGTCAATATTGTTGTCAGTAAGCCCTACTTTATTCATTGACCCACTAATTTCTTACTTATTAAATATTTTTCATTGAATTTCTTCAAAGTTTAGTATTTACTACATTATTCATATTTAATTCAACTAATAGAGTACCACTCACGTGGCACTCAAGTACCAAAAAGGAAAAGAATAGAGAGTAAGATTGATCAAGTGAGACTAAGTAAGACAGAGTAAACGATGGAAGTACAATCAACTATAATTGATTTTATTCATTTAAGTTTGAGGTTTTCACTGAAGAAAATAATGAATTAAGCATAGTGATAGAAATCAGTATTTTTCAAGTTCAGAGGTTCGACACAGACGATAGAGATTCAAGTTCAGATCTCTGAGTTTTAGAGTTCGAGCACAGAGGTTCGAGTTTCAGAGTTCGAGTTCAAAGGTTCGAGGTTACCCGCGGATGATATGATTTTATCAAGTTTTCTTTAAAAGTAATAAATTAATTAAATTTGACATTTATTTGGCAATTTATTCTTAATTCTCGCTAACATTAAAGTCTAACATGTAATCATCACTGTCACAAATCTTAAATAATAACACTTCAAAATAGTCACGTCTCAAATAATTTTATAGAAAAAGTTTTATTTTGTTCAATCCCTTTTAAGTACATTTCATTTTTAACTCTTGTGCTGATTCATTATTGTTCTTATATCGCCTTTTTCTAATTCCGTATTTTTATCAAATTTTAGATTCTTATCAATTTATGGTATTCTAACCAAATTTGCGTTATTCTAACCAAATTTTATCAAATATTGTTTTAAAAAGTAATAAAATTCTAAAGAGAGTAGTCATTTAATAGTAAAATTCATATTTTTATGAAAATTTACAATTAACTCGATCAATTGATCTCTTGGAAGTATGTTCATTTTAAAAACACTCTTGTTTTGATTCATTTTTGTTCTTTTTCGTCTTTTCTACTAATTCCTATTTTTATCGTATTCTAATCAAATATATCAAATATTCTGTAAAAATTAATAAAATCTAAAGAAGTAGTCATTTAATAGTATAATTCATATTTTTATGAAAATTTACAATTAACTCGATCAATTGATCTCTTGAAATTTGTTCATTTTAAAAAACACTCTGGTTTTGATTCATTTGTTCTTCTTTCGCCTTTTCTACTAATTTCTATATTTTAATCAAATTTATGTATTCTAACAAATAATCTTCAAATATTCTTAAAAAAAGTAATAAAATTCTAAAGAAATTTGAGATTTAATAGTTATTAATTCATATTTTATGATAATTACAATTAACTCCGATTAATCGATCCTTTTGAAGTACGAGTACCAATTTGATTTTTCTTTAGAATCTTGTCATTTAATCATCTGAAGACTTTAATAGTTATTTTCAGCAATCTAATATGTGTTATTATTAATAACATGAAATAATTGCTTTCAAACCAACATGATTTTATCATATAAAAATAATTTTATGAGTTAAGACACCTGAGTAATTTAATCAATAATTACAATTTCAATAAAGTTGATTAAATAATTAATTAATTTTCAATATATCATACAAATTTCTGTATATTTAATTTCTGAAATATGACTTAATTTCATTAAAATATATTCAATGTTACAAAATAATGGGATTTATTGAAATTTGCAATAGTGAATAATTTCAAAGTAAAATCTAAAAACTTGATAAAATATGATATTTTTATATTCAATTCACCTCATGAATAATTCAATAAAATCTTAAAATGTTCATTGATTTAATTGTATAAATACTAATAATATTCAGTAACAAATTAAATTCTTATTAAATTTTGTCTAAATTATTTGATTTTGATGAAATTTTTTAATTTTTCTTAATAATTTCACCATCATAATTTATTTTCTAATACAATATTCTTCAAACTATATTACAAAATTATTTAAAGTTTTTCGATTTAGAAATATTCAATTTATAATAAAAGTCTAATACACGCGACTAGTTCTTCAATCTATTTAATTAAAAAATTTCAATTATTTTAAAGTTTTTTTCGATTTAGAAATATTCAATTGATAATAAAAAGTCTAATTTATTCAAAATTACAACGCGACAAAATTTCTAATTTAAAATTTAATTTAGTAACAATAGTTTAATGTTTTACTTTTATTTAGAATTATCTTATTCTAAATGAAATTTATTTACAGATTAAGTTTTCTAATTAACTTGTTACAATTAACTTATTCCAATTAACTTGTTCAATTGACAATAATTTCAATAAATAATCGTATAAATTTTCACACAAAAATCTAATTTATCAGCAATTAATTTAATCATAAAAGTTCATTTAAAAATTCGCATAGTGTTGTAAAGTTTTTCAAACTATTTTAGCATAAAATTTATTTACTTTCAGATTAAATTATTCTAATTTCAATTAAATAATCGTATAAATTAAATTTTCACACTAAAAATCTTAATTTATCAGCATTAAATTTTATCATAAAGGTTCATTTAAAATTCGCCAAATCTTTTCATTTTCAATCAAATTATTTACTTTTCAGGTAATTATTACTATTTAGCAATAATTTTCAATAATTTTTCAAAATGTTTTTCAATTTATTATTCGTGAAATTAATTATCAATTACTTGTAAAAGCAAACTTTAAAAAATATTCCAAAGAAAACTATTCAATATTTATTTCAAAATATTTAATTCAAGTTTGAAAAAAATATTTTTAAAAAATTATTTAAATTAAATTGCTTATTTTCTAATCAGTAATATACTTTATCAAAAATATTTTATGTTAATTATTTGTATTTTCTTGATTATTTTGAGTAAACTTGTTGAAATATGAAATTTTATATTTTTTTTATCTATATTAGTTACTTTCACATCAATTCATAATAATAGAAAAATATTTTCTGTAAGCTTCTTGGTTATACAAGATTATTTTTTTTAAAACATTAATGATTTCCTTAAAAATAAATTTTAACAATGAAATAAAAATTATAAGCTTTGGTTTATTATAAATTTCGATACAGAAAAGCACATTATGTGCTAAGTATGTGAGCAGCAAAGCTCTATTGAAATTATTATTAAACCATATAAGTAAAATACACATAAAATTTTACTTTAAGGTCATATAATAATTAATTAACTCTAGTTTTTTAATAATTATTAATACTTAGGGAAATTATCATAGTTAAAATCTTAATTAATTATTACCTTAAATTAATTATCTATTTAAAAAGTTGAAAATTTTACCTCTTATTTGCATTAAAAAATATTGTCACTTATTTGGCTTGAGTTTTTTTTACCGCTAATTTGCCTTGTAATAAATATTTAGTTTTACCTTAATAACTTTTCAACCATAAGGTCTCATTTTATGAAATTTATACCGCTAGAATCATCGTAAAATTCTCTATTAAATAGTTGTCTTCTTGAAAAAACTTTATTTTTGAAAATTATTTTTGAAATTTTGATGGTTCGAGTCTTCCTCTTGACCATTTATTTTAATAGTTTTTCTTTAATAACTTTTCTTCCATAATGTTGATTATGAAATTTATACCGTTAAAATCAGTAAAAATTCTCTATCGAATATATGTCTTTATAAAAAACTTTGATTTTGAAAAATATTTTCAAAATTTATGGTCTGGGTTCAAATCCATCTTCTTGACCATTTATTTTTAATTAGTTTTTCCTTAATAACTTTTCTCCTACATTGTTTGACGATTTTAGGTTTAGATATTCTTACTCACATAAAATTCTCTATCGAATAGTACCCATTCTAGGAAATTCGAGAAACTTTTTATTTTTTCGAAAAATTATTTCATGTCAGAAATGATCCCCATGAATTCCGAATCGATTGATGTAAAAATCTCGACAAAAAAATTTTTTGAAAAAATCTTTGAAAAATTTTTGAAAAATTATGGTCGTCCCTCCCGTCCTTCCGACGAAAAATTTTAAAAAATTAAAAAAAATTAATTTTTAATTATATACAGTCAAAAAACTGGCCAAAATTAGTTTGACGTCATGAAAACTGCACAAATAGTTTGACAAAAACTGTATAAAATATCACTGGGGCCAATTTGTACAGGGGGGTCTTCATTTAAAAACAAATTAAATAAATAAATAAATTTGACTTCACTTAAACAAAGGAAATTTCTCTGGCCAGGGGGAGGGGGGGAGGGGGGGTCTCATTAAACAATAAAATTAAATTTAAATTATTATTACGTTTAATGATTACGTCATAATCACGGTAATACACACCAAAGTGACGTAATAATGACGTCATAATTACCGTAATATTTAAAATTTCGGTAAACTTTTCAAAATTTCCAACAATCCTGGCACGATTCACGTAATAATTACGTCATAATTATTGATACACAAACCAAATATGAAAAAAATTACGTAAATAATTACGTAACTAACTGTATTAAAACGTATAAAATCTTGGGCAATTACGTAACAGGGCGGGGGGAGGGTCTCATGTGTGTGGCCCCAGACAGCCACTATTACCTACTGTTCTTTTCTTTGGTAACATATTGCTGCTTCTGGTTGGAAGCCATAAAATCGTTGGAATTCCGACACTGCATTTGCTTTCAATGATGGTAATATTTTTGCATTATTTGATATTACATCTCGAGCTGTTTTCATTCCAATTGCTCCAATACGTCTAAGAATAGGCAAAGCAAATCTACCAATTGTTTGTAACCAACCAGAACCATACTGTTTTCCGACAAAGTATGGTAATTCTCCACCTGCTTGACTAGTACTATATAGCGATATAATATCAGGATTAGACATTTATTTTTCGAAAATGTAGGGTTATATGTTTTTGAATCTTGTGCAAAATTGATTAATTTTCCGCTATCATCCGGATATTGATTTCTATATTGTTTATACATGTAGTGGCTACAGGTAAATACATTGGGTTCTTGACGATAATCTGAACAACTTCATCATTGTCATATTTTCCAACCATATTGATTTCAACAAAGTAACTCTTACATCTCCAACAATAACAGGTTCGACAATATTACTATAGATGAACATTTGCTGATGATAATGGATCATTTTTGGAATTCTAACACCTTTTATTGTTTCTGGCGTTCGAGTGATTACATCATACTGTTCATTTTCTAATCCAAAGGTTTTTGTTAGGGTTTTATCAAAGTTTACTCTTCTAATATGATCGTGTAACGTGTATTCAAAATATTGATCCTTGATCAGTATGAAACTATGGAATAATTGTGAACAATTTTCAGTCATGTACCTTTCTAATTCATTTAAATCCGTAATGTATAAGTTGTCTTTGAATTGAATTACTTGTTCCACTATCACATTATATGTAACATAAATCATTATTCCTTCTACAGAAACATCGTCTTTAAAGTATTGAGGGTGATGAGATCTTGATATTTAATCCAGTTTTTCTCATTCTCATATCCAAATCTCTTGGCCATTTCGATGGAATCAAACATACAAAGTATGA
>JACMZG010000002.1:22958216-23042500 GCA_018340805.1 Microvelia longipes
GAAAAAATATGCAGACACATTCGCGAAACGGCACGGATTACCAAGCCTTGCATAAACATCAGTTGCTTATCAACTGGCAAATTCTGCGAAAGCGCATTACATCTTGTTGTTACTAAGATTGAAGCTGCTTTTGAAAGCAAAAGATGTGTTTTTGGTGCCTTTTTTCGTTATTGAAGGAGCATTTGATAACACATCTTTCCAAACTATATCTCCTCTCTGAGAGAGCGTGGTGTTGAAGAACTGTCTGTAGATGATAGCCACTATGCTTCTCAGTAGAAGGTTATAGCTTCTGTGCAGGAGAAAAACGGCTGAAGCCCGAGTCACCAGGGGATGCCCGCAGGTGAGTCTGTTCCTTTACGTGGAGCCTTGTGGTGACGGCATACTCTTCTGTCTTAACAGTAAAGGCTTCTTTGCCATATGGTACGCCGATGACATAGTCATCCTTATTCCTGGCAAATTCATTAATACATCCCTGGAGATAATCAACATAAGGCTGATTGAAAACTGGTGCAAACAGGTCAGACTATCAATAATCTGCCAAATCTCACTAGTAATTTTCACCAAACAAACAAACCTCACGGTGAGGCCCCTATACTGTTGGTGAACAACTACACTTTTTGACCAGGTTCCAATATCTTGGAGTAACCCTAACAAGAGGCTAGAGGAAATAAAAAAAACAGCTTGATAATATAATTAATAAAGCCAAACTGACTTTTATGACAGTCCGTAGAGCTTTAGGTAAAATCTGGGGACTCAAACCTCAAGGTCCATGAATTCAGCACCAACTACTGCTCTAGAAGTCATATTAAGCCTTCCGCCTTTTGATCTTGTTATAAACAGTGGGGGCTGGAAGATCCCTGCTATTAGAGGTCTCTCCAAAATAGTGAATGTAATCAGAATCCCATACTATCTATGAATTCTGATTACATGACCACCCACTACTACGATGAAAAACTCTTTATGCTCAGTTGTGATAGATTCAATGAGGAACCACCTCAATCCTCTGGTGACATTGTATGGTATATTGATGGATCTAAGATGTACTTTGGCTCTGGTAGTGGTATATATGAGACTCAAGCTAATCTCCAAACCTCATTTTCTTTAGGAAAGTATGCCACAGTCAAAAATATTCAGACAAAAATATTTGCTATTAATGCCTGTCTAATAGAAAATATTAAAAAGAATTCTAATCCTCTATTAATATTTTTACTGACATCCAAGCTGCTGTTAAAGCTCTTGGTGCATACTAAGTCAACTCTAAGCTTGTCTGGGAGTGCTTACAAAATCTTCTGACCTTGTCACTCAACAATGATGTAGCCTGTGAATAGCATGTGTTTGTCTTATAATTCAACGGTGGAATATAGAGGCGTAACTCTAGGACTTAATTTGTTGGGCTTCTCCCTAACTCCTCACTTTTCTAATTGGGAACTTAAAGACTTTTACACAGCTCTTCGTTGCGGTGCATTTATGGTAGCACCAATAATGCGGGTTGCATTTTAATTCACCAGTTGCATTTTAATGCACCGGTTGATTGGACTTATGTGGGTCTGTGGTTGGTGAAAAGGGTGGAGGAGAGAAAACCTCCACTGAAAGGCGGGGCTTGGAGTGTGGTATGTGGTAAGGTTTCAATTATTGTTGCCACCTTAGATCTACCGCAACAATGAAGTAAGTGAAATTAGTAAGGTCACTAAGTTCCCTTAAAGTTAAAAGGGAGGAATTAGGAGTTTTACTTAATCCCAGTGAAGATGAAATCCATCGCTGACCTAATTCCTCCCACTGATGAGCTAGGGGAAAATTAAAAAAACAGGTAGATTAAAACCTCCCGACACCCTATGCTACAGGCCTGCCTTTAGCAGGACTTGCCTACTTTCGCGCTCCGATTTCACCAACTACAAACCCACATTAGTCCAACCAACAGGTGGATTTTCAGTGGAATTAAAAGACAAGCCAAATGAATGGCGTAGCTGGAAACAGGTTGGGAAAGATATTATTTTTCCTGAGGATTTTGGATTGGAATCATTAGATCTTAGGCCCTAGAGTTTATTCGGTCGGCACAATTTGTAAAATAGAAGTTAGTTGTAAGGGAAAATTTTGGATTGTTTGTCAAGCAGTCTTAGTAAGTTTAAATTAGATCTGAAAAAAGTCTCATAAAAAAACTAGCTTGCAAAAATAGTTTGGTCTTATCTTTATCACGCAACTCCTCCTTTGATGTAACTGCACTAATAGGCATTCAATTCAAGGTCAGCGAGAATCGCATGACACCATCATGGTTCTACAATCAACATGCATAACATCTCATGAGTACAAAGCTTTTAACTGTAATTTAACTGCTTGTTACGAATTTCCAATGGGATTTTGAAAATCTATTTCTTAACTTGTGTATTATACTCGTAGATTGATTTTAAAATACAAATGCCGATCAGTTTTGACTGTTAAAGTTGTATCATTGACTGAGGCTGTTGTATCTAAAAAAAACCCTTTCGTATATAATATTATTATATATATATTATATATATATATATAATATATATATATATATATATATATATTATATATACATATACATAATATATATATATATATGTATATATATATATAATATATATATATATATATTATATATTTATGAGTGTATATATGAAAATAGCGGCCATAGCAAGCCCTAAAGACCCGGTTAGCAGAACTTTAAAGCGAGGCGATGGAAATTCGCGAAATAGATAACAAAATTCCATTCAACAACTAACTATAACAGAATAATGAAAATCCTGGCCGCGAAGCGGCTCCTCTGAAGTATTTGACCTTTTTTTTAGTCCGCGAAGCGGCCCGAGGGATAACGTGTGCGGCTACGGCCAGTCGTCGTTAGCTGCGTATACGACTAGCTATCGAATGAAATATATAAGCTACCAAATGGCAAAGCAGGGCCGCGGGACAGCCAGTGTTCGATTACCCCTGTCTAGTGCTAGACCCTTAAGCAAGTAATGGTTTGATGATGATGCAGATAAAGTCAAATTTGCAATATTTATTGAAAATATTAATTATATTATTTAAACGAATTCACAAGGCTACAACCATGATTGCTAGTTCCTTAGGAAGCGATCATTTTCATATTTCTCACGAAATAATTAAATCACGGATCTCGGATTATGGTAATGAATTATATAAGAGTAAGAACGAGGCAGAGAGACAGATTGGTTTGTTATCTATACAGCACAACAGAGATAAATACCGGGAGGGAAGATTAGCGTAGTGTTATCACGAAACCCCTGACAATAACACTATACATAGACGGTGCACAACCATACATAAACACTATACATAAACGGAGTCAGTGTGGAAACCAGCTTGCAACCTTTGTTGTAACCTACCTAGCGAATTAATTTTATTACTTAAGATTATTACATTCCCTTATAGATATTTTTACAAGAGAGGACCTTATAGGTTAAATTTTGAAACATCGAAAAGAGGGTCCAGGGTTCAAAAAAGATTCCCTTCGATTTATGTATAATTAAATATAGCACAAAATTACAGTACATTAATAATAGTACAAAATTGCCGGAATACTTAATATGTAATAGAAAGTTTATAATGCAAAGCATAAAGCAATATGTAGAAAGTCGACGGTGATTATTTTATATAGGCCTTAACTTAGGTTATAATGAGTCCCCAAAAATGTTTCAAACCTCTCTATGTATTGAAATATGGTATGCCCCCTCTAGTAATAAATCTCTTTGACATTTACCATGATTATAAAGTACCGCAACTTCTCAAAGTGATTAATTTCTGGCTTATTGCAGGTCATCATCAAGCGGTGGTTTAAGTTACTATCACAATCCTGGCACTGAGCCGCTCAAACATTTAACTGTTGGAAAGCTGCTGAATGAAGCCGTCGAGAGATGGCCGGATAGAAACGCCTTAGTGTCTATGCACGAAGATCTCTCTTTAACATTTTCTCAAATACAGGATAAGGTACAACTAGAACAATTACCTTTCAGAGAGAACACGCATGAGAAGACAGAGCAACGTGTTAATTTTGATTTAATTAATTATGATTAATATAATCAAATCAACCTGACTATCAGACAATCACTATCAGCCAAAACGGTTTCTATCGTTTCAGAATGCCCACGACTATAAGAAGACCATTTCGAGGGCTTTTCGCTTTGTGGACCTGCCTGGCTCGTCAAGAATGTGGGAGCCATTTTTGTACTGCCTTGGGGTAGCAGGCTAACCAGACCCTCTGCCATACTACCTCCCCGCTTTCTGGTACCCCTTAACACAATAGATATCGTAGAGCTCATCGACATAGTGAAGCGATCAACATAACTAAATCGATCCTCTCAACTCCCCTCCTTCTACTTTTGTCATTTGAACTACCGCATATGCGTCATTTTCTTGACGGAAATAATTCTTTATTATTTTGCGTTATTATATGTATAAAATTATAATGTTTGTGATTGAAAATAATTAGATTACCCAAGCAATTTGTTAATTATTGATAATTTTTAGCCTGTTACACAATTTAATTAAAGAATCGATTATATGCGATTAGATACTCTTCAGAGTATAATAGATGCGAGAAATAGAGTTTAGATAATGTTTGGAAAATTCTGTGATACCATTACACATTCACACAAAATTGTTTGTCATGTGTCATGTCACCATTGATATCCTAATAGCTTCTCCAGCTCGCTCAGCTAACAGGATGTCGAGCGTTCGAAACCCTTCGAATGCTCATCATTATACGCATAATTTCTCGAAAGACCAGAAATTATGGATTCGCCAATCTGGCCTAGGTTTTACGTGATGAAACCTACTATTAGGCATTTTAGTGTTAATCTAGAGAATACGCTTTTTCCACATCTTCGTAAACCAAGAGTGCTTGGTTTTGATTTCAAGTACGTTACAAATGCTTATGAAGTAAAATTTCTAATAAATACATTATTACCAGGCGGAAAAGCTGGCGAGTGGATTCATCAAGATGGGATTCAAACCAGGAGATCGGATAGGAATGATAGGGCCAAACAATCATACCTGGTACGTCATCTTTATGGCTGCTACGAAAGCTGGTCTTATACTGGTAAATCCTTATACTAAGTATTGTACTTATTTTACTTCCCTGCCTCCTAAAAGGAGGGAAAGCATTGTATTAGCAAAAAACTTAACACTAATTTTTTTATCTAATGTCGACATTTCAGCACCTAAAGATCCAAAAAAATTGTGCTTTTATGAGGGAATGGATATCCACATTTCTTATTAACACGCTACACCTCAAACATCTCATTCAATTTTAATGAAGCTTGGCACAAAACTCAAGTCCTGTGAGAGAAAGAACTGATTAGATTTTGGGGTTAATCCAACCCGGCTTATCAAATCAAATGACGTCACTTTAAAATTAAAAATAAAAATAGTTTTTGTGAAAAAGTGTTTCTAATGATGTTTTAAAGGGCTCTGGATTCCAAGAGAAAGCAACAATCTGAAACCACATCCCTTGCTAGCACAGTTTTCGAGATATATGGATGAATTTCCACGTTTCTTGTCAGCATTATTCAGCTCACGTAGGTGATTCAATTTCAATGAAACTTGGCACGAAAATAAATTCCTATAAGAGAAAGAGCCTTTAAAATTATAGGAGTTAATCAAACATTTCCTATGGAAATGACGTTTTCATACTTTTGAAAAATTAATAAAAATATTTGTTTAATAAAATTGGTTTCTAATAATGTTCATAAGTCTTTTAAAAATAAAGAAGTCTTGACCACATCTGTGGACAGCAAAGTTCTCAAGGTTATTATATAAAAGGATGTGCACATTTCTTTTATTCTAATTTTTTTCATATAATTATTAAGCCTGTTGATAAGGGAAGCCTCGTTCCTTGATTAGCAGTTTGTTTTAAATAATAATGTTGTATTGCTTTGTTCAGAGTCCTGGTGAATTTGCAGTACGCGGTGAGGGGTTGTCAATCGAAAATTCCGACCGAATTTAACTCTCTACCCATCTATTACGAATAAATCTTTTACTATTTTTTTCAGGTTAACATAAATCCAGCGTTCCAAGCTGAAGAAATCCTTCATTGTCTCAAGAAAGCCGATATCAAAGCATTAATAGCAGAAGAACATTTCAAAACGCAAGACTTCTATAAGATTGTCTCTTCAGTTGTACCTGAGATTCAGCAGCTTCCTTCTGCATCCAGAATCAAATCAAGAGATTTACCAGAATTCACTACGTTTATTGTTAATTCAGAGAAGAATTTCCCGTGAGAGTTTTTCTTATTTTCCAACATGTTGCGACTACTATGCGTAATAATATATTTATTACTACGCAATAAATACTGAGACGCTAAATACTGTTTTCTATCGTTTTGTTACAGAGGTGCTTGGAGACTTCAAGACATCAGTACTGATAATGTGATAGACGAACTTAGACAAACAGAATCTCAAATCCAGCCGGATGACCCCTGCAATATCCAGTTTTCTTCTGTAAGTCTCCAACAGCACATAGTCGTGTAATAAAGGTTTATTGCGGTGCTGAATTCTGAAGCTAAATTACATCTTGAGAATGAACATGAACATGAATGGAGTTCATTATAAATAGTGAAAATTCACTACACAGATAAAACCTTTATTGTCAAAGCGCTTGCATCCTAGCTAGAGGCCATCATCAGTGCAAACCCCTTGAAGAAATATAAGGGAAAAGAATGAGTCTGAATCTAATATCCAATACTAAATCATAGACTAACTAGATTCCAGCATTAGATATTAGATTCAGACTCATTCTTTTTCCTTTTATTTCTTCATCGGTTTCGCACTGGTGATGGCTTTCAGCTAGGGTGAAACCGCTTTCTCTCTAAAGTTTGACTCTAAAAGAGACTTTTCTTTTTATTAGTTATGCAGAGTTAGTTAAATTTATAACATTGTCATTGCTGTGAACAGCTAAAGTCGTTTTATAAAGCAGGCACTTCTTCCATCAATAGGATCCTCTTTAGAAATACGAAGCGTGAAATGAGTGGAGTGCCAGGATTGTAAACTTCAACAGAAACATTAGTGTGACTTATAAAACCTTCGCTACGATAAAGAACATAGTACCAACCATAGGCATATATACTAGAGGGAGCATAGCCTATATCAATACATTGAAAGATCTGAAACATCGTTTTGGGGCTCTCAGGGGCTCTGTGTAACCTCATTAAAACCTCCTTCAAGAGTAAATTAAGGTTATTATAAATCAACTGTTTCGGCTTTCCGCATATTGTTTGTGTTTTAATTTGTATTTTTTACGTTCTGGTATATTTGTTACAGTAATTGTGTACTGATTATTTGATTATATTATATAGCGAAGGAGGTCAGGTTACTTTTTTGATGTTTCAACATAAAATCAATAGGGCCCATCTAGTTATAATATCTCTATGGTAACAACTCCAAAGCTAATTAATAATTTAGTTAAAGAAGAAGAGAAACTATAGTAAACAAAAACTCTTTGGTTTCATTACTTTTCTTATAGAACTTCCACATTTTTAATAACTAGATTAAAATTGTGTAAATGTATTCCTTACACAAATTATCAATTTTTATACTAAAATGTACAAATAAATGCAATAAAAACAAAAATTTTGAGTACCGTAAATAGTTACCCTAGCAAATGTAAACAAACTATTTACGGTACTCAAAACTTTTGTTTTTATTGCATTTATTTGTTTTGCTCATATTTTCCTATAGGCGCGTTGTCTATAGGAAAATATGAGCAAACTCCCTGGAGGATAAGATGTGAACTACATGGCAGATCTGACAGAAATCGCATTTGTTTCCCTACTTGGTTTATAAATTATTTTATTCGTGACTTTGAATTGGCTCCTATTGCTATACTTTTACCTTACAAAAATTTCATGACATTTGCTTGACCCTGACTCTAATTTATTTTGAATCAAGGGTCTTAAGAAGTTCATTATATTGTGTTGGCTTGTAACCACCGACCTGGCACTAAGTCATTTCCTTCTTAAATCCTTTCCTAAGGACTTGTATACAAGAATTTCATCCGTTTTACAAAACTCCTGTTGACCGGTGATGGAATTCAGCTCTTTTAGTTTTCTAATTCTACTCTCTCTTAAGACAAGAGTAGAGTTTATAAAGTATGCCAAGAGTTTGAAGTACATTGAGGAATATTGTACTGTGTTCAATATAGTAACACTATTAGTGACCTTACTCAAACCCATTGTAATCTGATTAACACGCCAAAAGACGCGTAACGATGGATTAATTATGGACCAAATAAGACCTGAGTAACCGCTGTCTTACATTTTTATCAAATTTAATAAAATACTCTATTTTATACTTCTCTTGCTCTTGTATCACACTCATAATCTTTTGAAAATCTACTTGACTTACTTTTATTCCAATTTATTTATTTAATATAATGTACTAAGCAATATTCCACAAACACAAGTTAAGTCTATGTTAAGAGTTAGTTACGGCGACGACTCTAATTAGTTAAACAGAGGGTCATATCTCTTTTAATAAATTCTCACCTTATAATTGGCCTGGTTATAAACATAACATAGACTTAACCGTAATATTTGGGCATATCATCACACTTACTCCATTTGTTTTAGGGCACCACTGGGCTACCAAAGCCAGCACTTTTAAGTCACTTTACAATCGTTAATAATTCTCATATATATGGAAGAGTTCATGGATATAATAAAAAGGTACGATTACGAAATCTTGGTTTAAAAATATAATCTTAATCACGGAGTTTATACTTCATTGAAATAAAGATCATAAAGTTCCTTCCAGGAAAAAACAATGGACAAAACAATGATATTGATGAGGCATTAAGGTTGTACTGTAAGTAACCTATGTGCAGGTGATAAACTGTGAAGACTTCCGTGGTTATCGTCATAAAGATTAAGGTCTTCCATTGGTGACTGTGTCATGGTAATGATCATGGTGAATCTGGCGTTTCGCCTATACTGTGGGAGGCATCTTGAGGAGTGTTGGTTATTATAAATGAAAACACAATGCTCTACAAACTGAACTCAGGGCATCATCTATATTGACGCGGTCACCACCATTAGACCTAACTTTTCAAATTTTATGGAGATTGGTATCCACACCAGCTCCAGCGGTTATTAGAATATCAACATTGACAGGAACCATCTCAAGGCTTTTTCCAACTATGAGGCAAATTCCAATTCTATTGGCCTTTATCCCTAATAGCAGCCCTATAGAAATCGTTTCCTCCTCAGGATCTTGACTCAATTGATGAGGCCAAATCTTCATATTCATCTCTAGCCTTTTTCATGGCATTGATTGTTTCATACAGCTAATGTTTGATATTGCGAACACTTATTCTTCCAGCATAATTCGATCTGTTTGCAAGTACCATTCTTCCATACATTCGGAATGGTACTGGGTGTTCTATGTGGATTGAATCATGGATGCACAGTCATTCTACCATCTCCAAGTTTTAGTCCAATACATACTATCCAAACTCTGAAGAAGCAGAGGTAACACATCTATATATAATTATTTTTGATTATATCTGTTTATACCAATCAGTGTTTGTACAAAAAATCTAAATCCGGAATTCACCAAAATTACCAGTTTCAGGTATAACACTGTAATATTTACCAAGTTGTCTGACTGTTTGTGTGTGTGTGTGTGTGTGTATGTATGTATGTTTTATGCTAGAGAATTAAAACTTGGTCTAAAAATCATTATTTAGATCTAACTGTGCCATCCAGAAAATACTTTTTATGACGCCACTCAGCAAAAATTAGAAAAATTCATAAAACGCGGAAAAATCTTCGAATCAATATCAAATTTAGCGTGCATATATAAGACCATCGAGTGCTGGGCTTGATCTCAATATCAGTATTTTTATCGATTGACATTTATACGTTCTTTAAAAAAAGATTTAAAAATCTAGAAAATCAATCCATTGACTTAGAAGACGCGTTGAGTATAGGGAATTGAAGTTTCACTGTTACAAACATCTTCACGGTTGGAGGACATCGTGATGTTGAGACGCCCCGAATTACTCTAGAACCAAAGTAACTTGTTTCAATGTTTTGTACTTAAATGTTTCGCATTAATATGGTGAAGCTCTTCGAGAACTTAAATTTCTTTGTCAACGCGTATATTTTCCGCCAGAAGATTCCATCTTTAAGATTCTATACAGCTTTTACGTTTCCAGAGTCACCATAATGTACGGAACGCCTACCATGTACATAGACCTATGTAATAAAATGAAAGAACTAGGGGACGAAGAGCTCAAGAAAAACCTCTCTGTCGAGATTATTATTAGCGGAGGAGCTGTCTGCACGCCCAGTCTCTTTAAACTTATTTCAGAAACATTAAACTGCGGCTATGTTGCAGTAAGTATAGAAATATTCAGTTATGAATATTAACATTAAGTTGAAAAAATTCAGCTGTATGAACAATATCGTTCAAATCACAAAACTTAAAAAATTTATTGATCTGACTAAAAGTTTATACACACTTACTCTATGTAGGGATAACAATTATATGAAGTTACATTTTGTTATCAGCATTAGTTCAGGTTTTATCAATTGACATATATGACATAATGTAAACAAATTGCGTTTTTAGACTAATATATTTGAAAATTTGCTTATATCGTGGCAATATGGCACTTATACAACAAGTAATATGACAAACTGATATAGAACAACAACCATTTGGGCTCCCAGCGTAAAGAACAAGAAGCCGAAGGCCTCTTGTCCATTTGATGGTCAACCTTGGACCATAGAGCGCCAATATCATAGTGCATAAACTATACTCCTTGTGACCATAGTGCCATGGTAATTTATTTTTACAGACAAGACTACTTGACTAACAAGTTTCTGTTTCTTTGTTTTAGTCAGCGTACGGAATGACCGAAACGAGTCCAATTTTGATGACCAATAAACCGGATGATTCATTTGAGTTAAGAACAAGCACAGTTGGCTATGTCGCAGAGCACACAGAGGTAATTTTATTTTATCTTTAGTTTCAGTGTAACTAATTCCATTATTATGAGAAAAAACTTAAATAAATTAAATAAGCCGCCTACACTGATTCCTGCAATGACGTCAACGCTATTCATAAAATAAATCATGTTATAACCTCCGACTGCATTTAGTTTATTTACATAACAGGGGAATGGGGAGGGGGCATAACGCCAATAAAGTCTCGCCATCGTTTTCAAAGAAAATAGATGGACATGGTAACACTTGTCGCATATAGAGTTTAGAAGAATTGGAGAAACGAATAAAGTTTGTGTTTTTCACTTCACCCTAAAGGTCTAACACGCTTAATGTCAAAGACTTAAATTCTATTATTTTTTATTTTCTCAGGATTCATAACTTAATAATCTCAAACCAGATAAGAATAACAATAAATATTGTACAATTAACCTCTACACATTAATAAGGAACCAACATTTTAATCGACATATTTATAACCTGACTATAGGAAGGATGTAGTAGTGCTGCGAGTGCCCGAGGGAGTAGTGGTGGGGGTTGGCGACACTATTTTACATTGGGGCCTGATATGTTCCTTCCCTTTACTTAAGTTCCTTGGTTTACATTAAATGTTTAAATTGGAGTAAACCAATAATAAAAGTAAAGATAATAGACATAACTGTCTATTAACTTTACTTTCAATAAGCTTCTTTCAACCTTAGTGTCCCTTTGAAGCAAATATCTTAAATAAAGGGTATAACGCACTAAGTCCATTTGGCATGTAACAAATGTGACCCCGTCGAGAACAAAATATTTGATTCAGCGCTAAAAATACATAGAAAACAACACCCTACTCGAAATTTAATTTTCATCGCCCGTAATTTTGGTTCTTGGTAATTTATCATGGCTTTTTCTTCGACTTTATTTGTTACATAAATTTATATATACATATAAATAAATAAACATATAAATACATATAAATAAATAGATAATAAATATATATATTATATATATATATATATATATATAATATATATATATAATATATAATATATATATATATGAGTTAAGTAAAGTAGATAACCCCGCTAAATGGGGCTGTCCACAACAGAACTGTTTTTTCAGTGTAGGTCACATGTTCTATAGTGTTTTTAACTAACTAAGACCTACTAGAACTATGAGCTTGAGAATTACTTTCTCTATTCCTTATCTGGCTGTTGGATAGGCAGCATTCTTAAAAAGCCTATTATAACTTAAATTTGAATTGTTTCAGTGTAAGGTTGTAGACGATAACGGTAAAGTTGTTCCCTTTGGTACTGCAGGAGAAGCTTGGTTTAGATCCTACAGCACAATGCTTGAGTACTATGATAACGAAAAGGCAACTGACGAAGCCATTACTAAATGCAGATGGATTAAAACTGGGTGCGTTGTTCTACATTTATACAAACTAGCTTTTAAATGTTACGTAGTTGTGTTTCAATTTTAATAAGGACAATGAAGCTAACATTTAAACTATTTTTCTTGAAGCATTTACGCACGAAGACAGTGGTCTGTCAACAGTGTTGGACTTAGGGTCTGCCTCATACCAACTAAAACTCCTCCGCGAAAACCCTTGAACCTAGCCTGGAACCGTTATTCACATTACTTCAGGCTAGGCCTTATCTAGAGCCTTCCGGCTCCCTCCCATCTTACCCCTCTATTTCCCTTTGGTCGAAGCTTTGTCGTGGGTCTAGACGTTGATAGAAAACTTGCAACGCCTAGAACCAATGCCATAACCTACCAAAAAAAATTTAAGCTTTAGGAGCCTATCGATAGATTTTTCGAAAACAGGCCTTTGGGATAAAATGTTATTCAAGTTCTTATTTTTTTTTATCTACAGGGATCTTTTTATTCTTCAAGAAAACGGATACGGCAAAGTGATCGGAAGGAAGAAAGACGTCATTATTAGAGGCGGTGAGAATATCTTCCCTACTGAAATTGAAGAATTCTTTGAAAAGCATCCGGATATTTTGGAAGCACAGGTACTTAATTATACTTTTTTACTAAACAGAATTCTTGGACAATTTGAATAAATGCCGTACCTAATCCAGATAATAAACTCTTCTAACCACTACGTAACCATTACCCAGGATCCTGGTGCTAAGCACTAGTCAGAATTCTTGCGCTAACCACTAATCAGGATCCTGGTACTAAGCACTAGTCAGAATTCTTGTGCTAACCACTAATCAGGATCCTGGTACTCAGCACTAGTCAGAATTCTTGTGCTAACCACTAATCAGGATCCTGGTACTAAGCACTAGTCAGAATTCTTGTGCTAACCACTAATCAGGATCCTGGTACTCAGCACTAGTCAGAATCTTGTGCTAACCACTAATCAGGATCCTGGTACTAAGCACTAGTCAGAATTCTTGTGCTAACCACTAATCAGGATCCTGGTGCTAATTGACTAGTCAGAATTCTTGTGCTAACCATTAATCAGGATCCTGGGGTGACTAGTCAGAATCTTGTGCTAACCTCAGGGTACTAACTACTGGATCCTGAACCTCTGGTCAGATCTTGTGCTAACCACTAGTCAGCAGTATGATCCTGTTGACTATCATCGCCACGATATGAGCGAATTTTCAAGTGTATTAGTCAAAAAACGTAATTTATTTACATTATATCAAATCAATGACATTTGTTGTTGGTAATATAATATTCAATCAATAAAACCAGAACTATACTGATAACATGTTACTTTGAATTGTTGTGAAACCATACATAGTAAAATATGTTTTGAAAATGTCAGCCCAATCTAAACACTATATGAAGATTTATGATTTTTTAAATGATTGTGGGGTCATTAATGTGGATTAATGACGTCACACATATTTCATATACATCAGAGTTGGGTACATTAGCAAGTTTGATATTTGTACCAAGTTCGATTTCGATCCCAGAAAGCGTTCGAAAGTTATCTTGTACCATTGAAACATCTAGGACGCAAAAATCTTGTACATACACACACACACACAATATGTAATAATATATATATATTATATAATATATATATATATATATAATATATATATATATATATATATATATATATACGATATGAGCGAATTTTCAAGTGTATTAGTCAAAAAACGTAATTTATTTACATTATATCAATCAATGACATTGTTTGTTGGTAATATATATGTCAATCGTACTTTGTATTGTTGTGAACCATACATAGTAAAATATGTTTTGAAAATGTCAGCCCAATCTAAACACTATATGAAGATTTATGATTTTTTTAAATGATTTGGGGTCATTAATGTGGATTAATGACGTCACACATATTTCATATACATCAGAGTTGGGTACATTAGCAAGTTTGATATTTGTACCAAGTTCGATTCGATCCCAGAAAGCGTTCGAAAGTTATCTTGTACCATTGAAACATCTAGGACGCAAAAATCTTGTACATACACACACACACATATGTAATATATATATTATAATATATATATAATATATATATATATATATATATATATATATATATATATATATACGATATGAGCGAATTTCAAGTGTATTAGTCAAAAAACGTAATTTATTTACATTATATCAATCAATGACATTGTTTGTTGGTAATATATATGTCAATCGTTACTTTGTATTGTTGTGAACCATACATAGTAAAATATGTTTTGAAAATGTCAGCCCAATCTAAACACTATATGAAGATTTATGATTTTTTTAAATGATTGTGGGGTCATTAATGTGGATTAATGACGTCACACATATTTCATATACATCAGAGTTGGGTACATTAGCAAGTTTGATATTTGTACCAAGTTCGATTTCGATCCCAGAAAGCGTTCGAAAGTTATCTTGTACCATTGAAACATCTAGGACGCAAAAATCTTGTACATACACACACACACACATATGTATAATATATATATATATATATATATATATAATATATATATATATATATATATATATATATAATATATATTCTCTCCCAACACCTCCCCTCAATGGCCCTCAACCTCATAAGCTCATTTTTCCTTAGAATTAGGCTAAGGAAGTTGAATCCTTAGATCCTTAGAAGTTTAGGCTAGGATAAGGTTGAATCTGTTTATTAGGGTTATATAAACCAAATAATAAAATAGGTATAGAATGTAGGAAGGCCAGGTAAGGTATACAGAGCGTCAGTCTACAGATTGAAAATGGTCATTATTATATAGAGAAAGGATTACTTTGCTAAAAAGTACGATGAGAACTCATTCTTGTAGTTGGCTTAGTGATACCACCAAAGTACATACTAGCGCTCTTGTTAGTTGGTTACGGAACTAATCTTTTCTTGTCAGAGATTATCCCAGGACTATCTTTCTTTGTTTATATATTCTTTGATTCAAACAAAGGCAAGCCTTGACCTTACTTATTATCTGAACTAGATGTCTACCTGAGTATACGTGAATTCCATGATACAACTAGTCAACAATGCTAGTCTTTAATTCTTATTTGACACAAACTTTACCCCTTAATGACGTGGTTGACTTTGCCCCTAGGTGTTCGGAGTATCAGATGAACGGATGGGAGAGGAAGTGTGTGCTGGGATCAAACTGAAACCGAACGCAAAGCTTTCCCCTGACCAAATCAAGGATTATTGTAAAGGAAAGGTTCGTTACGTCCTGCTTCTGCTAATACTTTTCTATTAATTTATGAATTAGTTTTAGCCTGTCCGCTATTCTAAAGCGACTGAATCGTTACTTAACGAATTGAATTATTTTTAAGTAATGCTCTATTATCTATATTATAATTTTATTTACTTTTATCTCCAGATGGTATATTATGTGAAGTTTGTTAACTAATTTTAAGGACGTAAAGAAGTACTTTTCACACTATATTATGTGGGAGTAAAAAAGTTATTTTTTACTCCCTTAGGGTTCAAAGTGTTTCCTATAATTCGGATTAGAGGTCCCAAATCTTAATAGAAGGAAGTATTTTTTCATTTATTGGGATCAGTGTCCTCTAAGTTTACAAGCGGGACCGACATAAAACAAATTTAAAATAAAACACAACAAAATGTATAAAAATGAGAATGAAACAATGGTTAAATAAATGACGCTAATACTTGGAGATACATTTTCTGTGCACCTTGGGAGTAAAATGCTATTATTCCATCGCAATAATTACCTCCCTTGGCTTTTCCTCGGGAGTTAATATTAATAACTCATAAATTTCTCGGCTTTACCTTGAGAGTTAAATGTATCCGTTCCCTCGGCTCCTTCCCTAGGAACCAACTAACTGCTCGGAGAAATAATAGCATTATTTGCATCCTTGGTGCATAAATAACAACTATTCCTCGTCTATTACCTAGTACATATTTCGGAAAAGTATTGAGTTCAACCTAAAATAAGAAAAAGAGATTTCAGAGATTTTTGTCCCTTAAAATGTTCCGAGTGTTTTTTGCTAATTTCTGTCATCTGTCTTTCTGTTTTACGTTATCGTTCCCAGCTTATACTTCCCCTGTGGTGTTTACATACTTCCTAACAGTTTCGAAATCCAAAAAAATAAGATAATTAAAAATACTAAAACGGCTTATCTTATTGATTCTATGAAATATAAATAACAATAATTTTTTCAGATTTCACATTTTAAAATTCCAAAGTACATACACATTATGGAGGATTTTCCGAAAACAGCTTCTGGGAAAGTTCAAAAGTATAAACTTAAGAATGAAATGGAGGAGAATCTCAAGAAGATGAAGAGGAATTGACATAATAGCAGTCAGTTAGGATGTATTTTAAATAGAAATTAACTTAAAAATTGACTGTTCTTGTGTGTGCTGTAGATCCAAGACAATATATAGGGTATTTGTAAAAAATTAAGGGAGGCGGTACTTGAAATAATTTGTACACATTTTGGTACTTCTTTGTATACCGATTCTCAACCATTTAGCTGCTTTAACGCAGTTAGTCAGATGTTTAGTAATTTATTTTAGAGTCACAAATTAAGTTCCTTTGGAAAGCTTATACAATTTCCTAAAAGTTGATCCCATTTATAAATTTGATATTCCATAAAAATCCCTTAAATTCTTTGGCAAATGTAAATTTTTTTTTTTTAAGTGATGCAGCAAGTAAACAAACAAAGCTATTGCTTGTCGGGTTTCAGTGAAAATTTCTACAATTACTATACTTATAATCAATTGACAGGCATTTATCTCTTCCTTCCCTGGTTTTTGTGAAATTTTTATTTAAGTACGAAAACGATGTGGCCTCACTCCCTGTATACATAAAGTCTACACTGTCAGCATAATCATCAGTCTGGGCTGGAACATATGTTTATTTGATTGATGATCTCTTTTAGTGTATTTCGAGCGACCCTAATCCGCAAAAATAAGATCCATTTTGCAGAAATTTGAGTACAGCTCTAGAGCCGTGTATTTCGCGCGACGCCAATCCTCTCATCTCAAAAATATCTCATCTGCAAAAATGAGATACTTTTGCAGAACGTGTGCTTTCAGTATGGCTGGAGCCTTGAAATAGGCTTGTTGAAATAGGTCTAGAAATATGTTTCTACAAATTTAAAATCATTTGTACATTTGCTTACCCAAAATAGTAGGGAAATTTACAATTTCGAAAGCTCTAGCCATACCAGACGGACCTGTACTGCATTATAGATTTCAATCTGTAAAATACTCTTGGGATAACAGATGTTGTACGAATGAGTTAAATTTCGTAGGAACGTATTTCTAGGCCTATTTGAATAAGCCTCTTTCAAAGCCCTAGTAATGCTGTATGAACCCGAACCCATCCTAAAATAGGCTTAATAGTTCTTCCCTTTTGAAAAAACTCTTAATAGTTCTTTCCTTCTGTGTCATTCTAAAAAATAATTTGCAAAAAAACTTTTTTGGGGATCTATAAAAAAAGGTTTTAATATTACATTTATAATGTTAAAGTATTATTGTAATCCTTTGTAAAAAAGCAATAAAATATAAAGATTGTTAGAATCAGAGTTTTTTTTAACAAACATACTTACTTCTTTTTTGAAAATAACTGCTTTATATCTTACACCTGAGTCTTAGGTGCTGATATATATCAAATATTTTTGAAAAGATACCTTAAATTATGAAGAAAAAACATAGTCTGCCTATCCATAGTGGAGCTCTTCATATGATTGCGTATGCTCAAAATTTTAGAAAATCGTACTAATTCCAGTTTTCTTGATATAAGTTATTCCCTATGGGTCGTTTGCAAAACACGAAGAGAACATTTTTAAAGGTGATAAAATGTTCTATAAATGAGCGTTAAATGATCGAATTCGGATGACTACAACCAAAAATATGGCTCTTCAAAAACACTAAAAAAATGGTTAATTTAAGCAAAGTTTGAGAATTTTTTTAGAAAAATACTGTCTTTTTGTGTACTTTTTTGTCCATTTACAAATGTCATAACTTTATTTGTAGTTGTCTGATTTTGACGAAAGAACACTCGTTTTATAGAATATTTTATCAGCTTTAAAAAAGGTCTGTTCATGTTTTGTACACGAGCTACAGGGAACCACTTATTACAAGAAAACTGTAAACTTAACATAAAACAAGAATTCGTGCGATTTTCTAATATTATGAGCGAGCGCATTCATATATAAGGGCTCCACTCAGGATAAGCTGACTATGTTTTTCATCCATAATTAAAAGTATATTTTCAGAAACATTTGGTTTGATGTAGAACAAAATGAGTCACATTTTTTAGGCCTGGCTCTTGGACTATAACGTGTTATAGTTGATGTATAACACTCAACATCCGAAAACGATGTTTTATCTGAATTATTCGTTTCAGGTAATACCTCTTGAGTTTTTTACTAAATTATCTGTGTGTGTCTGTTATCATACATGGTAGAGAGTTGAAACTTGGTACATAAAAGAGATTTCCATGTTTTATTGTGTTACTCGTGATGACTTTTGTTAAGAAGCTTCAAGAGTGTTCATTACGCGGATTAGTAACCCCCAAGAGCCCAAAAGGAGGACAATGGGACGCGAGGCCATCCAAAGAGCAGACTTGAAAGGACCTAAAGCACCTTATCTTAAAGATATATATGCTGAAACTGGTCTTATTCGATTCAATATAACAAAAACAATAGATAGCGAAATCTTGTTCGACCTCCTTAAATTTACCACCTTTCGACTTTCTTTTCAAAACAGTGAAATTTCGCCTTTAAGACAAGTTAATGATTTTATAACTTTTTACAAGCAATAGATCTGTCTGGGTGCAGGCAATAGAGTATTTGAATTTTTTTCAAAAAAAAAATGTTTTGCTTATAAAATTATTAAATGTGTTAAAAATAGTTATTTATACCATAAGGCTGAGAAGTGTGTCTTTATGTCACGGCAATTAGATTTACCGACGAGCGAAGCGAGTCGGGAAAAATTGCCAAGACATAAAGACATTCTCAGCCGGATGGCATACACTATTTTTTTTTGAGGTAGCACTCATTAAATAAAGCACTCATTAAAAAAAAATCAAAAAATAGCACTCATTAAACTGCGCTATATACTTAATTGGGAAAAAAACAAACGTCCAATTATTATTAACTCCATATTATCGCCGTCATTAAATTCATCCATAGCTTCACACTTTTACTCAAAAATGTAAAAGCTTTACAAATAAACACACAAAAAAAAATTAGTCTACGAACAAAAAACAGAAACAAAATGAACGTTTTTAAAGAAAACTCATGAAGTTAACACAGATTGTTTTGAACACGCTACATTACAGTAATGGCGGCAACATATGAATTACTTTTACGTCCTGGGAGTTTTTTTTACATTCATTACTGTCCTTGGAGGTGAAAAGTACTAAATAACCTCCTAAACAATAATGATTGGCTTCTCATCCTAAAAACGGTCCAATAAAGTGCTCAATTACGTACTACCTCAAAAAAAAGTGCTGTGTAAAAAAGTTCTTAATTTAAATTTAAATAGCCGAAATAAGCATTTAAAGAAGAGGAGAGGGGGAATGGGTGAGAGTGTGTGGTGAAAATTGAACGTTCTAAAGGTTGGGTGGTTTAAGGTACAGATGGGTGTTTTAGTTAGAAATATCGTAAAGTCAACAGTTGCTTACAGTTCAATAGAATGTAAAGAAGACTGAAACAAAACAATTCACTATTCCCGGTAATACAATGCCTAAGGAACGTGATGACTACAGCTGTCAGTATCATCTGGTTGACAGTATAGAATTAACTCTTATGAGTGTTGCTCTAGTGAATATTCTACTACACGGCGGTATTCTTACGTCTGGCATCACACAAGCAGTCAAGGCCGTTTTCCCGCCAAAAAACATGTTTAAATATATTTTTAGTTTTTTTGCTGTATCATCAAAACTATAAGTTTTTTCATTCTAATATTTAACAGGGTGTTCTTTTATATGACGTACTTAACGATAATGCAATAAAAAAATTGTGCAAATACTCTATTGACGATTAATTCGGGAAATTCTAAAATTTAAAAAGGGTCCAGCAAGATGTGTTATTTACAGTTTTTGGATTTTTGTCAAGCTGAACCATATAATATATAATATATATATAATATATATATATATATATATATATATATATATATATATATATATATATATATTATATATATATATATATATAATATAATTATATATATATATATATATATATATATATATATATATATATATTATATATATATATATAATATATTTAAAGGAGCTAAGGAAAATCCACCCCTCCCTAAACTTTTGCCACATTTATACCGACAACCTAATTAGCGTAATGATGTAAATTTATTAAGCAAATTGGCTAAAGCAATGGTTTTGGCATTTTCCATACTACAATGCTTTTTCTCCTTTTACAGGAGACAAGAAAACAATAATTGGTAAAGGTAATATATCAGCTAATTCTGGATGCCTTCATCTTAGAACATTTATGAAACGAAAATATACTGCCATTAATATTGTAAGCTATTATAATTAATAAAATATTTTTTAATAAAAATATATATAATATAAATTTTTTTCAATTTCTTTATAATATTTATTTACATACAAGACGACCTAAAATATTTTTCTGTGATGTAATATGCTGGTGACATGGAGGACCCTTCATGACTAAAACCCAAGTACAGTTATGTTTTGTCAAATTTGGTGATTTTTATCGATTTTTTTTTCTTAAATATCTATAAAATGACTAATACTAATGTAAAATGGCAGATTATTAAGTTTTTATTAAAACAAAAAATATTGGTATATTAAAAGAAATAAATGACAGAAATAAATAAATAGTTATTATTTAAAAATATAAATAATAACGAATAAATTTTTATTTTTGTTTCTTACTTAATTCTTACTGACTTTGTTATTACATATGGCAGTTCTTTCAAGTTATTGCCTCGTTTACAAAAACAATATTGATAAAAAATAAAAAATCAATTTTAGGGTAAGGTACTAGTAATACTTCAAGTCTAAAAGATTTTAGCACTTACGAAGTTGGTGCTTAAATCTAAGAAGAATAGTACTAAAAGTACTAGTACTTTTTGGCAGTATTAACTAAAAACATTTTTCCTATGAATAATCGAGGGCTTAAGATGTTTAAGTCTTTGTTTCTTGGTCTTCTTAAACTAAGGGGTGGATTCTAAAAAGAAATAATATTTAAATAACAAGTTAATAATAAACGATTAAACTAGATACGGTTTTACGAAGATGTAAAAACTCACTCAAACTTATGAGATATGACTGTATTTTATGAAAAAGATGTAAATCTCACTCAAACTTATGAGATAAGACTGTATTTTGTTGACAAAGATGTAAATCTCACTCAAACTTATGAGATAAGACTGTATTTTGTTGACAAAGATGTAAATCTCACTCAAACTTTTGAGATAAGCCTATATTTTTTTGGTAAAGACGTAAATCTAACTCAAAATTATGAGATAAGACTGTATTGTTTTGACAAATATGTAAATCTCACTCAAACTTATAAGATAAGACATTGTAATTATTTGAGAAAGATATAAATCTCTCAAACTTTAGTAGATTTAGTAGTTTTCTTGATATAGTTATTTAAATTAATTTAACATATGTGATAAGACTTTGAAGTTTTTTTTATAAAGGAATAAACATCGTTTAAACTTAAGTGATAAGACTAATAAAATATCAAGGTTGTTCGACTTTGTGAAAAACTTAACAACTTGCCATTTTGAAAAGCGTTGAAGAAACACTATATCAAATTACCGCTAACTACAACATTACAAATACATCTACGATTAATAGTAATAGTAATACAATTTATTATCTTAACTGATTTGTCAATAAATAACCCAATCCTAACTATCTTTAATCCAATTTCTCAAAAACTGTACTTTACACAAAAAAGGTTCATAAAGAAGATATTGATATTTATTCAATACATTTTTAAACATTATATAATTTATATTTATTTTTATCCAACAATTATAAGTTTTTAATACATTTATTTTTAAAAAATAATAATAAAAAAAATAAAAGATACAATAAAAAAGGTCAATAGCAGTAAAAGAGACCAAGCTAAACATTGATATGAATTTTAAATTTTTTATCATTTTTAATTACACATACAGAAAACGACTTCTACATCCAAAGTTTTATGTCAATATTAATAATTAATACATCTACGCCTAATAATATTTGTTGACATCTATAATAAATGAAAAATTCCATATATTTATATATTATCAGAATAAATAAACACATACAGACACCATTTATGTAAAGAGAAAATATTAATTTGTTTGTATTTTTTTAAAGACATTTTGAAGCTATTAAAAAGTTGATAATTATAATTTTTTTATAGATGGAAAATCAGATTATATGGGAATGATAATATTTATTTATTGTATAAAATAAGAAAAAAAATTCTTTGATCATTTTTCTTGATGATGTGGTCTTTTATTAGTGGAAATCCCTTCAGCATTTGGTGGTAATAACCAGACAATCAAGAAAATAATTAATAAAAATAGAATAATTATATTAAAAAAATAAATAATTAAATACTAACTAAAAATTTTTTTATTTATAATTTTTTCAAACATATTTTTGTTACAGCATTTTTTTATTGATTTTAGATCGATAGGTTCAATTATATATTAAATTAAATATTGCTTCCAGTTTATTTTATATTGCACTTTTTTAGATTTATTTTAAATTATTTTATATACGCAAAATAAAAGTGAAAGTTTGTATATAAAATAATTTTAAATAAATAACTTAACGTTGAATAATATAATACACTGTAAAAAAACAATATTTAATAATTATTAATATAATTTGACCCTATATTTATTTATGTATTAGTTTTTTTATTTATATGTCTTAACATTATTATATAAATTTATTCATATTTTATTATATTTTTAGTTCTCTTATATAAGAGAAATGTGTAGTTATATTTATTCTCCGTCAGGTCTTATTGACGTTGTGATTAAAATGTAAAAAATAATAAAAAAGTCACAATTTCGGGGGATTGCTCGTTCTTAAATTTGTAAAAATCTATTAGATGTTGAAATATTTGAAGTTTTTTTTCTGTCTTAGTCATGACTTGATGGTAATGTCACAGAGTCCTTGTGGTAAAATATTACTTCACATCAAACACGCCATAAATACACACAATGTATTTTAATGAATCATAAAAATTTGCTTACAATAAAATAATACATTCAGTATACATTTATAAAAAAATACATAAATGTACTTTTCTATTAATATGTATTTACTATCACGAAAATATAGAAAATACATGTACATATAAACACATATGTTATCGTAAATACGTATATGTATAAACAATTGTATTCATACAAGATATACATACTATGTATATATACTTATACAAGAATGTATTAAAGTATGTATGTACTTTTTATGCTCGTATGTTTTTTATGTGTATATTATGTAATGTTAGTGTGAATTGTAATATTTTTTATAAGTAGTACAGCATACATGTGCATTACAAACACACAGGTAATTGCAATTTTAATGACGGATTTTATTAAAATTAACATAAAATTATTTTGTATAAGCTGAAATAAATAATAGCTATACTAAATATTATCAAATAAATACAATTATATAGCAGTTACTAAAGTATACTTAACACAGAACAACTTAAGTAACTATAGCATATTTAATTTTATAAAAAATACACTGCTACACAAGTAGTTATACTAAAGTATACTTAATACTTAACTACTTGAATATTTATTTTAAGTAAATATACTTAATATATTTTTTTAAAAATAGTCGTAGACTAAAATTTATTAATATTTTTCTTTAAAAATAACAACAATGGTTTTTGTGTTTATTTTATTCTCATTTTGATGCAAAGTTTTAAGAAAAAGTATAAATTTAAACAAATTGTCAGTCATTAAATGTGCGTTACAATTAAATTTTAAATAAATAAATCGATAAATATTCATATAACATAATTAAATGTATTTAGAAAAACAAGATTATTATTATATTAATGTAAATTGGATTACGTAATAAAATTTTCAAAATCATTAAAAAAGTAAAACTATAAAATCCGCCACATTTTTTTTGTAAAAAAATATTTAGGTCATTGATAATGTTTCTATGATTTTGATACTCTTGGTTTATCATATCATATTTTTTTTTATTTATAATTAGTATTTTTATTTTATTAATATTATACAATAAGTATTTTTTATTTTTTGTTCTATTATCGTGTATTACATATAATATTTAAATATCGATAAAAAACATATAACATTCAAATACATATATTATATATAATATATTTTGTAAATAAAATAGTAAATATATATTTATTGGTAAAAAATATATCCCAAAAAAAACTTGACAAAGACTTTTCAATAAATATAGTTATTGTAAGAGATATAATTTCTTTTTAATTTTCCATAGAAATATAGGAACTTCTTTTGAGATGTGCCCTTAAACTAAAAATCTATTATACATCCAGATTTATTTACTTCATAATTTAAAAATATTTATTACATAGATAAAAGTAAAATAGAAGTTCTTTATATTATTGATATAATTATATTCTTAGATAATGTTCCAAGACCTTAAGGTTGACCAAATCCTCTAAATTGGGCTAACATCACTAACTATCAAATGACATAAATAGCGCGCTATATTGGCAACACTGAAAGGATATTTGGATAGTACACGCACAAACACACACTCACACATAATTTTTTACGATAACCTAATATATTATCGGGTTATCGTACCTGAAGGCTTACTTATGATAGTCCTTCAAAAGGCTAAATTATAATCAATAGCAAAGTACTTTGCTTAAATAGTATTCCAGGTAGACTAAATGTTCAAGGAAAATATACCTTATAAGGTACAATTAGTTCCTTCAGGGTTTCTCGTGGACCCTAATTTTCGTATTTTCTGAAATGTAGTTATCAATCATTAAAAAATGGCACCATCATCCGCGATTAGTTAGAGAAATAAATAAAACAAATATTAATTAATATAACAAATATTTATTATATTAAAATATAACAAAATAATTACTTAAAAAGCTATGATCGAATTATTAATATAAAACAAATAAAAATCAATTACGTAAAAATCGATCAAATATTATAATAAATAAAATTAAAGAGTATCGATCACTTAAAAATCGATCATATATCACAATAAATGAAATTAAAAAATATGGATCATTTGAAAAGATAAACACTAAAAATAAGATACACTTGAAAATCCAAGTTAATTTAATAAAAATAGTTTAAAATGATAATCACTTCAAAATCAAAGTGATGTATAATTGATGTAAAATGATAAAAATGTAAAATGGATTTTCTGATATGTGAATTAAAATAAATTGATTCATGCTCAATCCAATAACTATATTCTATTATCCAATTAATTTTCTGTCCCTAATCGTATCATATAAACATTTATTGTATTTAATTTTTTTAAATAAACATTTAAATATAATTTTTCAGAATCAACATTAATTTTTAAAAGACACTGAAAAAGTAATAAAACAATTTGTTTCCATATTTTTTTTTAGACTTTTATTTTATATATTATAAATCTATTTTTGGTAACATCTAAATAGTTTCATGAAATTCCGTTTACGATCTCCGGGGTCCATTCCTTGAATCAGATTATTTTTTTTTATTATTGTTCACGTTAGTGTTTAATATTTGTAATAATTGAAATTTGTAGTAATGTTCATATGTTGACAAATCGGCTGATTTAGAAACGCCGTAACGATATCATTACTTGACAGGTATTGCGGGAAAATATTGTTTGTATTAAAAGACGTATTGTCCTTTCTTGGCTGCTATTGGAAGTTTTTCACCTTCCAAAAATGGATTCACAGATTTCTGAAAAAAAAAAACAAAGTAGAAATTAGAATTATTAAAATATAAAAAAATTGGGTACAAGGTTCCTCGGATTTTTTTACGCCTTATCGGATTCGCTACGCTCACCCTTACTTCTACGGAGTCGCTTTGCTCGTCTTCAGAATGTGAAAAATCCTAGTCTAGTTCGATAGTCTCGCTTTGATTTAACTTAAATCAAAGTTAAAAATATTTAACTTCTCATCGATAGTCTTCGATGAGAAAGATCAGTTTTAAACCCATTGGTCACCCATCCGCCTACTGACCAACCTCAAAGCTCTTTAGGAAAAGTGATTTGATAAAAACCGTATATATACTAGCCGTATAGACATAAACCTTTGTATACTTAAGTTATACAAGTATATGGTATAAAGAAAAGTACTCATTCTAAATTCAAACTAAAATTGTTTGTGAGAGTTTTACAAAACGTATACTCGCTATTCCATCAAAATTAAAGCAATGCTGATAATAAGATGAAACTTTGCACAATTGTTGGTCTTATATAATACTAAATAAGTACTGAATTTCACTTCAATTCAATCATTATTCCGTTTGTAGTGATGTTTTAAAAATTATTGTCATTTATGATAGTTAATTACGATTTTTCCCGGATAGCACTACTACAACTAAACCTAAATATTTATTTTGATGAAATAAATAAATAAAGCGACAGTCTCTCCACGAATGTAAAACTATATTTACAAAGCAGGCTTTCAACTGTTAACAGTCATCATCAGTGCCGTAGAGAAGCGAGGAAGGAAGAAATGATTAATTAATTGATTTTATGTTTGAACAAAGTTTTATCTCTCTATCATAAACACACTGGGAGCTACGATACTAACAGACACACACACACATATAGACAGCTTCGTAAAAACTATTTAGGAGGTCTTAAAAACATCCAAAACAGATCATTTAGACAAAACCAACGTATCGGAGTTTTGGTACTTTCCTCTTCGCTATCAAGAGGAAGGAAATGTTAAAATACAAGGTGTCTTTAAATCTCACATTATATTATATAATATAAATATATAAGGTGCAATGGTTACTTTGTCTATAGAGATATTACTTTTTCGATTGTTATAAACGATTATATTGTATATATTATCGATATTATATTATAATATGATATTACATTATACTATAATATTATATATATATTATCGATTCATCGTATATTCCAGAACATGATATAAGTTTGACTCAGATTTATGCTATTTTAAAAGCAGATGAATACATAGAATCTATTTTTATATCACCTTTTTTATTTTCCAACTAGCAGTAATGAAGGTTTTATTGTGAGGATAAAAGCGCTTTGCTATTAAAAAAATTTGTTTTCTATAGAGAGACTTCTTCTTCTTTAATTATATACCTACTTCACATTTAGACTTCAAGTATTATTATAGAATACAGCACTTAAAAAAAGAAGTAGCCTAAATTAAGCGTGTTATTTCATCTATATAGGAGATTAAATACATACCTTTTTGGCGTGAAATTTCTTAGCAACTAGAGTCTTGTGTTCGTCATCGATCTAATTAACAGAAAACAAAATATATTAATCGTCAAGAAACATATAGAAGGGGGAAGTGCAGCATAATACTAATAGGGAAGTATAAGAAGGAAGTACTTTGGAACTATTCCGTACCTTAACAGATTCATTTTTATCATCTTGACCACTTTGGACTTGTTTCGCTTATCTTCAGAATATGGAAATCGACTAATTTATATTACAATACGTCTTCCGAATCGCTTCACTACTTGTCAGACAGTTAAACGTCCGTTTTGCTAAGTAATTATGATGGTGAAATGATGAGCATAGTTTTGTATATCCAAGGAATAAATAACCGCGTTTCCTAAGGAATATCCGGAAACATATCCGCAATATCAGGTTATAATAATGCACAAACCGGACACTTACGCACGATATGGGTTTATGGACGATTTGGAAAAAGCACACATTTAAAAAAAATCGCTCGGTTGGCGGATCTCCGCGCCCGATTTTTTAAAATACTGTGAAATGAATATGGTAATGAAAGAATACAACAACAATGACTCTACAGTGAGTATCTGAATTGAAAGTTGATTGAAGGTACCTCCCTTTACACACATCTCACATTTAGTACGTTTACATACACTTCTAGATCTGCGTATCGTATGGGATACGATCTCTCAATACGGTAATATTAGCTGTATGAACCATACGGAGGGGATCCGATCGCATACGCTAGAACTAGGGAGATGGAATCTAAATGGATCCCCCGATACGCTGTATGTACCTTTCGAGACGATCTTATTTAACGGATAACCTTCTCGTCGAACTTTTATTTCACTTCAATATTACCGTTTTTGATAAAACAACTTTTGGAATATATTTTTTTAGTTAAACTTTATTATTATGCAAAGAAATTACAATTTAATTAAATATATTTTTTATTTTAAACTTCCTTATAACCAAAAGTGAACCTCCACTATAAAAGACGCGATGTTTTGGCGGGATCAGTTATCACGTAATCTCACTCGATCGACTAAACAAAGACGCTGTAAGAACCGTGAAGTTAGTTGACCGTATTGCATACGTATGTAATACGATCGCCTGTTAAATACGCTGTGTGTACGTAGTAATTATATACATGGTTTGTTAAATCTTCCTAAATTTAATTATCGTTTGAACTCACAAATATCACATTTAGCTCACATATTTTGACTCAATTTCACAGACTTGATCTAAAATTTTTAATTCAAATCGTTTTCAGACCCTATCCCGAAGGTTATGATTTTAAAATCATGTACAGAAACCTCTCTATGATAGAAAGATCTAACCCTATCATTAAAAAATATGGGAACACAGCTGGTTGTTCTATGTATTATGATGAAGGTTTTATAGGAATTAACAGTTCTGGCAATATAAATCTCCGTAAAATCTATATACAGATTTTATTTCAACTTGATCTTTCAAGTTGAAAGATTACCTGAAACTGCTGAACAAAGCGATCAATATCTGGCATGTCATCATTCTGCGGTGGGTTGGTGCACTCAAACATATGTTCAGTGTCGCACATACACTCTTGACGAGCCTGGAAGTCTCGACTGAAAGCAGCCGTGTTCTCAAACTCCTCCAGACATCCATCTTTAGCTGTAAAAGTCATTATTTCAAAACGTATATAAAATTTCACGATTATGATTGAGTATTTGCAGGATCAAATTTTTAGGGCCAGGGTATTAAAAATTAATTCAGCATCATGCTGAATTGATTTTACGATTACGTTAATACACGTACACGTTAAATGAGCATTCAAAACTGTTTCAATAATTAACACGAGTTCGAAAACTTACAGCATATTCTCACACACTGTCTGTAAATGTATCTACCGGGTACTTAATCTGAGGGGTTGAAATTATCTGGTGAGTACAAGATGAATGCAGTCGATTTTTATGAAGATCCCTATGTAGCGGGATAGGGCTCCCTACATGATCTCCACATGGAAAACATAACCTTTAACGTCAAAAGGTTGATGAATAAATTGACTCTGTAACTCTCCAAAAGAGGTAAAATACCTTAAGTGTCTTAAAAGGCAAGCTTATATGATCTTAAGTGTTTGAAAATAGTACTTTTTGTTGTTCGTATAACACATTAAATGCAAATTAATCATATATAGATCCTGTTAATCCTGAAGATATAAAATTTGAGAATAATCATTAAAGTTATTATATTCAAAACAGGAAAAAACTGTTTTTATTAACAGTCATCTATTTTTTTAATGTCAAACACATTTAAGGGCTTATGGGTAAAATGAAATATTTGTAGAATGATGAGATCCTACGTAAAATTATTTTGGGTATTGAGATGGCAAATCCATTTTTTCTGAGTTACCTGTGTATCCGATAGGGCAAGGGTTAGGAGGGTTACAGTAAGCAGGTAGGTTGTTATCTTGCTTGGTTCTTTGCTTGATGTCATCTGGTTTTAGACGCATATCACCAGTGTCTTCACCAGCTGCAATAGTTATTACACTCAAATCAGTTAAACATCAATAATCAGTCAGTACAGAAAAAACCCTTTTCGGTAATACAGTAGATTATCTATCAGTAATACACTGCCAAGTTAATTATTAGTACGTAAAGCACCGATTACTTAATCGTTTGTGCATGACATAGCGTTTCAAACTACCAATTGATGATTATCATCACCATCATTGAAATGAGGAATGAGTTTTTAGAAAATGTTTGGTGATGGGAACCTGAAAAGGTTTGGTGGTGGAAATCCATGGAGGTTAAAATTTTTCAGTTGTGTAGAGTATTGGCAGAATGAAACATTCTAGCTAGAATTTAGTACTAACAGTGAAACATAGTGTAGTCAGCATCAGCATACATTCATAAACTCTGAGGTTGATCGTCATTTTCTGTAGAAAAAACACCTATTTGCTCTTTTCCTTAAAGAACTACATTATCTACTTACAATTTGGAAATGGATTAGCCCATAGAGATGAATGTTGGAGATATTCGTGATCCCGAATACTCAGTCCATCAGGATAGTCCGGCGGGAACATCCTAGGTGAAGCGACTTCTTCGAGGTATGAGTCAAGATCTCGACCCATACGAGCCATGACTTCCCTGATCATGGACTCACTCAAGTAGTCCTACGAAAATTGATTTTCATAAAAAATTGATAATAATTAATTGGTAGATGTAAGTATTAGGATACATGGTTGTTTTACGAAAATGGTTAATTGAATGGGAGGTATAGGTATGAATGGTACTTAAACGAGTTATTAGTAACAACAATGACAACTTTAGACTAATCTACGCATAGCCTCCCTGACCGTATTAAACAGAAATATCTAGATCCTAATTGTCCTAAAGACATCTCATTTACATGGAAGGCATTTAATTAAAGAAAATATCTCTTTACCTTTGGTATGGCGTTGTAGCCCATGACTACGCCCATGAGTTGAAGGGCGCAGCCCATCATTAAGAGGCGCTTCAGTAATAACCCCATACTCCTGAAAATATAATGATTAATAATAATAATGGAATCATTGAATTTATTATTCAATATTAAAAATAGAAAATGAATTCTAATGTAAATTGGGTTACATGTTGCCTCGGTACTTTTTTAGGATTCGTTTCTCGCGTTCCTATGTTATGTACAGCTCAAAGCTTGAAGTGATTCTACTTTGATCTGTAACGCTCAACATAAAAATAATGAATATGTAACCCAATGTCTAGGGAGTAAAAACTTCAGTTTCGCTTCGCTTGACCTCACAGTAATTAAGTAAACCAATATCTAGAGTGTTTTAACTTCCGTCTCAGGACGTTCAACCTCAGACTAATGCACAGACACGAAGACAGACTTACAGCATATTGAATACCAATTAGAATGTCGTGAAAATAACTGAAATATATGTTCTTGACCAAATCTTGGTATTGGACCATATATTGGTAATGATATCTTAGGTTGATACACGATATTTAATTTGTCCTTAGTACCTACGGCAATAGGTGAGGCGAGAGTAGGTAATTTGTAACATTATATTTTGTATTAATTTCGGTGATTCCAAAAGTTATGGTTTTGTTCCGAAATTTTAAAAAATTTGAAGAATTTTGTTTTATGATTATTTTGTTAAATTCATATTATAGTGGTTTCGCTTATCAGTCCTACTTCTATTATTAGTTTTATTTTATTTCGGGTGTTGTTTCATTGAGTTTCAGTTGGTAACTATGGTGACGCCTACGAAGTGGTGACGTGGTCGGCAAAAAAGGCCTTTCTTTTAGGTTAGGCCCCGTGTGGCATCTGATCCTGGGCCAATGTGTTAATTTTATTTTATAAATTAGTTTTATTCAGAGAAAATTAGTATTTATTTCTTTTAATTATGTGAGCCGCCTTCGTGGCCGAGGTCATTAGAGCGTTAGTCTTTACACTGACCTTTGACATCACGGGGTCTGGGGTTCGTATCCCAGGTTACGCTCTCAGTTTATATAAGATTATTGTTTAAATAAATTATCGCCAACTTTAGATTACAATTTGAGAGTAACGGTTGCCACTACCACCTGAGGTTGTTCCCGCAGGGTTTATCCCTGATGAGCCGAAAGGCCAACCGGGCATTATTATTATTACCATTATAATAATTATGTGAGGAACATTATTATTTTTTTACCAGATTTATGGGTTAGTTCGTTTAGTTCCTTCTGACGTCATATACAAAATAAAACACCTTCCTAGAAAAAAATCACCAGGCTTTGACCTCATAACTTCCAAAATCCTTAAACAACTCCCAAAAAAAGGCATCGTCTTCCTCACAGCTATATACAATTCAGTTCTCCGTTCCACTTACTTTCCTGACATCTGGAAGCATTCCGTAATTATTATGATACCTAAGCCAACCAAACCTTCAGAACTTACCTCTTCCTATCATCCTGTCAGTCTCCTCCCAGTAATGGGTAAAATCCTTGAAAAAATTCTTCGGCTAAATCCTATTATTTACTCCCAAAACATTATACCAAACCACCAACTTGGATTCCGAGCCCAACATTCCACCATACAGCAGTGTCATCGCATAGTTGATATCATTGCTTCCTCTTTTGAGCGGAAACAGTATTGTTCAGCTCTTTTTCTCGACGAATCTCAAGCATTCGATCGCGTCTGGCATGCTGGACTGCTGTGGAAGCTCAAACCCATCTTACCTTTTACCTACTACCTTATCCTTAAGTCCTACCTCTCAAATAGATATTTCCAAGTGAGCGTCGGAGCATCTCTTTCTCCTCTTTGCCCTGTTAGAGCAGGAGTCCCTCAAGGTAGTATCCTCGGTCCTCTCCTTTACAATATTTATACCTCAGATCTTCCTGAACATCCTTCTACCACTCTAGCATCCTTCGCTGATGATAAATGTATCCTTGCCGTACACCCTAATCACCAAACCGTTTCCCGACTTATCCAAAACCATCTCTTTCTTCTCCAACCTTGGTTTAGGAAATGGAGGATTAAGGTCAATCAGCAGAAGAGTGCCCATGTGACATTCGCACTGCGTCACTCGAATTGTCCTCCAGTCACCCTAAATCAAGAGCTTATTCCTCAAAAAGACAACGTTACTTACCTGGGACTTAGACAGACGACTCACTTGGGGACCTCATACTAAATCGAAAAGACAACAGACAAGTAGACGCTTCAAGCTGCTAGGTCGACTACTCAACAGACACACTAAACTTTCACTCACGAACAAACTACTGATCTACAATACAATACTTAAACCTACTTGGGCTTGCGGGACTGAAGTTTGGGGCTCCGCTAAGCTTTCCAACACCAACCGCATCCAAAGACTCCAATCCATCATCCTTCGCAAAATTACAGATTCCCCCTTTTATGTATCCAAACTTATCGTTCATAGAGACCTCAACGTTCCTTATGTCCAAGAGTATATTTCTTCACGTTATAAAAAAATTCCATGACACCCTACTTGATCATACCAATCCTCTTATCCAAAACCTTTCCTCGAGAATCATTCCAGATAACCCTCCTCGCCGACTTAGACGACAGTGGCCCAGAGATCTTTTACAAGACTAAATAATTATGTAAAACAGTTGTTCCGTCGCGTTTCCCTCCGTTGACCAAAAAAAAAAAAAAAAAAAAAAAAAAAAAAAAACAGTTGTTTACTGTGCACGGATGAATGAAGAAAGGCCTGGTGTACGCTGGCTAAACTCTGTCCAAGCCTGAAAGTGCAGTCGCTGGACTGTTTCTTTCGATGAGCTTCTGACGTCACAAAACTCCGTTACATTTCCCTACGATTTTCGACTTGGTGTTTGAGCAGTGTTTGAGCAGTCAACTCAAAGATAGTTCTGTTTATTTTTCTATTGTAAGACTTTCTATAATATACTACTATATTGAGGTATGGAAATAGATTGAATTTTACCATTTTCAATTTAGGATGTATAGAAGCTGAAACGTAAACATAGAATGACAAAACATTTTTTCGATGGATATTGGCTAAGAATTTTATGTAATGTATATATTGAATACATACGTGTAGATTTTACTTTATATGTTTAGTCCTGTGTGGAAAAACAAAGGAGAAAGTGAGTTAAGATAGAATTAAATTAGTATCATAGAGTATCTCGGTTCTAGAGAGGGTTAGAGTCATTTGTAGGTCTCAGTCCCATAGAGTTAACTCTGTTTTAGAGAGGCTTATATTTCATCTGGAGCTACGTGTAGGCTTGAAGGCGTCACTACAAGACAGAGATTGATGTAGCAGAGTTAATAAAATGTACCCTATCTATAGCTTCATGCTTTGTAACATGACTTAACACTATCTAACGATGGCAAACTTGTTTATATATGTGTTTACCTTATCAACAATATACGGGTACCAACCCGTATATTGATGAACACCACTACTAACTTTACAGCAAAACATATTCAATATTAGACGATAAAATATACCTTATTATTTCGTAAAAAATATGTATCTATCCTAAAAACCTACGGGTTCTAAAAGTGCCTATCGTTTTACATGGTAATCTACTAGTAAAATGTTCTTATAAACCAATTACCGTTCTGGTAACAAGGACTCATCAACGCCACCGATTACCGTTTCGGTAATGAGATTTTAGAATGATCCTTAGAAATCCATTAATAATTTACGAATTTATGGAATGGAATAATTTTAAAACAAAATTTGCTAAGGGGTTAGCTGATAATAATTAGGTGTTTCGAAGAATTTCTCGAACAACAATGTCTGAGAGAGGATAATTTAAATAACATGCTGGCCAACATTACAACGTAGGTGTCAATTTCTATTTAAGTAGCATTATTTGACTCCTACACAATAAAAATTTGATCGATTTAACCTTAAGGGATGTGGTATAAATTTAACTTGAATTTAACTAAATATAAAAATGCTTGTTGAACAAAACCTGTAATATTCATTGAAATAATGGTTATTTAAAACTATGAAGTATGAAACAAATAGGTTAGAACAGAGTTGAAACAGGGATGAAACCAACCCTGTCTCAGTTAAATTAGGGTAAAAAAACTATGTTTTAAAAAGCTGCGATTTGTTCGTTGTATCGAATTAAAAAAACTAAACTCATCGTGGCCATCAGGGCCATTTATTGTACTGAGTGGGACAGTATGCTATCTATGGTAAAGGTAGGAGGTCCTTCCAAACTAACTCACCACTCTTTAGTACTAATAAACCCTAGAGATATCGCAGACGTCATCGCCCTAAAGGTTTATATAAATAAAGAAATAAACAATTGGTTAAAATCAACAAAACAAATCGGGTACGGAGTGAAAAAGTATCTGGGAACTTTTCCTTATCACATCGGATTCGCTATGCCTATCCTATCTACTTCGGACTTGCTTCGCTCGTCCTCAGAACATAACAATAACAAAATGTATACTTCAAAGCGTCTTTGGACACGCTTTGCTCGTACCCAGATAGTAAATTCCTTTGTTTCATTCCCAACAGACACCCGTCTATGCTCTGTAAATATTATTTGCCGTATTAAAACGAAACTTCGTGTACTTATTTATTACGTAAATGTTTACACTTGTACCAAAGTCGACTCAATTTGATTATTTTCTGATAGTTTACCATTTTATAAAAAAACGTTCACAACTCAATTGATAAAAATATGTATATCAACATGCGTGCCAAATCTCAAAAATCCGATCAAAATTAATTCCGCGTTTTATATATTTTCGAAATGTTATAGTTTAGACATTATTGCTATAAAAAATATTTTCCGGATAGCACAATTGGTTGACAATAGTAAACCAACAATGAGTTCTTGACAAAGTAAACCAACAATGAGTTCTTGACAATAGTAAACTAACAATGGGTTCTTGACAATAAATCAACAATGAGTTCTTGACAATAGTAAATCAACAATGAGTTCTTGACAATAGTAAACCAATAAAAACCTTAGATATACTCGCCGTGTTAAAATCAAAACTACTTATCTGCAATAATGACAGCACAAATATTGAACAATCATAAAACGGGGTTGAAAAATCAAAAGTTATAGACTATGTAATAAATTATCAAAGGTGCCAAGTTTCACCTCATTATCAGCATTAGTTTATTTTTATCAAATGACTTGTGTACGTTTTTCAAAATTGTAAAAAAATCTGAAAATATTTCTATTGAGATTAAATTTTGTACAAGTATATACCTTATAACAACACTAGTTTTGTTTCTATACGACAAGTATATATATACTGTTTATAAGTTGCTGCTAAACTTATAAACCCCTGACGCAACAAAACCCCTAGAGCTGCATTAACACTTAGTACACTTACTTTAGGACATTTATTTTAAGAAAAATCGCTAATAGGGAATTTCTTTTGGAAAATTCATGAATGGGATAGGCGTCCTGGCAGGATTCAAACATCAGACCATGGTTAAAATCCGTGTCAAAGGTCCCTGATCACAAAAAAATATGTTTCGCGAAACTAATTATCAGGATTCAAAGTATGAGCACTAGAGAAGTTCTTCATGATCAGAATAATAAAATAAGTTTCTCCACTAATGTATTATTTATTTAAAATAAAGTATAACCGACTTTCAACCAACTGAAGGTTATGCTTTATTTTAAATAAATAATACATCAGTGGAGAGACTATATATAGACTGTATATATTATATATATATGTATATTATATATATATATATATTATATATATATATATTAATATATATATATATATATTATATATATATATATATATATATATATATATATATATGTGTGTGTGTGTGGTGTGTGTGTGTGTAAGCGTATTTTACCGTGATAAAAAATGTATATGTATTCCTAGACACTTTCTTGAAAAACGCCTTTCTTGTATTTCTAGGCACGCTATTTTCCGAACGTATGAATATCTTTTAATCATAGTTGGTACAAAAATTATCCTTGGAGAAGACACGAACCCGTTTGAAAACCAAGTTGTTTTGACGTCATTAACCCGGTTTGCTGAGTCAACAAATGTTTAAAAAAAATTCAATGTTATTTCTTTTCGTCGCATAAAAGTTCTATAATAATTGTTTTTGGGCGCGCTGTATCAAAGGAACTTAATCCTAAGTCGACACAGCTACTCTAAGTGACCAAAAAGTCGATAAAACCATGGTAAATTACAGAAAACCAAAATTACGATCAATGAAAATAAAAAATTTAATAGTTTTAACCACGCTCTGCTACCAGTTTGACCAATTTGACCATTCGCGATCCACAAAATATAATAAATAATCATTCTTCATTTGTTGGACAAGATAGAGATAAATAAAAATCAAGATATAATGCACAAAATTATAATCTTAAAAAATAATAATAAACAATGACACAAGTATATTGGCTTTGTTGAACTGTTGATGAAAAGTAGAGATAAATAAATAAATATCCTTTTTATTGTAAATTATTCAAATAATACAAAAAAATATTAATTATTTTATAATTTAAGACAGATAAAAACTAGAAAAATACTAACCTGTAATGCACACTATCTTAGACGAGACTTAGATAAAAAAAAGTTAAAAAAACCTAAGACAAGCTAAAAGCTTGAATCAAAAATAACTTAAAACCCTTAATAACCTTCTCCAAAAGAAAAACTAATTTTTATACATTTTTGTGTTACGATTTTATTCCCCAAAAGTTGTCTTTATTTATAATTACTAAATTAATTCTTTTGAAATAGTTCCTTGAATACATTTTTGTTTTATAAAAAAATGTTTTTGTTTGTTATATAGGTTAGAATAATTAATAACATATTTTAGAGTGTTTTATGCAACAAGTGATTTTTTAAATATCATATTTTGTTTGTTGGTTCCAGTTGTTATTTTAATATATTAGATTTATAAAATTAAGGGTTATATTACGGGTATGTTACCTTAAATTGTGGACACCTGTATGCCGGAGCCCATCAAGATGGTGGACTAAACTTATTGATTTTTCAGCCTACCCTCCCCTTCCCAAAGTTCTGAGCCCTCCCAGAGCACAGCGTAGTGAGGTGGCAGTCATGAATACTTCTCTAAAAGCATGTCTTTAAATTTTATATTAATCTAATTAATGACGTTATTAAAATAACTACTGGCACTCATATTTTATTTTTAAAAATAGTATATTATGCAAAATAGAATTTTGCGGACCAGTTTTATAAATTAGCCCCAAGCCGAAAACGAGGGCAGACTACAGAAATTTTCAGCCTAGTAAAATTACTACCCTTAATTTAAGGCTAGTAATTAACCCATTTGACTGACGAGGCGAAACCGAGTCAGGCAAATGGCGATTTGTCACTGATACGACTCGGCAATGTTTCCTTTGCTGCATAGTAGCATATACTATTTTACCCACTTACGGATGAAAAATAAAAATATCATTCTTTAAAATGTTAAGTTTAATTTTTATCGGTTACAGTAAAGAACGTTGAACGTCGAATTCGAGATTTTATAAGATAGGAATGCACACGAGCATAAGACGAATCCAAAAAGTCCTCATACGTCAAAATTCGTTCAGTAGTTTAGGCTGTAGGTGCGTCAACAAAAAGTTCAGGAAGTATAAGAATAAGAAGTCGTCAAAAATGCCATTTTTAAACCTCTTTTTCTTCACTTCTGCTGGTCCGATTTGGATGATATTTTTATATTTTTGATCTACATGGCACGCCCTTTAAATTATAAAGGACGTAATAATATCTATAATTATAGATATTATAATATTATTTATGTACCTTTAGCCGTTTTTACGCTACAGACCCTCAAAATCCCTACTTTGTTGCTTACAGTAATATATACACTGGCAGCTTAAGTAGATTTATTTTTTACTGAATAATCGGGGTATTTTTACATTTCTTCTTCACTTTGTGGGCGGAACGCTGCTGCGTTCTAAATATTCTATATATGTGTGTATGTGCATGTATGTATGTGTACATATGTTATGTATGTGTGAATTAATATTTGTAATGATATAAATAATATAATTTAAAAATAATTTATGTTTTACTTACGCAAAAAAGTAAATAATTAAAAATAGTAATATTTGTATAACTAGAGCAATCTTAAAAATAAACCAAAAGAAAGATTAACATATTGATGAAACACTTTAGGAAACATCAACAGCAATCTTCTACGAATTCACATTGTGAGCACAATGTGCACACATTGTGAGCACAACTCGCAAATTGTATTGATGGTTTGCTTGTGTTCACAAGCAAACCATCTATACAAAGATTATTTTTATCCCTGCAAATACGCCCTGTTCTTTCCATGTCCCGTAAATCGCCTGAGTAATTTGTAGTTAACCGGTAATTTTACATCTAGCCTACTCTTGACTGTCGGAAAAACAACTCTGTGTGGTGACCATGAAGAGAAGCTAACCACTGACGATTCCAGCTCTCTAAACACATCTCATAGGCCTTTATTTTCAACAGACTTAGAGGTTGGTTCTCCTCCATACCAAGATCCTCGCTAGCAGCACTTTCTGCAAGAGAGATAGCTCTTTCGTCCTTGGATTCCTACATGCGCTTTGTCCCAAGTAAAATGAACTTTCCAACCTCTGGCCTGTAGTTCCATAAAATGGCTCTAACTTCCGCCACATCTGGCAAATGAAAACAGTAGTTAGATAAGAAAAACAACGAAACTGTGCTGAAAATGGCTGTCTGTGCTGTGCATAATAATACTCCATGTGAAGAACCCATTGAAAGCTGAGCGAGCTCAACCCAGCGATCTGCTTTTAATAAAGTCAGATCGCTCAGCTTGATTATTTGAACAAGAAGCCTGCAGTATAAAATGATCAGCATCTCCACTGTTCCCTCAAAAGTCACCATTGCACCACCCACCTGTTTGTCAAATTTGCTTCCATCAGTGTAAATAACATACAGATACTTCGCCTCGTGTGCATTATCTACAACGTGAATATCAAGCGGGATGCTTCCAGTAGTAAAAAAGAACTGGTTGTTCGAACTGATCAGATAAAACAAGAGCTTCAGGATAACTTCCCTTGGATCCATAATAAGACATACACTTTTCTTTAGCTACAAGAAGAACCGGAGAAAGGTTTGCAAGGATACAAACTGCGTCAGCTGAGGTAGTCCTGTAACCTTTGATTACTCTGATTTACATCAACCATTGTACCGAAATGATTTTTTTCTTGTTCACTAATGCACCATGTGTTTGTGTGTGTGTGCGTGTGCGTGTGTATGTGTGTATTATCATCGTAGCACCCAGTGTATTTATGTTAAAGAGTTGAAACTTTGTATAAAAATTAGTCTACTGCTGTAATCGTAAAACCGGTGTGAAACCGAGATGTCACTGGAATGATCCGTTTCGGGTGTTTTAAAGGCCTCCTGAGTGGTTTTCACAAAGTTGTCCATCTGTATGTGTGTGTGTGTGTGTGTGTGTGTTTTGTGTGTCTGTTTTCATTGTAGCTTCTAGTGTATTCATGCTAGAAATTGAAAAATTGAGATTTAGCACGCATGTATCCATGTAAAAGACTAATATATATGCTGTTTCATCTAACTATCAGCATTATTTCAATTTTTATTTATTTATTTATATATTTTGAATAGCCCCTAAACACAAGTAGGGAACTCTGCATATAAGAACACAGATAATAATCAGAAATTAAAATTAAGAATAAAATTAAACTTAACCTAATTGACTAGAAAGCGTTCTAGCTTAGGACTTAATGACTTGGGTACCTTTTTTAAAAATTGTAAAAAATCAGAAAATAATCCAATTCAGGTGAAACTTGGTACAGATGTATACCATTACGTAATAAATAAGTTCACTAAGTTTTGTTTCAATGCGACAAGTATATCCATGATTTTCGTGAATGCGGTCTCTTGGCCACTTTGTGACCACATGATTGATCAGTTTGTCCTATTTCGAGCGAATTTCCGAAAGTAGAAAATTATTTGTTTACATAATTATTTACATATGTTATGTACGCCAGTCGATAAAATTGGAGTTAATACAGATAATAAAATTTAACTTCGTACGTATACATACTACTTGCTGACTATGCATATTAGTACAAGTGCGTAAAATTTCATCCTGATCAAATAACTGTTTTTGCGATTTTTTGTTGTCATTATTGTGGGTAAAATATCGTCACTCATATTTCATAAACAATAGCGCTTAATGAATTTAATTTTAGTACTAAGATTCATTTCGATCCGTTAAAGCGTTTGATAGAATCGGGTTGCATAGTAACGTCTAGGAACATTTATGTGTGTGTGTGTGTGTGGTGTGTGTGTGTGTGTGTGTGTGTGTGTGTTGTGTGTGTATATATATATATATATATATATATATATATATATATATATATATATATATATATATATATATATATATAATATATATATATATATATATTATATATATATAAAACTAAAAGGCGAATGAAGCTCCGCCTCTTAACTAAGATTTCCTTCACAAGAGTAACGTATACACAATACCCTTTGGAAGGCAAAGAAAGCTCCATTCATAACTGTGAGCCTGACACGGCGCATGCTCGGGGTTTTTATAAACAAAAGTAATATATGTCATGCCTGGCCTCAATATCTTCTAAATAAATCTTTCCTTAACCTAAAATGCTATTTAGGTCAAAGAGAAAATAGAAAATGTAAAATTAATTACGGGGGTATTACATGAAGTAAATAAGAGAATTACCCTCCTCTCTAATATGTTGCAAGTCCCGCTCACTGGAAGAGGGAAGTTAATTGTTTCTGCTTCAAATAAGATAATACACATGGCACAGAGCTTCCCCATCTCATAATACTATAGCCATATATGTCGTTGAGGTCTTTTTATATTTAGAATAATTTTTCTTTATTTTGGCATTGGCCGACTTGGACCATACAGCCACATAAGATGTACTTTATTTTTACTTGTTCAACATTTTTGTTATGGTTATTTCTTTTTGATGTTTGTTATGTTTGAACACTTGGTAAATATTTTATTATTTTTATTTTATTGGGTTTTAATTATTAAATAACAGTATAGATATTTTTTTAGTTGTTTTATTTGTTTTTTTTTTAAATTATAGATTAAATTAGTTTAAATTAAATTTAGTTATAAACGTTTATAGATTTTGTAGCTATTAGTGACATATAGTTTAACGGCTGAGCTACACATTTGGTAGCATGCAACTCGTTGAATTGTGCAGTGCGCCCCACTGAATAGCGAGAACAGTGCATAATAATGTGCTCAAGATCCTCGACTACATTGCAAATATTACAGTTAGGATTTTCCTCTAATTTAATTTTATTTAAGTAGCATTTACAGACACCATGGTTTATTCGAAGTCGTGACCTACTGTAGGCTGATGTTCCTTGTAGAAAATGTCTGCTTGCTGGTTATTTTGCCTTATTTGCCATTTAGATAGAGCTTATAATTTAATTTGCCTATAAATATCTTTAAATGGAATTTTATACTGCTTGCCATGTATAATTGCAGACTCATCGTCGTCACAGCTTTCCTTAGCTTTGTTGTCTACAATTTCATTAGGCGTGATACTCGCGTGGCCAAACCAAGACAATATTTTTATTCTATAGAATACCTCGACACTAAGCTTTCCTATATAATAGTACTAGAGCTACAAAAGTGGTTATCTTGTTATATTGAGAATGAAAGTACCCTTTTATACTTTATAAAAGTACCTTTATAATCTTTGTACGGTTAGTTGGATACTCAAAAGTGCTAGTTCATATTCGCAACTATGGTAAAGAAGATCGTTTCAATTATCTTAGATTGTACATACTGACCACAGAGATATATTTCTAGAGACGACGTACCCTATCTCAATTCTTTAAGAAGCTTGAAACATCGTTTTAGGGTTTACAAGAGCTTTGCGTAACCTTATTCAAACCTTCTCCAAGAGTGTGTTAAGGTTAATAAATCGGCTTTTCGTACATTGTTAGTCCTTTGTTTTGTAATATATAATATGTATGTACAACATCTCAAAGGCTCTTCTCAAATCGAAACAAAATTTTGCATGTACGAGAAGTTATCAACTCAGGTTATAACGTCATGAAAGAAAAGTATGTTAGTAAGTCCCCCACTTTCAAAAGTTTCACCTCCCACCCTTTACTCCTTCTATGACCCCAACCTTACAAGCTATTTTTCCTTTTGGTATTCGCATATATAAATACATTATAAAATAAAATAGTTAACAAGTATTAAAAACCTGGTACGGGGTACCTCAGACTTTTTTGTCTCCACATCGGATTAGCTACGCTCATCTTTAAGTCTTCAGACTCACTTCGCTCGTCCTGAGATACATTAATTTTATTTCTAGTGTTAACCCATCTAGGCACTGAACTCGCTCAATGCTGCTCAAATTTTAAGCAAACAAAACCTGTAGAAATCATTTACCGGATGGCAAAATTGGACGTAAAGATTGATTTTTGTACCAAGTTTCAAGTCTTTAGCAATCACTTACACATACGATGTGCTATAAAAGACACACACATATAAAGAAAAAGTGGTCTTAAAAAGACAACATTGCTTATAAAGTATATATATATATATATATATATATATATATATATATATATATATATACATACATATATATATTGAACTAAAAATAGTTAACTGCAAGATAACTATGTTTATTATAGTATATTGAATATTTATTCAATTATTCTATTATTTTATATATTTTACTATTAAATTATATAATATTTTTCTTACATTGTTTTATTTAAATAAAATAGACTTGAACATTACACCTCTCTGAAGTGGGTGTCGCGAGAAAGTATGCATTATTTATTAATTATTTTCCATTTTGCTTTTTCGAAGATATTTGTTTAATTTTATTGAATTTTGAGTTCAGCTCGCGTGGGACGATAACTTGACCTTTGATTAGTTGCCGATTGTTCCGCTAGATGTCACTAGTTGTACTAAGTTATTCAACCTCTCACTATGTTCTCCACAACTGTCCCTAAACGTGATCGAATATTTACTATTGTTTATTCTTATTCTCATAATTCCTAACAACAATATCAAGTCTGTGAACCACTACAACTGCAATAATTCTAATAATTGTAATATTTATTTCTTGCAGAATTCGTTATAAAATTAAATAAAGAAAACGTGTACAGAGTAGCTCGGCACTGAACTTAACGATAGACAGACAGAGACAGCATGATGAAAACCACACAGAATAAACGTCATAAAAGTGCCTGAAACGGAAAATTATAATGAAACCTCGTTCCAGATTTATAGGGCGATCTCAATACTTCTCAATATACCTACGGTAATAGGTTAGAAAAACTTCTGCATAAATTTGACTCTTACTATACAATTTATATTTCTAATTTTTTTTACTTTTCCTCATTCATACCGTAGGTATATAGAAAAAGTATCGTGTTTGCGAAAAATCCGAAACCGGGATGAAACCAAAATTTTCCGTTTCAGGTGTTTTAAAGGCCTCCTGAGTGGTTTTCTCAAAGTTGTCTATCTGTATGTGTGTGTGTCTGTTATCATCGTAGCTCCTAGTGTATTTATGCTAAAGGATTGAAATTTTGTAAAACAAATCAATCTACCGTTGCAGTTGTGCTATTCGGAAAATATTTTTTATGACGTCATTAACCCGCAATAATGACTCAGCGAAAGTTTTGAGAAATCAAAAAACGCTGAAAAATTTGGTACTCATGTAGCTATTTTTAAATTTATCGAATGAATGACATTTAGCTATTTATTTTTAATTTTTAATGACTTATGTACCTTTTTAAAAAAAAAATGTAAAAATCAAAAAATGATTTAATTGAGTTGAAATTTAGTATTAGTGTATACCTATACTTAATAAATAAGTACACAAAGTTTCGTTTCAATACGACAAGTATATCTATAATTTTTGTTTGATCTTAAAAGTTAAGTAGCATTGAGCGTGGTGAGTGCTGTAAAGATGATACGGATGCATTTACTATCTGAGGACGAGCGAAGCGAGTCCGAAACATGGAGGTTGAGCATAGCGAATCCGATGAGATGAGAAAAAGTTCCGAGGTACCCCGTACCCGATTTTTTTACTAGTTTAATAATAATTACTATCTACATAAGGGAATACGGTTAAGGTTGATAAAAAATATAAATTTGTTAACAAGTTTAAAAAATATAAACAATAGCTTAAAATCAAATACAATTTAATTAAATATATGATATTAATAGAAAACACCTACCAATGCATAACGTAATTTATTTAATTATAAACTCTATAATATACTGTAAATTCGGTTTTTGATAAGCAATTATTTGCATTTTAATTTAAAGTATATTTAAGCGATACCTTCAATGTCTTGGGGCAAAGAGTTGTACAATACGGCCCTTTATAAGCTGAAATAAATTTCTAATTTATAGTTTTATTTTATGGTTATTAATTCTTCTGGAAATATATTTGTGTTTATCAAATTTTTTTACTCAAATTGATTAAATATATTTATTTATTTACCAGCAGTGACACCCGAGCTTTGCTCGGCAAATATTTTATTTATCAAACAACAAATTATTAATTATTCCTTTGAGGACAACAAAAAATAGAAGTTGTTAACAGCTGTAACGGCTAGAAAATTCTTTTGTTTAAGATGTTTTTGTCTGTTCGGCGATTCTCAAGCCATGGTTTATGATAGCTTGGTATTTCCCTTGTTTTGATAGGTTGACGATCAAAAATGGAAATCTTAAATCGTTTGTTTTGACTTTTAATAAGAATAAAAAAATATATTTAACAAAATAAGCCACGGATTGAACAATTCTCAGACAAAATACACAAATTTAGAATTACTTTAGCACGATTCTACACCGTTGTGTTAAATATAGAAATATTCTTTCCTATGTATCAATATATAACAAATATTTATTGGTTTATAACATTCAAATCTATTTGCATAGCTTCCTAAATCATTTATGTATTTATCCCAATTTTGTATTCTGTAAAATCAATGCTGGGAAATTTTGTCATAACATAATTGCATCAATGAAAAGATTATATGCCATGCAAAAAACTGACCCTTAAGTAAATTTAACCAATTTTAAACGGAGTTACATATTTCTTTATTATAAAAATCGTATGAGCTTATTTATGAAGCTTAGTATCCAACATATTGAACCCGCTTTCTCAATGAAACTTAAAAATGGACTAATTTGTCCGATAAGTGCTTTATATGAAGTAATATGGTCAAGATTTACCAAGCACATGCCGAATTATAATCAATAATTCCTGAAAAGTGAATGTTATTTAACTCTATACGCATTTTGCGCAGAACGTGTCTATTCTGACATTGAGTAGTTGCGTAGAACGTCTATTCTGACATGTGAGTAGTTGCGTAGAACGTGTCTATTCTGACATGTGAGTAGTTGTTAAAAGTGTAATCACGACACAAATCATGACGACTAATTCTGTCATCGTGATTTGTTTACATTATGTCAATGAATGACATAATGTTTTGTACGTATGTCAATCAATAAAACCGGAATTAATACTCATAGTAAAATGAAACTACGTACTTTTGTGAACTATACATAGTAGTATATGCGTAAAAAATGTCAGCCAAATCAAAAAAATATAAAGATTTGTGATTTTTGAAATGTTCGTGGGTTAATGACGTCATACATATTTAATAAATAATAGGTTTCAGGACATTAACGAAGTTGATTTTCAATATTTGTTTAATTGGAACAACAGGGGTAACACTACATGATTACTATCACCAGAACCAGGTTGAGGTTGAGCATTGTTATTATCAAACAAATGAGAAAAACATTTTCATGAGGTATTATTAATAGAACTGAACTAGAAGATAAATCCTTAGCAAGGAATCTTTGACAATTAGATGATGGCTAGAAGTTATGAAGGGATGGGCGAGTCACAACCATGCCAGACTCTCGGCTATCAGGCCTGCGATCGGACCATTTGAAATCATTCATATTATTATTACTTTTCTTCATTTATACCGTAGGTATATAGGAAAAAATCCGAAACCTGGATGAAACCGGAATTATCCTTTTTTGGTGTTTTAAGGCCTCCTAAGTGGTTTTCAAAAAAGTTGTCTGTCTGTATGTGTGTGTGTGTCTGTTATCATCGCAGCACCTAATGCATTTATGCTAGAGAGTTGAAACTTTTTACAAAAATCTGTCCACAGCTGTAGTAGTGCTATTCGGAAAAAAATTTGGACGTCATTAACCAGCATTATTGACGCATTAAAACGCGGAAAAATGATGCGATCGGATTGAAATGAAGCACGTATGTAACTATGAATGAGACTAACATATGAGTCAAGTTTTATCTCATAATCAGCATTAGTTCAAATTTTATCAAATGACTTGTGTACGTTTTTTTTTTAAATTGTAGTCAGCATTGTAGTCAAATTGAAGAAAAAGCATAGTCTGCCTATCTAGAGTGGAGCCTTTCATATGAATGCGCTCCCTCAAAATATTATAAAATCGCACTACAGTCTATCGTTTAGTTTAAAAATCCCCAAGGTCATAAGTATTTTGGGGATTGACCAATCAGAGAAGCCGCTGCCAACCTCTCACTCCAAAAGAGAAAAAATCCCTACCACAATAACCGCTGTAGGGAAAAAACCTTCTTCCGGCTATCGTTCACTTTTTTGTGGTTCTTCTTTTGATTACATCGTTTTGAAAACTTAAAAATTATATTTTAAAATAAAACTACACAAAAGAAATGTGAAAAAAACATCGCCAAGAAAATACGGGTAAAATAACCTGATTTGTAATTTATGATGAGACACTTGATGGGACGTTAATACTAATACTAATATTCATAACCTGATTTGTTTATATATTTTTTCCCGCTCCCTTCTTGCAGGGATTTTTTCTTAAGAATCAGCGTTGCCTAAACTGACCTGTCAAGATTTTTAAACTAAACGATAGACTGTAATTCCAGTTTTCTTGAAATAAGTGGTTCCCTGTAGGCCGTGTGCGAAACATGAAGAAAACTTTTTAAAGCTGATAAAATTTCCTATTAACGAATGTTTTTTGGTCAAAATCGGATAAATACAACTAAAGTTATGACATTTGTTAAATGGCCAAAAAATGCACAAAAAGGCAATATTTTTCAAAAACAATTCGCTGAATTTGCATAAATTAACCATTTATGCAGTGTTGTTGAAAGAGCCATAAGTTTAGTTGCAGTCATCCCATTTTGATGATTAAACACTCGTTTAATAGAAAATTTTATCAGCTTTAAAAAATGTTCTCTTCGTGTTTTGCACACGGCCTGCAGGGAACCATTTATTTCAAGAAAACTGAACTTAGTGCGATTTTCTAAAATTTTGAGCATGCGCATCATATGAAGGGCTCCATTCTGGATAGGCAGACTATGTTTTTTCTTCATAAGATAAGGTTTATTTTCAGAAATATTTGGTTTGAAGCTGTACAAAATGAGCCACATTTTTTCAGGTACGGCTCTTGGACTATAAGATTTTAATTAGTTCTCTCAAATATTGCTATAATCTTTTGTCTGTTAACTTATTTATCACACAAGTCATGCAAAAGATCTAATACATACTAGATCAGTATTTGTTTTTCTAGACCCATATTGCTCATCAGCTAAAAGAAGAAATTTTAGAAAGTTTTTCAAGTTTTGCTGTTTCAAATATTTTATTAACAATACGAGATTAAAACACCGGTCTATAATTTTCAGTGGACTGAAAATTGCCTTTATTTTTATAAATAGGAATTAATTATTTTTTTAAGTTTTTCAGGAAACACCACGTGGTTGGAGAAGGTCATTGGGGTTACAAAGTGAAGTTGTTAGATTGGCAACACTAAAGGTTCTTACTTCAATTAAGAGGCCCGTCTACAATCTTAAGTTAAGTTAGGAAGAATTGAAGAAGTGAAGAATTTTTCAAAATCTCTTTTTCTTCTTAAATAATTCTTTTTCCCGCTCTTTTGACTTAAGAAAACCATAGAAATGGTTTTTTATAAGTTTTTTAAAGAAGAATGTACAACGTTATCTGTTTTTGAATGATTACAATATTTTGTAAACGATGTGATGTGATTGATTGTTTTGTTGTTTGAATATTTTTTTATATATATATATTTTTATTTTTGAATTATATAGAATTATATAACAATTATTATAAAATTTTATAATAATTTAATAAACTAGAGATAAGGAAAATAACCGCTCCCAACAATTACCTCATCCATTTTGATTTTATTTATTAAATAAAATAAATAAAACACGGTCGATTTTAGAAAATTTTAGAAGTAAAGTAAAAAAATATTTGCAAAAAAGTCTTTTAAAAAACTGAAGGAAAGACCATTAAAAAAGCAATGTTTATTTAAATTGTATTAAAATTGTTATTGAGCTCTGCTCGTAGTTACAATAAATAAATTAATAAAATGTGTGTAGACGGTAGAAAGAAAAGTAGTTTATTATTTAGTTTATTAGTAGTTTATTATTTAGTAGTTTATGTTTATTTAAATAGTATTAAAATTGTTATTGAGCTCTGCTCGTTGTTACAATAAATAAATAAAATGTGTGTAGACTGTTGAAAGAAAAGTAGTCTAAATACAGCTATATGTGTAATTGTAACTTTAAAACTTGACTTAACAACTTAGAGGTTGTAGACTTGTTTACGGATCACTTAAGTCAAAAGAGCGGGAATTTCAAAATGGTTTGTTCTAAATGAGGAATTCTTCACTTCTTCAATTCTTCCTGGGGAATTCTTCACTTCTTCCTAACTTAACTTAAGGTTGTAGACGGGCCTGTAATCATCAATCAGCTTCTTCTCCTTGGTTCTTAGTGCTATTGTTCTCAGCACAACAGTCTCTTATTCTCAGTGGCAGCAGTGAGAACAAGTTTTATTGCTTCTTCTGCTATTTTTGAGTATCATAGAATTCAGAGTTTTTCGTTACGATTAATCACAACAGATTTTACGGTTGTGATATTTGCAACAGTTTTACCTCCATAGATCCAGGACCAAACAAATTAAACGAATAAATGAAACGATAATGGTATAGTCAGGAACTACACCCAAATATACATATATCCTTGCCAACACTAAGTACAAAGTTGAATACCTTAATCTTTTTGCAATTTGCTGGCTCGCTGGCAAGGAGAAAAAAGCTGATGATTGCCTCTCAATTTAAGCAAGAACCTGTAGTATTTCCAACCTAACAACTTCACTGTAAAACGCCAATGACCGACGCAAACCGAAAAGGACATGACCTGGTGGGACAGAAAAGTTGATTCAAACTTTGTTGGTCCAAATATTTGGTGGGAAGTTTTTAACCAAGCAAGAAGTTTTTTAAAAGATAGTACTTTTTATGCGGTTCCTAATAGTTGAAAGAGGGCCTGCCTGGGGGGGTTGAGGGCTCAGAGTCAAGCAAAACCGTGAGGAAGACCTTACAAGCATCAAAATATATACATCTATATATATATATTTATATATATATATTATATTATATATATATATATATTATATATAATTTATATATATATATATATATTTATATATATATATATATATATATATATATATATATATATATATATTATATATATATATATATATATATATATATATATATATATATATTATATATATTATATATATATATATATATATATATATATATATTATATATAATATATATATATATATATATAAGACAGAAAAATGTCTGAAGTATCTGTAATTGATGTAGCTTGCTTCTGTTTAAGGATATTTCTATTCAATAAAATTAGAATATTGAGTAGAAATAAAAAAAACTAGTTATAAAAAAATGTTAATGCAGGCAGGGTTCAAAGTTTGCATTGAAGACAATTATGCTGAATCACATTTAGAGATTTACAAGTATGATAAATTACTATAAAATTCTGGCGTAGAATTTTTTGATGCTTGCAGACCACCGGCAAGCTTCAATTTTATTTTTCGAAAGATGTTTAATTTATACAAATCTGAATTCATAACTTCAAAATGGTTGCTGAAAGCAAAATTAAATTGGCAAGATCTGTGAGTCCTCTATAGACGTAATCAAGTTGTTACTCTGTTTATGAAATTTTATATTTTTAACGATTTTTTAATGTTTGATTGCTCAGGGAAATGGGCTAACAAGAACCAAACATTTCATAATCTGGGCATCACAACTAGACCTAATTTGATTTTGTGCCAATTTCCAACTTTTTAGCTCAAAAGCAGTGTAGGAACACGCCACAGGCACACATCCACAAATGGACACACACAGATAGACATCACGAAGAAAGCCATTGAAAACGTCTCAGCGAAGATACCATCGCGGTGATTTATTGTTATGGCGATAAAGAATCTACTTTATTCCGCTAAATTTTCAATTAAATGTGATTTTTGTTCCAATGGCCATAATAAATCTATTTTATAGCCAAAAAAATATACGGTATGATTTTCTTGAAATAAAGTTCTACGTACGCTAAGTACTTCGATCTAAAGTCAATCGAAGCACTTACCGACGCATACAAAAAATTGTACTAGCAGCACGGCTGTAAAGTTTACATTGCTTAAGATATGTATTCTTTTTGAGCTTTTCTTGTCAATAGACCATTGCTGAAGTTTTAAAATATCACTTTACCACAGATTTGCATAATTTACTGCATAACCTTTATAAAAGTCTCTACATCTTTGACTCAACCAACACTGTGATTATATAATAGTGTTCCCGAGGGACCTTTGAGAATTTAAAGACAATAGTCCACAAATTTTGCAGCTCGTTTATCTCTATAGATAAAAGTTGATGTATATGAATACAAATAAAATATTATGTATCTAAATTGTCTAATATTGTTTGTATTTAGTTTTAAGGAACACACAGTTACACTAAAGTGTGTGTTGTAGAGCTGAAAGGCGCAATGCGCAGTGCGTAGGCGGGTAGAATGCGATAAAGTGAGTTTGACTCTAAGATCGATGTAAACCGTTTCTCAACGCCCACCAGCCAGTAAAGCAACAGGCTGCTTCATTCACATTCTGGGTTAGAACTTACACCTTTTGACTACTGATGCGCTCCCGTCTTTATTTTACTTTAGAGTGAAACTCTCGTTTAAACCCATACGCATTGTATATGTTTCACCCGGCAGCAACAATTTCAGATGGAATCCACAGTACTTAAAGTGCCAAATAAAATAGACTTAAATTTGCTCATCAATAATAAAAAACGTATTATTATATCGATAATAAATAAATAAATAAATAAGTTAGGTATCACTCACAAAGAATATAATTTGGGTACCTTAGCAATAAAATTGATCTAATTTTTTACTGAAAGAGTAAAGATATGCCGCTTATAAGGTTATAGTGTGTGTGAGTGGATGTATATATGTTATAGTGAGTGTGAGTGGATGCTTCTCTCTCTTCATTATTAGAAGAAAAAAGGATAGTTAATGTCAATGTTTCAACACCCACAGATATTATAAAATAAAACACTTGGTTGTATGTAGGTTGAGATATGTATGATGGATGTTTGGTTGTATGTAGGTTGAGATACGTATGATAGATGGATAGATGTATGTTGAGTTCTGCTTTATGAACACGCTACACGCAAATCGTCCTATCCGATAACTATAACACTTAGTAGTAAGTCAAATGCAATGTGAGAAACAACCTATTAGGATTTGGGACTGTTTTAATATGGCGTCTCAAATTAATAGTTATTGCTTTATGGATTATTTCTAGGAATAGCTTTTTCGAGTCTAATAGAATCTAACCACAAATGTGGCAGTACTCGATATATAGGTATCATTTAAAAATTGCCTGTAAATTTTAACATTTTCCCTAATGAGCGGGGGTATTTTCCACTTTTAGGGACCAGCATCCCTTAAATTTATAAAAGGGTCCCGACTTATATTTTTCGTATTAACTCAAAAAACCATTTCAATTTGTTTGTAATTAAAAAAAAACTAATATGAAATAAAAACAAAATACATGCATTATAATAATAAATAAATTAGGAATATTTGAAGATAAAATGCTGTATGCGATTAGGAGTAAAATGGTGATTTTCTGTCGCTATAAGTACTCCTGAAGCTTCGCCTCTAGAATTAAATGTATACGTAAAACTAACTATGGATTTGGGAGCTCCATATATTAAGAGAGGCTATGATGTACCTTGAATTCTTGTCAATTTATGACCATGAAGTCAATATAATAATAGTCGACACAATATAATTGTGCGAGAGACACCTAAGGAATGTAACAAACAAACTTTAATGTTAAATTTGGGAGATGTTAATGATATAATAATAGTCATAGAGCTGGACCTGAAGCCAATTTAGCCGGACTACATGAAACAATTTTTTTTCTGAAAATATACCTTAAATTGTGAAGAAAAAACATGTCCTTCATATGATTGCGCATACTCAAAATTTAATAAAATCGCCCAAATTTCAGTTTTTTTTAAATAAGTTATTCCGTGTGGGTTGAGTGCAAAATATGAAGAAAACATTTTTTAAAGGTTATAAAATGTTCCATAAAACGAGTGTTGAATCATCAAAATCGGATGATTGCAACCAAAGTTATGGCTCTCTCAAAAACACCAAATAATGGTTTTTATGCAGTCTGCGGATTTAATTAAAAAAATATTGGACTAAACTCAAAATAGGCAGACTATGCTTTTCATTTATAATTCAACGTATGTATTCAGAAAAATTTGGTTTGATGTAGTACAAAATAAGTCTAATTTTTTAGGCCTGGCATTTTGACTATGTCTCTAACCCTAGAATGTACTTTTGCTTTTTTAAATTTTATATTTTAAATAATTACAAATAATAAAAAACACGAATAATACAAATCAGCAACAAAACGAATACCTCGTTTTGTTGTAAGCGTTGTAAGCAGCCTCTAAGCCGTTTCGTGGCGTAGGCGTTGGGGGCCGATGCGCGGCCCTCCCGCCTCCCCCTGTATGTATGTAGGTACACATACATACACACACACATATATATATCCTAACTGACGTCACTTGGTGTTCTATATCAAGTGCGAGACAAAAGAAACCGTGGACCATACTAGTCATATTGAAATTGAAGTTTGTAAACACTTTTGAATTGTATAACACTTATGCCAAATTTTAACTCCACTAATTATTTTCTCATTCTTGTCTTTTTTTTAAACGTTATTTGATACTAATGCTGATAATGAGATGAAATTCCTTGGTGTTATAAAGTACTGCATGCGTCCAATTTTCATATGGATCTCATCATTCTACATGTTTTGTGAGTTTTTGAAATATTTGCTCAGTTAATAATAACGATTAAATATGTCATAGAAAAATTACTCTCTGAATGGCACAAATATACCAAAATATTGATTATGTACCCTCAACTTTTTGGCATAAACTCGCCATAATAGACAAGGAGAGCCACGATAATACTTGTCTATGAGCTTGTCTAATAACACACACAAATACAGACAATAATAAATACAGACAGAATACTTTGTAGAAACCACTCAGGAAATCTTTAATGCACCTAAAAATAATTCAGGTCCAATCCCGGTTTCATATTTTTAGCGCTTACACAATACTTTTCCTATATAAGTATAAGTCATAGAGATATATTACTAGAGGGGCACTATTAGTTGAATTTTGAAACATCAAAAAAGTAACACATTTGATTATCAATGTAATCAAATTATCAAAACAAAAATACGGTAACTTCTACAAAAGAGCATTTAAAATACAAATCAAAACAAAACGGAAGACGAAAACAATTGATTCATTATAACTTTAACACACTCTTAAAGGAGGTTTCAATGAGGTTACACAGAGCCCCTGAGAGCCTCAAAAAGTTGTTTCAGGCCTCTCAATGTATTCAGATAGGCTATGCCTCCTCTAATATATATCTCTATGGTATAGTAAGGGAAAGTAATAAGCAATTGTTTCATTGTTTATTACGGCTTACTTTTATAGCTTTATAGTTCTGGTTTGCATAACCATGGTATTTAATGGTTTGAATTGAATTTCCCATGTTGATGTTACAAAAAAACCTAAAATCCATTCCATGGTACTATATAGTTTCTCTAGGTGAACAATATATAAGTTCTAAACAATGAGGAAGGAGGTGTGAATTCCGAAGATAAAATAGACATTTAATATAATTCAATAACGGCAAGTATTGATCAGGGCAAGTTAGATTGCTACTCCCACCTGTAAAATTGTCCGCGTGGGTGGCTCGCGTCGATATGTTTATAATTCGCTTCTTTTACGGTAGACTGCATAGGTCAACGTATTAATATGCAATAATACGAAATACGTAAAAAAGATGTTTTCGAACCTGAAATATTTTTCCGCCTGGGATATGTCTGATGCAGCAACATTAAAATTATAAAAGGGGAGGGGGAATGACACTAGACATCTGAAGAAAGGCTTGTGATGTGATCTCAACCTACCGTAATTTGACTCATAGGAGGCCCAATTTCCCAATATCATTTTGGTAACTATTATATTTATGTTTATTTTTATACGACTTTTAGTCCGAGTTTGTTTCACACACGATTTGTGTTATTATTATGATTTGTCCTTACATGATTTGTGTAAAAAAAACTCTTTTTTACCCGTAAAAAGTTATATTTCATGTAAAACTTCAGTGACATTTTCATTATGAAAAATCCTGTTTATGTAATGCGGGTTATTATCAGTTTCAGCCCCTGTTATCACTTCAGTATTCTTTTACTTAAGACGTTCCGTGGTATTTATTAAAATTTGTTTCCCATTTTTTCCTTACTGTTTTCATTTGTTTCCTATTGTTTCCTGCTTTATCACCTTAGTGGTAACCAGAGACTATAGATACTTAAATAGTAAGACTGTCGACTCAATGGTGGGAAAATTTGGATTCCGGTCGACACTAGCGCGGCGGGGGACCTACCTTCCAATTGAGTGGGCGTGTCTTGATTTCCCGCTTTAGCCCAGTCAATTTGAAGTTTAATTTTTATACTATGTATAGTTATACTTGTCACTAACCCTACCACTTTAATCTTACCCAGAACGCTTCTGATTATTTTTAAGTTTTTCAGTCAAGTAATTTATTAATTTAATTGATTCAATCAGGTAATAATGAAATATTGGCTAAAGTTTACACGTGGTAGAAGATAGATTTTGGCATTTAATACAGCCTGTATTTTAATTGCATCGGCAAGATGCGCACATGTGATTTAATGTGACTACCTGATAAAATCGACTAAATCAATAAATTAATTAAATGAAATTTACACTTATCTGCCATCAGTAGCGTTCTCTGGAAGTTTTAAAAAGGTTTCTATTTACTTTTAGTTTCTGAATTTTTGAAAAACAGAACATGCAACGGCAAACCGTTTTTGTGAAAAATACATGGAGAAAACAATAATTTTATAATAATAATAAATTTAGCTGTCATAACTAAGAATTGCCATGGTATTCATAAATTTAAATATAAAAATATAACCAGTCATTTTTGGAAAGCTATTGGGGTTACTTCATGAGTTGTCCGCACCGGTCCACCGCAGCGCTATTTTTAGTAGCTTGCGAAAATCGAATCCAAACTTTTCCTCATTTAAGTTAACCCCTCCTGGTGGTAACCCACTATAAACTAATTTTAATTTTTTAAAGCTTTGTTTTGATGTAAAATCGAGAACAGAGTACCTTGAAACTTTTCCTCACTAGATCGGATTTGCTATGCTCGTCCTCTCTACTCCGGCCTTGCTTCGCGCGTCCACAGTTAGTAAATACATTACACATCGCTCAAGGCTGCCTAACTTTTACGATCAAACAGATGCAGTGGATATGGAAGTCGTATTGAAACAAAACATGGTGTATTTATTTTACACTTTCAACTGTATTGGATTATTTTTTACAATCTTTTTAAAAACGTATGTAAGTTATTCGTTAAAAATTTAACTAGTACAGATAATGAGATGGAACTTAACACATATGTTGGTCTTAAATATGACTACATGCGTGTTAAACCTTAAAACAATTAAAACATTTTTCCATGATTCATGAATTAATCTAAAATTACCTATATGCGAGAAAATCTGCCGCAAAGGCGCATATTCCGGAGTAGCAGGTCCTACCCCAAACCTGCTTTGCTCATCCTCAGAATATGATGATTGCTAAATATATATGCTAATTGTAAATGAATACAGCAAAAGAAAATACATAGTGTTTATTTTATTTTGTTGATATAGAGTTATATGGTGTGTTTTTACAAATAGAAAAATGATGTTTAGATCTAAAATCTCGCACAACTCTTCCTTTAGTATCAAATTTTTGAAGGTAAATTAGAACATACCAAAATTGTGAATGTTTTTTAAAACATTTTTTTAAAAACGCTAAAAAATTTGATACCTCTATAATTTTATTAAGGGAATTTTTTCTCCAAGCTATAATTGAGTTTTGTCAAAAATTTATTATTTCTAGTGATTTTTAACAAAATCCTATTGGATTGGTTTACAAGAGTAGAGACCATTTTCAAAGGTTTGTAGCCGTGTTTACACTGATTTTTATGAATTTAACATTGGTTCATTTGAAATGTTCTATTCAGTATATAAACGAGGTCATTTTTTAATAATTAAATTTTACCTTAAAAAAATTTAAAGAAATATATGGAGACCTATTATTATTTACAGTTTTAGTAACATTAGTACACAAAGAATATCAGTTTGAATTTGTCAGTCTGCTTTAAAACAATACTGAATTTTTTGATCCATTTATTAGTAACTTTTCCTCAATTTTATATAACTAAAAAATTAATAAAACATAATTAAAAATTAATTACAGACTTTTAGAATTCAAGTTCATTCATGAAAACCCAGATTATAATCTATACTTACACAGCCATTCACTCACTAATGAATGAATATAAGCCCTCGAGAATTAATTGCTAAAACAAAACGATATTAATACTTCAGACAACAGAGTTATATATATATATATAATATATATATATATATATATATTATATATATATATATATATATATATAATATATATATATATTTAGATGAGTTTTAAATTAAAGGTTTTAAAATGAAATCAAATTGAACTACTTATAACATAGGACTGAGTTCAAAATATCGATGGTAATGATATTATTAATTAGAATAATTTATTGTCAAATGTTGTATTATTATTCCCCTTCGTGTAAAAGCTATACTGTGCAGCAGTGACATCCCTCCAGGGTCTAAACGTGTAGCATTTATAACATGAAATTATGATTTTGATCAAATAAAATATTTTCCTGGTATGCGACGGATTTCCTTATTCAATATATATGTATGTATATATATATATATATATATATTATTATATATATATATATATATATATATATATATTGATGCTTGTAAGGTCTTTAACACGGTTTTGTTTGACTCTGAGCCTTCATAACACAAAGTTTTATCATCTCATACTCAAGCCATTTTTGTCTCTTATTCAAGATATTGTTCCTAAAAGGAAAACAAAACCACCGAGCTCGGAATGGTTCATTTGAAAAGACTCTCTCCCTAAATTAGTCTTAAAAGTTCATGTTTTCCTCTTAAAGCCATTTCCTTCATAATAAAAAAAAATCCTGGAGTAGAAATTAATTAGAATTTTATTTTCTTATTATTCTTCCTGACTTTTTGCAGACGAGAAAAAGGTTTCTTTTGTGTAATATAAGAGCTAAAATTACTTCGCTTGATCTTAAATTATTTGCAATGATTATTTCTGCATCAAGAGAGTAAAATGAAGTATTTTCCTTGAGGATAAAATCGATTGGTTTGCAAGACAATATAATTAGATGAATGAACTAGTGATATAGATAAAAAAGCTCTCACCATCCTCGGTAAATAAGTATGTTAGTGGATCTGTTTCAGGCTAAATTAATAGTTTTAAGCTTTAAAAAACTGCCAAAAATGGTACTATGTTTCCTTTTATCAATCATAAAAAATACAATATGGATTAAAATTTTAAATACAATTTTATAGATTTGTAAGTGGATGAATAAAGATTATCATAATTATTATCATAGTAAAATAATAAATTATGTGTACAAAATTCAAAACAAATCTCAATGAACACCATAATTTTATATAATAACTACTTTTTACTATAAAAAGTGATGTAAAACTGAGGGGTCGGCGTAGAGACAGTGTTCCGACTCCCTCCCTGCACATGGGCCTGAACAAATTCTGTCACTTTTAGTCCATTCGAATAATCTTACCATCATAGACACGGTAAGATATTTAGTAAGATATATACAACTAGAGGGGGCATAGCCTATTTCAATAAATTGAAAGGTCTGAATTATCACTTCGGGGGCCTTCATGGCCTCTGTCATTGAAACCTCCTTCAAGAGTGAATTAAGGTTAATAAATCAATTGTTTTCGGATTCTCGCACATTTTATGTGTATTTCTCTGAGTAGCCCTGAGCTCTGAGGGCTTCAAATGAGCTTATTTGTTACGAAAATAACTATAGAATTATTAAATATTTTTTAGCGAATTTCCTTTGAAAATTCGCCTAATGGGATAGGCGTCATTCGAACCTCGGACCACGACACAAATCCGTTTCAGAGGTCCCTAATGACGAAAAAATACGTTTCGCGAAACTTTATATATATATATATATATATATATATATATATATATATATATATATATATATATATATATATATATATATAATGCGCTAAAACCTTTAAAGATAAGTAACTAAGCTTTAAACTAGTGCAAATAATAGTGCGTACTTCTAATTTTAGAGGCATAGTTTTGCACAACCAACTGGATAATTATGCGCATTTCCTTTGGAAAATACAGACAAAATGAGTTACGAGCAGTGCTTGACAATTGAGTAACTGCTTAGGTTCTAAAGCATGAACCGGAACCACGCAATGGGCATGGTTCTTGCATAAGCAAGAACATGAAAATAAGCATAAGCATTCTAAATGAAATTCGCCCGACAGCGGACCACCGCGCCGGAATTATTTATTTAGTAGTTGTAAACTTATATAATGTAAAAAGCACGGAAACACGCATCCAAAGGATATTCGACATGCGGACCACCGCGCCAGAATTTTTAATTTTTCTAAGATAATATTAAATATCGCCGTCTCCGTGGTCATGGTCGTTAGAGCGTCAGTATTTATACTGACCCTTGACAGCACGTAGTGCTGGAGCTCGCATCCCATCTGGTTACGCTTTAAGTTTATGTAAGATTATTATTTATATAAATTATCACCAACTTTGAATTACACTTTGAGCGTAACGGTTGCATCTACTACCTGATGTGGTTCCCGCTGGGGTTATCTCTAATGGACCGCAAGGCTCTGAACGGGCATTATTATTATACAGTGTTTAATATTACCATTAAATGAAAATAACCATAAATGTTTATGTAAATACCATAAATGTGAAATAACATTGCATTTTATCCTAAAAAATCTTATTTTCAAATCAATCAAAAGTTTTCATGAAGTGTTTTGTCATTTTCTCGTATTCACAGCCTAATTTGTAGACATGCTGTATATAATTTTGTTAGACACATATTTTTGGTATCCGGAAGCCAAATGGAATTGATCCCCTTCTCCACTTCCCCTATATTTTGGTTATCTGAACATCCTCATAAGCCTCATTTCCATGATGAATGTTTGCTAAAATATTTTGATTCTTAAATAATAAAACGATTGTTTATCTATGGTTAATCATGATACAGTTTGTTTTGTTTTAGAGTGTCAGATTTAGTATATTGCATCAGATTGGAGTACCTGTAAGGAAGTTTTTAAAATTACAAGTAATGAGTAAGCGATCAACATTAATTGACTGTCAGGAGAAGCGAGAGCACATCATGGCAGTCACGCGGGATTTCGTCATGCAACCACGGATCACTTACAAAACCGTTTGCGGTGTCAACGGTCCCTTGGTTGTCCTTGATAACGTTAAATTTCCTAAGTATGCCGAAATAGTCGAACTAAGATTAGGAGACGGATCTGCGAGAGCCGGCCAGGTTTTGGAAGTCGCTGGTTCACAAGCAGTTGTTCAAGTTTTCGAAGGTACTTCAGGTATTGATGTCAAAACCACAGTTTGCGAGTTTACCGGTGATATAATGAGGACTCCCGTTAGTGAAGATATGCTGGGAAGGGTCTTCAACGGAAGTGGAAAACCTATAGATAAAGGACCACCTGTTTTAGCAGACGATTTCCTGGATATTCAGGGACAACCGATAAATCCATGGAGCAGGATATACCCTGAAGAGATGATTCAAACGGGCATTTCAGCTATTGACGTAATGAACTCCATAGCGAGGGGCCAGAAGATACCGATATTCTCAGCTGCCGGCCTTCCTCACAATGACATAGCAGCACAGATCTGTCGACAAGCTGGATTAGTGAGAAGGAAAGAAACGATAGACGAATCTAAAGATAATTTCGCTATCGTTTTCGCAGCTATGGGAGTCAACACGGAGACAGCAAGATTTTTTAAACAAGATTTCGAAGAAAACAGCTCCATGGAAAGGGTTTGTTTGTTTCTTAATTTAGCTAACGATCCGACGATAGAGCGCATCATAACACCCAGGCTTGCATTGACAGCTGCTGAGTTCCTGGCATATCAGTGTGAAAATCATGTTTTAGTGATACTGACCGATATGTCTTCTTATGCTGAAGCCTTAAGAGAAGTATCGGCTGCAAGGGAAGAGGTTCCCGGTCGTAGAGGTTTCCCTGGTTACATGTATACAGATTTAGCTACAATTTATGAACGCGCCGGTAGAGTCGAAGGTAGGAACGGGTCTATCACTCAAATACCCATCGTTACTATGCCTAATGACGACATAACACATCCCATACCGGATTTAACAGGCTATATAACAGAAGGGCAGATATACGTCGATAGGCAACTTCATAACAGACAGGTATATCCTCCTATAAATGTACTTCCTTCGTTATCTCGTTTGATGAAATCGGCCATTGGAGAAGGCATGACGCGCAACGATCACGCCGATGTTTCGAACCAACTATACGCCTGTTACGCCATCGGAAAAGACGTTCAAGGAATGAAAGCCGTAGTTGGGGAAGAAGCGCTCTCAGCAGACGACCTCCTCTATTTGGAATTTCTCACCAACTTTGAGAATAATTTTGTAAATCAATCTAATTACGAAAATCGCACCATATTCGAATCTTTAAACATAGCTTGGGAGCTGTTACGAATTTTTCCAAAAGGTATGCTTAAACGCATACCTAAGGAACTTCTCAATGAATACCATGCAAGGAAATGAGTCGAGGCATTGAAACCCTTTACATTAGTAACTATCCAGATGATTCTTGCAATATTATTTCTAAGCGGACGTTTCAATAATTCGCATCATTCTTAGCTGACCATAACAAAATTATAACCAGTTTATGTTTCCACCATTATTGCAAATAAGGATTATCGAAGTTGCCCAGATTGATATCTGGGTCAAGCCAGATAATTAGGAATTTTCCTTTTACTACAAGAAAGCATTTTCCGGGATCCAGAAAAACATGGATGTTCCTTTTATGGACCTCAGTTATTGTGGAATTTCAGCGCACTAGTTTTTAGTGTTATAGAATAACCACTTAATTCGTCTAAATGTTTCACGAAAAATATAATTCAGTATCTTCATTTATCTCAACACTTTCATCTCCTAAAGATATAACAACATTTTTTAACAGGTTCATCACCATCATATACCAACATATTCATTAGCATCATATCATATAATTACTTAACAGGCTACTATGTTAATTGATAAATTAGTAGTTTAAGACTAAAAGGTTTTCTTTGTTTATGTTTTAGATATTTCATATCTTTATTTGTTATGTTTTTAAATAAATATATCAAGCAATTGTTTGTTTTTGTGTTTTAAGGAACCATTTCGCCCCGAAAACTCCAGGGTCATTGGCGGTTGGTTATAAGTAGAGTTTAAATTTTTCTAAAACCGTCGTAGTTAACCCGGAATTATTAATTACTTTTCCTCATTTATACCGTAATATATAGAAATTATTACCGGATGTTAAAAAAGAAAGAATAGTCTGGTAGAGTAGATATTATCATAAAAAGGATAGTTGAAGAAATTAATGTTCTTCTAATGCATTATAAAACAAGCTATTTTAATTTGGTTTCACACGAGTGAGTTTAAGATTGCTGACGAAGGGTCCGGTTACCAACCTCCCCTCTCCTCCCAATGATAGGATCCTCAGGTTTCACCCTTTGGGATGCACGAGTTATCAAGGAGTTTAGCGAATGGGTTGCATAAATTATTAATAATTCATTGCGTTGATTCCTGCAAGGCTGCAAAAAGTAAATATTTATCTAAGATTTAAATAAAAAAAATTAAATTAATAAAAGAAACAATAATAGTTCACGCGAACCGGTTGCGTAGTGTCACGGAGTTCATGGATGCATAAAGTTACGAGTTCACAGAGTCGGTTAACGTTAACCAAGATTATTACGTATTATGCTGATGTAGAGTTTCACTCTTCGTTACGTTTAGTTTGTAAAAATAAAATAAATAAATAAATAAACCATTTATTTGCAATAAATATTCTACAAGATACATTTTTTTTAATACTAAGCAACTTACATGCAAAATCGGCAATTAGCCGTGGTGCTCTTTTTAAAAGAGAGATTGGATGGTACATCCTAAAACTTAACTTAATTAATAATAATTATTTAAACATTTTTTTTTTTTTAGATTATTAAAACTAACATAAATAACTAGGAAGCAACAAATAAATAACATAAACACTAAATCATACATACATACTTATCATATATATAGATACAAACATTCATATATTACACACATACATATATACATACACATACATACATACATATATATACATATATATATATATATATATATATATATATATATATATATATATATATATATATATATATAACATATACATACATACACCCACATACATACACACATATATATATATTTGTTAAATTAATTTTGTAATAAACCTTTTTTGTAAATTTGACCCTTTAGTTTGTAAATGTTTTAAATAAAATTGTTCATAAGGACTGCAGTCTTTAATTAATTTTTTATATTTATTATCAACAGTCTATTAAACTCTTAATTCAAGTTTACAAACATTGTCTACTTTTGTTACAATTCAACCAAAGTATGTTTCAATCATTATGTATAGTTATGCAAGTTTAAAGTTTTAAAGTTAGTTATGCATAATTAATATTCTATGTTAATTTAGGAGGAAAAAATTACATCATTTAGTAAATTGATGTAAGCAAGTGGTGTAAAATTTAATGTAATAAATATAATATTAAATTTATAATATATAAATTAAACAAATTACTGGATTTTTAACATCAAAGTTTTAGTATTGCATTTCCGGTAGTATAGATGAGAAATGTAAAAATATGATAAAATGTCAACTTATGTAATTAAGATAAGAGACAGGAGAGTTTTGCGTCTTAGAAACAGGATAGTAGGGTTGTTAGATACAAGGCTATCTAATCTTATTACGTAATATTTTACTTTTCTTAACAAATCCGCCTCTATTAATACTTTAACTGCGTAGAACGAAACAAGAAGGGTCATCTGTATGCATTCTATCCTGCGGTTTGCAAGGGCAGCATTTCAGACGTATCTAGGACTTTTTTCAACTCAATTTTGCCCTTATTATTCGAACGAGCGACTTTACGTAGTTTGTTTGAATTTTTGTAACCTACCTTGTCTTGATGTGAACTTAACTGAGGATATTATACAGGGTGAACCAAAAGTCTCCCCTCTCTAAATTTTAAATCATATAAGATAAATTTTTGTAAGTTGGGGAAACTCTATTATGTATAGGTGAAGTTTATTTTTTCTACTGACCACATTAGCGCCCCAATAAAGCCCTACGACAAGTTATTTTTAAATTTTCAATCGGACACCATATTTTACGTCTCCTCATTTATATACTGTGGGTATATTATTATTAAATTAAAATAGGTATATGAAAAAAAGCACTGCGACTTTAAGTCTTTTGTACAAATACCCTTGTGTTCACTTTTTACAGAAGATCTTTTTCCTTGATTAGTTCTAGGATTTTTATCACTAAGTCCTCATCAGAGTTTTCAACTCTGTTTAAGTTAGCTTTCCCAAATAACATAAATCTCTTATAAGCAAGGGCTTCACATGTAAATATGATGTGTGTTGCTGATTCAGAGGACAGACAAGTCTGCAGAGAGGCTTTTTTAAGTATTTTCCTATGATATTCATATGTTTGCATAGGTGACAGTGACTAGTTATTAGGCCAGCCACTAAACTTAGGTTATTCTTGTTTAGTTGTAGAAGACTTTCTGTCAATTTGGCTCGTGTACCTCTCATCATGAGTTTACTGTGCTTAAGCCTGGAGAATTGTTCCAGTGTAGCTGATGATTGGTTGCTAGCCATTCTCTGATTGCACTCTTGGCTTAAATTTTATAATTTCCAATAAATGGTTGTGGTCCTGTCGGTGTTTGTTCTGAACCTTGCCTGGCTAGATCTGCTATCTCATTTTCATCTATTCCTTCATGCCCAGAAACCCATCTAACTAATACAGTGTTGTTACTAGCAAATATGGTAATTTTTTGTAAACATTCACATACTAGTTTATAGCTTGCTTTAATCTGAAGACTGACTACATGTACAAGCAGCAATGTTTAATAAGAATAAACGACGGCAAACACACTCTACAGCTGACTGAATACAACAATATAAGCTCGAAAGCACAAACCAGCCAACTTTTCAAACAACCAATCTACAGAACAACGATAGCACAAAGACAATGGCAATACTGAGCAGTGACTCTATGGAACAACTTACACAATCACATAAAGAATACCGACAAAAGAACGACTTAAATCAATATTACGAGAAACCACTCAAAGGCAGCCAACAATACCATGAGGGGCAAAAACAACTTAATAAGTAGCAAAATAGTATTAATTGAATTAGTTGATCGTTAGATATATGTATAGAATTTATTTATTGTTTTATTCTTTTAAATAATTTAACTATAATATTAATAATAGTTGAATTTTTATAACAGGTTAACCATATCGTAAATACATGAGTCCATATATATGTATGTATGTGTATATAGGTGAGTGTATGTTTGCATATTACATGTAACTATATGTGTTTATATATTTATCTGTATATGTGTGTATGTATGTATATATACATGTGTGATGGTATGTATTAAAGTGTGTATATGTATATATGTATGTGCATATGTGTATGTATGCGTGTATATTACATGTTTTGGTGTCTGTGTAAATTTATGTGAGTATGTATACTTGCATATAAAGTTTAATAATTATAAATCTAAGACATATCATAACATTGAATAATAATATTTCCTATCTCAAAAGACTAAAAATAGTTGTAAAAATATAGAATCTTAAAATAATTTAATTTATAAGCAATATAATAAGCGAGACTGTACCTCCCTCCACGGCACAAGATATTTGTTTATCTTTTGTGGAGGGATAAACCTGATTAATTGTAAAAATGCAATTTGATTTTGTTTAACAAAGGTTATTTAAAAAATAACCTTACCTGTATCCATTTTTTCATATTTCAAAAATATCAATAAGAATGTGTAACCTGTAATATCCCGCACATACCTGTTACTTGAAAATCAGCCATGGTGTAGAGTAGTTTAGTACATTCCACGGCGTTTTGACAACCTATTCAAAGATACAGGTATATGCATTAACATAAAGAACTTCACAAGACACATGTGATCAGGTACCAATAAGAACTTGAAAACCGGGAAGGTAAAGGCTATGGAAATTAAAGTTGAAAATTGAATGTGAAGATGTTGATTTGCACCGCCTTGGATAAAAGCTGGGATCTGTGGACTTGAGATCGGATAAGGAGGGTTAAAAGGTCCTTTCAGCAAAGTTCTAAATGATCTTTACAGTTGCGCTAAAGCACTCACTTCACCGAAGTCCCACAAAGAAGTACTAAAAATCTGTAACGAGTTTGAAGTTGTAAAGAAAGGTACCGAGGTAGCCAGTACCTATTTTTTTGAAATCTCATTATCGTATTCACTACGTTAAGGGGTACACGCGTACCAAATTTAATCTCACTTGGATTACCTTTCGTTTTTTAAAACATATGTTGCAGGCAAATTAGGAAATCAGGCATTGTGCATGACGCCTTAATCAGAGATGGCAATATAAGAAATGTTGCCAGATCTCCACATACAATTTTTTCCATTTATAATACTTTTATATATAGTTACTTTATGAATAGATACCAAGAAACTACAAATAAAATGGATTTTCATAATTGAAAAATGTTTTAAACCACTACTGACTTAACTAGGCTATTCTACAAGAAGAAACAAAACTTTACTTTGTACTTAATATATTTTGATCAAAATTATATATATATATATAAACGACTGAAGTCTTCGTTAATTTAATTGATATCACAATTTAAAACAGTCCAAAAAAGCTCTAAAGTTATTAAAATTAAGTATTAAGTACAAGTATACAAGTATTAAGTACAAAGTAAAGTTTTTGTTTCTTCTTGTAGAATAAAAGCCTAGTTAAGTCAGAAATGGTTTAAAATGGAACTCTACAAAATTACTGGTGCCAATTAGAAGAAGTTGTTAATTGAAAAATGCAATAATATAGCCAATTTATTACTTATTTAATTTTCAGATATTAAAAGACATTAAATATTTTTTGTATTTTATATTTATGCAGAGTAATTAGTTAATAAAATTCTATACTTTAAACATAAATAAAAATAGATTAAATTATGCAACTTAGCTTAAAAGTGACATTTTATTTCTGCAAGTTAAATTTATGTATTTACAAGCGATAGCGTCAATAATTAAGTTCGAATTCTAAAAACACTTTACTGCATTGTAATGTTGCATTTGATAAGTTTTGAGAAACACATATGCGCTACTTTAGATCTTAAATTAGAATGTTGATTATGTATAATCTTAAAGTTTTCTCCCTGCTCAGAAATGTGTTTACGAATTGTTTTTAAATTAATCACTACTACCATTAAGTGATGAAGTTGAATTCAGAGCTAATTGCCCAACCGAGGCATTGTGCACAATGCCCAAATTTTCCATACTGCCCGCAACATATACATGTCATTCGGTATAAATATTTAACTAATGTTGATAATAAAAATTATTCACTATGTAAATAAAGACATTTACATTTAAATTATTTCAATTTTATTGAAAACGCAGCTCTTGACTCATGCTCTTTTAGCATCAGGTCATCTCGATTTTGTGGGGCTAAATGAGAATTATCCCAATCGCTGGATTGGACGAGAGGGACCAATAGCCTGGCCTCCGAGATCTCCTGATCTTACACCTCTAGATTTTTTTCTCTGGGGCGCAATGAAAGATGAAGTATACAGGCAAGCCCCACAAAATCGAGATGACCTGATGCTAAAAGTGCATGAGTCAAGAGCTGCAATAACTGCAGCACAAGTTGAAAAAGCTACACAATCAGTGTTAAGAAGATGTAGACTATGTATTAGAGTTGAAGGAGGAAGATTTGAATCTTTCTTATGATTTACATGAAGAATGCTTTTTAATTCCCCTTGCAGTAAAAAGTTAATTATTTATTTATTATTTAATTATGTATAAATACCTATTACTTTGTATTCTTTCAACAAAATTCTTCAAGAAATGTTTTTGTTGCATTTGTTTTATTATAAGAGACTTAAATTAAGTTTTTTAAGCTATATGGGAGTGGAGGGAGGGGGTTGATTATTTTCTATGATTAACAAAACATAGAATAATAATTAATATAGTTATAACTAATAAAATAAAGTTTATTTTGTAAATAAAATTGAAATAATTTAAATGTAAATGTCTTTGTTTACATAGTGAATAATTTAGAATCTAAGCGACTTACATAAAGTTTTTTAAGAATATCTCGGTTAAAGTTAAAAACAAGCCATAGATTATGTTATATCATTTTAAAGGGTATGGAATGAGGCTGTTTTTAAGATTTTTAGGTTTCAACTATGAGTGAACAAATATCGAAGATTTTGGCATTTAAATTTTTTTACATTTTTAGTACTAATAAAATTTTTTATTTTAAATGCAAATAAATTAAAGTTTAATTGTGATGATTGCGACATAAAGTATACCATTTTAAAGGGAATTTAATGTCCTTGAGAATAGTGAAAACCGCATCTCTTTAGCTTTAGTAAACTTCAAGTTGTAGATCGTTTTAGAGAATTAGATAGTAAAGTATCGAATAATTCGATATATCGATTTTTCTAGAGAACTATTGAGAATCGACCCTATGCGTACATGAAATTTTTTGTTCATCCTGGTCTATAGAATCAAGATTTTTATTTTGTCCCATTAAGAGTAACCCTGTATATAGAGTTCTGGCTCATCATCCCCATAGTAAAGGTTTTGCTCATCATCTCCAGAGTAAAGGTTTTGCTCATCATCTCCAGAGTAAAGGTTTTGCTCATCATCTCCATCATCATCCAGAGTAAATGTTTTGCTCATTATCTCGAGAGTAAAGGTTTTGCTTTTAAAGTGGGGCACGTGCTGTTCCGAATAAAGCCAAAAGTTAATTTAATGTTCCAACTCATCTGTGGATAAGAAACGAACATTTCTACACTTAGTATTTATAAGATCACTGTTTTAGTGAGTTTTGGAAGAAAAAATGAGCTTATGAGGTTGGGGTCTTGTGGGGGGGGGGGGGGGCAGGGGTGTTTTATTTTAGAGAGTTTAGCTAAAAAGGCCCAACATCATGGCTTCTTGGCAAGGTAATCAATCACCTCTCTCTTATTACTATCTCTAACATGAAACCAGTTTAAAAGGTTTAACATCTGATATATTTATCAGATTAAACTATTTCTAGACTTCAACTGTAATGTTAAATAATAAATAACTTTTCTAAGAAGAGATATTCGAAGAAATGTTATAATTTTCCTCTACGTCACAAGTACGCTATTAAAATAATTAGCTTTCTCATAGAACGTGTACAACAATTTTCCGCTTAAATCTCTTATCTTTCTCTATTTTATCAAGTTTCCTTCTTAGAAGTGGCTTATTGAGAGAATTAGAGAGAGAAATTATATTTTATTAACAATTAGTTATAAAGGCTAAAATAACCAATACAATAATTATTTGAAATTAAAAAGCTTTGAAGAAGCAAACTGAAGAAACAGCTACCGTCAATACTTGAAGTTGGATATTAAAGAACGGATATTTGCAGTTCGACTATTAAAGAACGATTCATTTTTCCAGAGGTTGCCTTTGAAGTAGCAACTTCAGAGCCTAAAAATCTAGCTGAAACCCATTTTTTCACCTCTGGACCGGTTTTGGCTTAATGCCATCGTATATAGGGGCAACAATCGAGCTCTAAACTAACTTATGTAATTTTATTAATTGAGAGCTCGAGTGTTGCCCTGCCTGCTGATGATGGCGTTATGCCGAAACCGGTCCAGGGATATTTATAACAAAAAGCAAGTTTTGACTTTAGCTGATTGTTTAGTAGTTGTTTACGTATCTAGAGCGCATTTAAAGTTTTACTACGAAAAGAAGTTTCAGCTAAAAACAAATAGGCAAAATTACTAAGTTTCGTATTTCACTCCGGAATTTTTGCGAGGAGGATAATTCCAGTGAAGAATACGAGCGCGCCAAGGTACCGCATATCTAATCTTGTCTACGACTATTAAAGAACGATTCATTTTTTCGGAGGTTGCATTTGAAGTAGCAACTTCAGAGCCTAAAAATCTAGCTGAAACCCATTTTTTCATCATTATGGATTTTCTGTCTTTTTAGCTTAGCGATGCAATTAAGCAAAACAAAGTTAAAAAATCAGTTGGTTATTAGAAAAACCTTCAACACCATAATTTAATTGCTTTTTATTACTAATAAAATAGTAAAATACAAGATATAAGTAATTGTGTTTTACCTCCCACACATTATTAATTTAATGACATACAAAAATGAAGATGAAGATGCATTTTCACTTCTCATCTCTAAACAGAATTAAATAAAATAAGACACTTAAGAGACTATAATTAAATTGATGTTATGTTTCCATCTTGTAAATATATTTCGCTCTTACTGCCTGGTACACTCATATAAATCTAAAAAGAAACAATAAAAACATAATACTAATAGAAATATAATGCATTTTGACTTCTATTTCATGCAAGTAAGTAGATTATGTTTTTATGTACTCATTTACATTTCTAAATCTCACTCGTCATTTTTTAATTTTCTTATTTTTGCTGCTTCTTATATACTATTATCAATTTTAGGAATAGGAGTATGGTAGTAGACGTAGGAGCATGAAGTATGTAGAGTAAATATATAATTTGACATAGTTAGAAACCCCTAGTGATATTGTAAGTGATTTCCTACTTATTTCTCTTCTTTTATTTTTCTTGTTGCTTGGTATGACTTATGTAGATAATGTTTTTAAATATCATTAAACTAACGTCAGTGATTTCTTTATTAGACGTTTAATTGGCACGATATTTGATTGTTTATTTGTTTGTACATTTGTTTGTTTCGCAATAACTACCGTGAAATTGACCAATTTCGATCAAATTTCTGACTACGCTCGTGGCAACATGCATGCCAAATCTTAATCTGATCTCATTTTTTTGCGTTTTATGATTTTCGAAATTTTTGCTGAGTCAAACTTATTTTCCGGAATTGCACTAATTGACTGATTTTTTTACAACGTTTCAACTCTCCAGCATAAATACACCGGGAGCTGCGATAATTACAGACACAAACACACATAAAGACAGACAACTTTCTAAAAACTACTCAGGAGGTTTTAAGAACACCTGAAACAGATAATTCCAGTTTCATCCCGATTTCGGATTTTTTTGCAAACACAATACTTTTCCTTTATCTCTACGGTATAAATGAGGAAAGTAAAAATATTGTATACAAGTTTCGCCAACATGGCTGCCAAAAATTAAACAATGGGAGAACAATAAGTTTTAACTTGTGTTTGGCATAAAATAAATATTTTACTTCATTTAGGCATATAGCGAGCGAACAGAGCTTCTTCTTTCATATTATATAAAGGTTTTATCAATCTAGCGGGAGAAGCCCCTTTAAGCGCGCCTTATTATATACTTTTTTTTGCAAAGCATGTCGCAAGCAAAGCGAGTTCCTTTTCTTATGTGTAAAGATTCATTCATTCTTTAAGAGTAATAATTTATTTAATATTGTTTACTTTTGCCAATAATGAACTTGTTTAAAAAATAATAATAATTTATTTTTTACTGTATTTTCTGTGACCTGTAAAACAGTACTGCTATCAGGTACTCATATTTCTTCTCAATATCGAGTCTAGTTTGTCTACTGTGGATAATTTCCTTTCTTACTTTACAAGACAAACCAGTCAGAACTTTCTACAGAGATTCAAGCTCACCAAAACAACCAATTATCATTCAGTTAATGCTGCTCTGAAACTATTTAATTTATTGCCTGAAAATGTTAGGTCCTTAGAAGGCAAGTTGTTTTGTAAATATGTCAGAAATATTCTTAAAAGAAATCCACTATACAGTCTGACAGAATGCTATGCTATAACGTTTTAGTAATTCAAGATATGTATTCAATTTTGTATTTTTATTTTTTACTTATGTATGACAGTGAACCAACCATGTGAACGTTTCTGTGTATTTGTTGAAAAAAGCTTATTTATTTATTTATTTTTATTGCTTCAGCGACAATAAATATTAAAGCAATATAAAAAATAGTTCGCTACGTCTTAGAAATGAACTTTCATGCTATGTTATGTTCACCCACGCATTAACTTAGTCAACCGTGGTGTAGTGGTTAAGGTATGCTGCCAATACACAGAATGAATGGACTTTTAACTTCCGAGTTTATTTAGTCATGGGTTCAATCCCAACACGGGCCTTTGGGATTTTTATGAGAGGGATACAAATTCTGCGTACCACGTCCTTCAGAAGGGACGTAAAGCCGGTGGTCTCGAGCCTGTGCGTTGTCAGGTACTCGTTAAAGATCCCTTACCCTAAATGAAACTGGGTGTAGGCAAAATTTAGGACCCTCATAGTAGATTCATTATAATACTATACTGTTTCTGCCTTGTAGTTTAAAGTGTGTGGAGGTTTGGTTTAACAGTGAGGGCACGTGTTGTTTCTAGTTTTCACTAGACTATAAGAGTCAGTGAAAATATGTATCATTGATTAAAAAAAGCATGAGAGAAATCATAGAACTTCACGGCTCTTCTGTCTAGATTAGATAAAATATACCTACACTTGAAATTACAAGGAGTAAAACACTATCTTAGGGAGCTGGCAAAAAGGGCCCAACAACGTAGCCTACTCGCCTGGTAGTTACTACCACTCCCCCCATATTACTATCACAATGGTGGGGGGGGGGGGGAGGTTTAGATCCTTTAAGAATCTATAAGAAGGCAAATTCAAAAACAATTGGATTTATTTGGTTAATCGTCAAGACTGGAAAATCAATAAATAGTTGTTTCGTTGCATAATCTCTAGGTTTTTTAATTATTATTTTAATTATATATATGTTTGTAAGATTTATAATGGATTTAAGATGTTCGGGCAAGCTCTGCCCCAAGCCACAATTCTATACTGAATAATTGATTGCACTAACGCACAATATATATTTTTCAATATTGATATATTACAGAAATCTCTAAGAATTTTAAAATAATAAATGAATTTCCTTAATTTGTCTAATAAATAGTCTATATGATTTTTCCAATTTAATCTATAATCAATTATAACACCTAAATATTTGATACTTTCTACTCTAGTTATTTTCTTTTGACATATACATACTTTTGAGTCCCAGTTTTTAAAATTACAGAGGCAATAACAATTTCTTTATTTTTAGAAAGACATGCTTTTGACTTAGAGAAAGCAACATAATTAGTTTTAATATAATAAATTAATTAATATATACAAAGGAATATATTATATAAAAAAAAATGAGTGAACAGAGGTCGAGAACCATTGATCTCTTCTATCCACCAAGCAAAGCGAGCCTGTTTTAATTAAGTTCATTTTATATATTCTTCTAACGTTAAGTCCAGGGGGGGTCACGACGGTCTTTACTAGACGATTTTGGGTTCTTGTGATTTTAACTCTTTAACTTGCTTCAGCAATACATGATCGCCTAATATTGCTCTACAACCATACATGAGCTAGTAATTAGGACTGCAAATAAGTTGCATACTGATTACGGTCTGACTAAGTGGTTCCCCTCTCTCACGGCAAGTTAAACCTGTGTTGATTTTTTTTAATTTCACTCTCAGACTCTTGTCTGTGAGAGTCTGAACCTAAATAAATTTTATTTGACTTGCATATCCCAGAGATTAGAGTATTCTCGAATAAAGATGAAAAGGTGAGGGCTGAATATTCCTAAATGTCAAAGGGTCATAGGTTACCCCCCCCCCCTCTCCGTGGGTGAAGCAACCCCCTGCGTGGGCGACTTTTTATTATTGTAAATCGTCTCCTAGTGAAAATAATCAAATGTCATTTGGAGTTTCAGAGAGATATAGAAGGGTAATCCATTGTATGGCTTTAAAACGACTTTGTAATTTCAAATTATACTGACAAAATAGAGCCATTAAATACTTCTTAACTAAATATATCTCCCTAATTATATACAACTGTACTTAATTATATATTTCTTTAAAATTAGCTGTTTTGTTTTCCTTATTCACTATTATCTTTTATCACTTATATATTTTTATCTTACGCGGTATAACAAAAAGATAAAATAAATTGGAAGAAAGAAAATTAATGGAATTACGGAAGATATAGGATTAGAGAATATAATATCATTCTTTATTTTCAGTTTTCTTGGTAAAGACAAATTGAAAACAGTAATATCATTTGCTTCACTTGACCTGAGTTGGTTATAAAGAAAAGTCAATAAATTTCTGATTTAATAGCTTTTACGTTTAAGATAAGTAGAGAAGGTGTCCTGTAAGTAGAGTCCTGGCTTTGCTAGCTATTACCAAGTAGCCAATCGGCGAGGGGCCTGGCTTTGCTATTACCAGTAGGCAATGGCGAGGGGCCTGGCTTTGCTATTACCAGTAGGCAATGGCGAGGGGCCTGGCTTTGCTATTACCAGGTAGGCAAAGGCGGGCCTGGCTTTGCTATTACCAGTAGGCAATGGCGAGAGGCCTGGCTTGCTATTACAGAGCAATGGCTTGCTATTACCAGTAGGGCCTGGCTTTGCTATTACCAGGTAGGCAATGCGGGCCTGGCTTTGCTATTACCAGTGCATGGCGAAGGGCCTGGCTTTGCCATTACCAGGCAATGGCGAGGGCCTGGCTTTGCTATTACCAGTAGGCAATGCGAGGGGCCTGGCTTTGCTATTACCAGTAGGCAATGGCGAGGGGCCTGGCTTTGCTATTACCAGTAGGCAATGGCGAGGGGCCTGGCTTTGCTATTACCAGTACAATGGCGAGGGGCCTTGGCTTTGCTATACAGTAGGCAATGGCGAGAGGCCTGGCTTTGCTATTACCAGTAGGCAATGTATTCCGGACGCAACGTATTACTTGTTTTTACTGAGGTGCAATACATTGCATCTTTAATATAAATCTGTGAAAAATTAGAGTGAGTATTACGTTATGAAGACGTTGCAGCGTCTCATTAATACTATGTCGTCTAAACAATCATTTCAGCCCACGTGAGCCCTTGCTATTAGGTGCTATTTGTAAAATTTAATAAATAAGCCCTAGCAAGTAAGATAACGACTATGTTATCTTACTTAGAAATGAACATTCAGAAAATAATCAACCAATAAAAGTTTTGGAAATAATTGAATAGCTGATTGTCATTTCGAAGTTATTACAAATTAATTACAATTTTATAGTCAATTATAATTGGAGGAAGTTTTTCTGGTCTATTTTACTCATTAGTGTAGTCAGAGTGACAGGTGAATTTTCTACTGTTCGTGGTAATAATAATAATAATTATAAAACATATTTTAAGCAATATGCGGGTTTAGTGTAAAAGATTAATTAAAAACAAAGCTAGTGACCAGAAAAGATATTCGGATAATTTTTCCAAACATTTAACAATATTTTATCCGACAATTCTATAATTGGCATTCCTCAGAATTATTGCTTCTTATTTTATACACACTATTAGGTGATGATGATGTTTACATGCCAGATGATTATCAAAAAATGATTAGGTATTTAAACTCCCATGTGGTTGACTTAGTGGGATAGTTTCCTATTTTGATTAGTTCAGCTCAGTACGGAGATGAGTAATCAAAGTGATGTATTTGAAATGTGCCACCCTGTATATTTACAATTTATAAACAGAAGAAGCAGTATAAACGAGCTATGAACTTCAAAGCATGTTTATCAACTAACTCGTCTATTCGATACTATGGCTTGATTTGAAACCCTTTACTTGCAACTATATTAATATTCTTTGTATATTTTAGTGCTTCGAGGATAAATTTATAACGCTTTCTCGTATCGGAAAATATTAATAATACAAAACTATTTTTTTTAAAATTTATCATGAGAGTCTATTGTTTATGAAATATGTATGACGTCATTAAACCACAATGATGACTTCACAAGTATTTCAAAATTATACTTTTGAAATTCAAAATTATACAGGCCCGTAGCCAGCCAAAACTCATGGGGGGAGCCAATCCCTGAGGTGGGGGGGGGGGGGGGGTAATTCTCACATTAACAAGGGAATTACACTAAAATCTACATCGTCGGAGCGGGCAATATTTTTCAAGGGTGGGAGATGCCCCCTCTGGCCCCCACCTGGCTGCGGGCCTGTAACATCCGTCAAATGATTCGGCCAAGTAGAAATTTTTTACAACCATACTACTAAATAGGAAAAACAAAATTATGGAGTTATATATAAATATCAGCATTAGTTTTGATCTTATCGTTTGACAAATATAATTTTATTCAAACAATCACAGTTGTGTACAAATAAATTAGTATATTTCGTGGTAATATCCGCTTAAGAAACTAGCGGCTTCCTTGGTAAATTTAAATATATAAATTTTAATTATTAATTTTTTTGTGTCTTTATGTGTGGCTCTTCTTTTTCTCCAATATCAGCGCATATATATACGAAGGTAGTTGAGGTGCGGATAAAGCTTACATTTTAAACAAAAATAAGTTTACGCTGGTGGCCGCTGCCACCAGCATAACTTAGTGTTGTTCAGGCACTGAGTGTTGTTCACCAGTGCCAACTGGTAAACAATGGCATTGTGTTATATTGCCATACTTTGCTAAGTGTAAACTATTTGTATAATTTTTCAATTCTGAGGAATTGTATATTTTATTTAAAAATCTATATTTTTTAATAAAAAACATTTGACAAAATTTGGAAGAGAAAATATAAAAGAAAAATAATAGAAGTAAGACATTGTAAATTTTAAACAATTCTATTTGTAAAAAAAATATTATAAAAAGAAACTATTTAACTAATAAATTATAGTAAAAAATAATATTTAACAAGGAATCTAAACATACTGCCCCAGGTACGATACTCCAATGCCGTAAAGCAGCCAGCGGCCTCCAGCGTAACCTTTTTTAAATGTAAGCTTTATCCGCGCCCCAAATACCTTCTTATAATATGGTCTGATATTGGAGAAAAATAAGAAGAACAATACATAAACCACAAGAAATTTAAAAATTAAAATTTATACATTTAAATGATTCAAACTACGTCATCAGCTACATTATCACATCGGGCGGAGTCTGTGTTTTTATGTATCAAAAAAATATGTCATACAATACTACATACGTCACAAGATTATGTATCATCATACAAACATATTTATTTTAACGAATAAATATGTTGTTTTTAAAGCAATAATAGCAAACTACAATAATTCGTAAATAATGATTATATAATCATTGTAACACGGTCATAGAATACAAAATGTGTATTGAATACTATATACATGTATTATTTACAACATAGGCATATTAGTACGGAGCATTGTTATACCTCTGCAAAAGGAAATATTAGTTTTATAAAATCAAAGTGATAAATATGCAAGGTTGTTAATGATCATATCAGTTTTATAGTGATTGTCAAGTATATACTAGGTCGAAATAACGGCTTCAGTCTAGGGACATAAGTATCATTTTGGTAAGTTAACTCTTGTAAGTTTAATCTAGGTTAGCTTAATTTAGGTAAGTTTAATCTAGAAATGTTAAAAATAGGAAAGTTTAATTGAATCTATAAGTTTAATTTCATCTTTAGCATGTTTAGATTAATCTTGGAAAGTTTAATTTGTTTATTTTTAACAAATTGGTATTGTTATTTGGTACATATTTGGTAAATCGTTTTTTAATAAATTGGTGCAAAGTTTTATTTAGATATGTATCATTTAACTTTCCGAAACAACCAGAAAACATATTTGACATATTAATACATATTCTAGTCTAATACTGTCTAAACACAGAATCTATCTTGTAACTATCTAGTCATAGTTGTGATCCTAGTTCGAAGAATTAATAAATTATTTATTTCCAAGTACGAAGTTTTTTTACAAAAATAAAATTTGAACATAAAATAATCCATATTGAGCATTTCTGTGACATAAGGTCAGGGCTCGTGCACACACCGAGTCCGTTCTTAAATCTGAAGTTGATTTTTTATTAAAATTGAGAAAATATATATAGTATATATATATACTATTATATATATAGTATATATATATAATATATATAATATATATATATATATATATATATATAATATATATATAATATAATATAATATATATTATACATAATTTCATTATTATTTTTATCAATATTTTATATCATTTACAAACATTCTGACACTAGATGTGACTGGCAATAAGAACTTCTTACTTCTTTAAATGACTAAATTTCGCCTTGCTACATAAATGACTATAACTAGTTACATAATTTAATTTAGGCAATTTCAATCTAGGTAAGTTTAATTAAGATAAAATTAATCTAAGTAAGTTTAATTTAACGAAATATAACCATAGCTTCACCATTCTATATAAGAACTGACATGGAGCAAGCTAAAGGGTTTAGAGTATACTATAGGTGTAGACGTATTGTCTACAAACCGCCTAATACCTAATTAATTCATCTCTCCCTAGACGTATTGTCTAGGGAGAGGCGTAGTGTTGTCATTGAAAGAAGCATAAGAAGTAGTTTTATCCCCAGTATCATCTAGTCCCATAAAATTATTACATAATTTTATGTCTTTAAAAAAATAAATAAGTGTAATAATCCCTTATACAGGGTGTTTCATATAAAGTGTGTACCAGAAAAGGAGGTGAATAAATGTTCTATAATATAAGAAAAGAAAAAATGTTCTATAATATAAACCCGGATCTCGAACCGTTTTCCCACAAGGTCAAATTTGATCTCACAAGCTAGAAAAGCGAAATTGGTCTCGTTAGAAAGCTGAGTGAATTGCCTAAAGGACAATCTACTAACTATATCAAATATTTTGAAACTACTGCCCAAAAATTTACATGAAACATGATTTTTTGAAAAAATTGAATTCTATGGAATTTTTATGGTAGGGCATTAGAGGAAGTAAGAGATGAGCAAAAGTTCAGCCAAGAACGGAAAAAACTTCTCTTATGATTGCCCTTGAAGAAAATATAAATATTTTTATACATTCAATAGTCAGAATGTAAGCTATTGTTGCTAGAAGTTGCAAAAACTGATAAATTTTGCCGTATAAAAGTAAAAATAATGCGTTATTTTAACAAAATATTTTTTTCGAAATTAATTTAATAATACGATTTAGTCTCTAAAAGGTAAAATAAACATATTTTATTCTTACACATTTTTCTCTAAAACCACTCTTTCTCTTGCTAAGAGATTTTTAATATTTTATGTACCATGTAATTAACATTAAAAAATATAAGTTTTTTCCAACTTCTAGGAAGAATGGCTTAAAATTTTGACTATTGAATGTATAAAAATATTTAAATTTTCTTAAAGGCAATCATAAGAGAAGTTTTTCCGTTCTTGCTGAACTTTTGCTCATCTCTTACTTCCTCTAATGCCCTACCATAAAAAATTCCATAAAATACAATTTTTTCAAAAAATCATGTTTCATGCAAATTTTTGGGCAGTAGTTCTAAACTATTTGACATAGTTAGTAGTTTGTCCTTTAGGAAATTTACTCAGCTTTCTAATGAGATCAATTTCGCCTTTCTAGCTTGAACAGTTTAAACCCTATTAACAATTTTATGATATGAGGTCAAATATATTTTTAAATATTAAATTTGACCTTGTGGGAAAACGGTCGAGGATCCGGTTTATATTATAGAACATTTTTTTGTTTCCCTTGAGGAGTACTGAACCTCCTTTCTGGTGGACACTTTATATGAAACACCCTTTATATTTTACTCTCGTAGTTTATTAGTGCATAAGATTTTTTTTACTTATTTTTAATGGTTTTGTAAGGGACGATAGAAAGAATATGTGTGTGACGCCAAGTAATATAGTACGGCTTGATTTTAATTAAATCCACCGGTCAATTGGATTTAGTTGGGTCTGTGGTTGGTAACAATAGAGGAGGAAAGAAGAAAAGTCCCGCAAAAAGGCGGGGCTTGCAGTGTGGTTGGTGAGAAGGTTTCATTATTGTTACCACAGATCCCCGGAAGAGTTTAGTGAAGCTCTAAGTAACTGCGGAGGAGCCTTTTTGGTGTTTAAGTTCCACTGGAAACGCCTAACAGATTAATTCAACTAAGCTCACCTACCACCGTTGAGCTTAAGTTGAATATAAAGTCAAGCTGATGGTCCAGGAGCTGTGAAAATTATTTTTTTCGTCAATTTGTTGTTTGACGAATTCAACAAGAAGTAAGAATCATGATTCTTAGTAACACACAAGGTGCAAAATAGTGTTCAACACAACCTTAAGGTATAATTGGGCTACCAATAAGGAAGTCTATACGGAGAGCTAACAATTTAGCATTAGATTTTCAATATTACCTACTGACCTCTGACAGCATTCTGTCACAATGAGTGCATGAGTTATAAACCTACAGCCTATACTCATTTTTTTAAAATAAATAAATAAAAAAATGCAGATAACTCAGGAAGCACTTAGAGCGCAAACCCTCGCACACAACACAACTGTTGTTTAGTTCTTAGTGGGGTTCCACTGAGATAATCCCAAGAATAAGAAAGCTCTAAATCAGGAATTATATTATATAGATTTTTCTAGAAGGATTTAATTACATTAGTTCATATATTAGTAGTAAGTTCAATCCTCCTTTTCAAATTCTATATTGTATCGAGCGTTACAGGCATAGACCGATTGCTCTCAATTTTACAGACTCTTCCAGCCATTTGATTTTGCCATGTGACACATCAACTTATGTGTGTCGAAATTGGTTGCATTTGATCCCATTGGTTGTATTAATTGGCTTAATACTTGTGAGTTAGCGCCACTTAACAAGAATAAGTGGTTGGTAGTAGGACAGGTTTTCTGGTGTTGCTACTGCATCTAGGCTTGTGAGGAGTGTTTACAGGAGTGGTGTGTTGGAGGGTATGGCTAGGATTGGTGGAAGAGTCAATTACCAGAAATTAGGTAATTTTATTATAAATGGTTCTTTTTAAAAACAGTTATTATATTTATATAGCTTGACCAAAAACTCGAATTATCAATGCGCGCTGTTGTTCCTGAACAAAATCAAGCCTTACTTACTTACTGACTTCACTAAAGGTTTATAAAGTTTATGGAACATATCAATCATATGATATACTATTTTGTCATACATCTCATATGATCCCACCATTTTGTTCTACATCTCATAAGATGTAGAACTACAGTGAAAGTTGGATCAACGTTTTCACACTTTTGACGCAGCCATCGCTGTAAAATATGAAGACTCAAATTTATCGAGAAAATGTGGAGTTACGCGAATAAATACCTTAGAAACTTAAAAGAAGAAGAAGATTTTTTAGGTGATCCCCTCCTCACACTTTCCAAACTTTTACTTTTTATGCAAAATACATCGGGTGGAGCCTAGATAGAAAATAATCACGAACAGTAAACGTAAACGTTTATCCCCAATATTTTTTTAGCGAATTTTAATTATGAAAATGACGCATATGAGGTGTTGTTCGGATGACGGAAGTTGAGGGTGGGAGTGAGTGGAATCGGTTCCTATTTGGCTTTCTGATAACAAAACAATATGTCCGATAAATTATATATATATATATATATATATAAATATATATATATAATATATATATATATATATATATATATATATATCAATAAATATAATGTGTGTGGTGTGTTGTGTGTTATATAATAAAATATATGTAGTTTCTACCTTTCGTATGGCGAACGATAACTCTTGAAGGCGTTCTCAAATTGAAACGAAACTTAGCAAATCGCGAGATGTCGAGGAGGTATTACGAGAGGCCTATTGTTTTATTAAACACATTATGACGTCATGAAAAAAAAAATTTTTGATACTTGAAATGGCTTTAAAACAAGTATTTTGTGTTTAGGTAGAATGGCTAGCTAAATCGATAAAAAAAACAGGCCCGCGAATCGGCCTGTTTTTATTTAAAAACTAATTACTAACCCCCCCCCCTTAATTACTTATTGCTCCTATTACGATTCTAAACTACCGCGTTACCTATTAATCTTTTTGCATCCTATGAAGAAGGTATTGTTTGTAATCATGTTACAAATTTTACAGCAAATAACAAGGGTGGAGTTGACTTAGGAGCTCACTGGGTTCACGGTAAGAACGCCGTTTACAATCTCGCTGCACCACTGGGTCTTCTTCAAAGCTCAGGGATTACGACAACACCCAAGTTTTCTTTACTGGAGGAAGACAACCAAATTTCGATGGTGATTCATTTGAAGATTTGTTTGAAGATTTAATGTCAGGAGAGGTCGAACCCACCCGCCAAGATATGAATAAGAAATTAATCAACAGTTTATAATGAAAAGTAGGTTTTAATAACTCTCTTAAGCCTTGTAGTATCGATTTTTGTTTGTTGTTCATCAGCTGAAAGCATATGGGTACAAGGACAGTGCTACTTGAGTAGGCACTATTAATTGAAAAATTAAATTAATTAAAAGGAGTTGTATTACTCTTTTTTAATAAAACTTCTAATACAACTGTCAAATTAAATGGACTCATCTAAATTGGTAACTTAACTGAATGAACTGAACATAGGTATCACAATATCAACACTTAGTAGTCATGAATTAATGTTCTTGTTAGTAGTATCACATTTTTTTGATTTTTATCACTTAAGTGATAATAATACTACATAATTTTCTTTGAAATTAGTATCTGACATTCACTAGGACGTTGTATGCGAGTCCATTTGGTATTCAACACTTCTAGTAATAGTGTATATTACTGTGTAGGTTGGTATTTGAGTATACTCAGTGAGAGAGGTGGGGAGTAATACTCTGCGTCTCCTGCAACCAATAAAGCGAGAGGCTCGTCTTCTATAGAATGGATATTCTTATATTATACTATTATATGACCCCCGTTAATCTAAATCAAATTATTCTTTTTTTAAATGCTTAATCTCTTGCACCTACTTTTTTAAAAATACCTTTTGATTTTTATTCTCAAGGAATCAAGCCTGTGTCTTAATTTATGCATCAAAAGTAAAATAATAGAGACTTAATAGATAGAAGTTCAACAGAACCCTCAAGCTCTGTCTTCATTTGGATTGATTCAATGTAAAATAATAGAGAAATAACGATAGTAAGTCATCAGACATAGATTATAAATACAATATGAAGTAACTGGTTTAATTTTAAATAAAATGCAATAAATAGGAGAAAGAAGAAAACAATTGACTTGAGTTCTATACAATTAATTAACTTTAAATTTATTAACTCTATACATGAAGTACAAAAATACATTAACAGGCCAAAATTGAAGACCTAGAACAACACACGTAATTTATTAATAGATACCTAATTTATTAATATTGAATCTTAAAACTTTAATATCAAGTATTACTATGAATC
>JACMZG010000002.1:23043500-23056385 GCA_018340805.1 Microvelia longipes
TTCATATTTTTAAAGTTAAATATAATTGATAATTAATGGCAAATATATATACAGTTTTTAAAAATCATAAAATATAAATATTAAAGTTTCAGAATTTTAGAATTGCTACTGCAATTTAATAATAATATATTAATTATTATTTGTTAAATAATGATACTAATTATAGTTTGGCTTTATCAAAATTGCATATAGGATTCCTTACATAAATACACAAAACTTGCAAGCTACTTTCTTTAAAATTTAAGTTATTACAAAATTGGCAAGCATGTCAAGAACATATACCAGAAATTTCAACCATCAATATAAATACATGATAACATATCTATCTTATTTGAAAAGCCTGATATGTTCTACCTGAATTAAAATCTCACTCTCAAGTACATATAATATATTGAAGAATTACTTGCAAAAAATAACAATAATATAATAGATATACAATAAATACACACACCACACACCCTAATCGGTCAGTTGAATACATCCAACATATGCTTGAATTCTATTAGCTCTGTTCATAGGTACAGTCGGCCTCTACATTGATATGTTTGGTTGATATATTTCGTAAAAAGAAGATAACTTTATTTCCAAAATAAATTCACTTTTTTCAACATGTCAGAAACCTCGAGGATTTGTCATAAGAGAGTTATAAAGCATTTTTCAGCAATAAGATTAATATTGCAGAAATGGTGGATCTCTATCTAATTGGTCAGAGTCAAAATTTATATAACTATTATATTTAAATATAATTTCTCCTTTGTTTAGCTTGACACAGTTTGGTAGGTATATTAAATGAGATTGTTTCACGGAACTGCGAAGGAAACAATTTCTCAATGCTCATGTATCCCGACCATATTGGGAATTCGGAATTTTCTGTGCAAGATTATATCTCAATACATTCCTGTCGATGAGGTTGGATATTTAAAGAAACAATGCTTCAGTTGATTCGGACTTTCCGAGGACCCCAGAAACCAGAACAATATATGATATGCTAAGGAAAACATATTGGAATGTCTTGATGCCCATGAAATATTTATAATGTATTATTGTTATTTATGTAAATAAATCTTTTCATTGTTATATTTTATTTTATTATTTTATTAATATTTTTATAAAAACTTAATATTAAAAAAAAATAAAATTGAAAAATTAAAAAAATTAACAAACTTAAATCAAAAAATTAAAAAACTTGAAAAAAAATTAACAAAATTTAAAAAATTTAATATAAAATAAAAAACAAATTCCAACAATAAATTTAAAAAATAAAAAAACCTTTAATTTACAAAAATTAAAAAAATAAAAAAATTTTAATTTACAAAAAAAAATAAAAAAAATTTTAATTTACAAACAAAAAATAAAAAAAATTAAAAATATAAAATAAAAAAAACTATATATATAAAAACAGATATACCAAATCATGACTGCAATAGGATATTACTTCATGCATTAGGTATACACACTTATAATATAGCCTTGTATCATCTGACTATCACTTTAAAAAAAACAAACAAAAACATGGAATTCAACTAGAATGCAAGTCGGATGCAGTGGGAAGCAACTCGGAGCAGGGGGAAGCAATGAGGAGCAGTGGGAGCATAAAAAAGGTGAAAATCCAAGATGGCATCAAATGGCGAATCCAAAATGGCGAATCAAGATGGCGAATCCAAGATGGCCACCACAAAATGGCGAATCCAATTTCGAATCAAAAATGGCTAATGCAAAATGGCGAATACAAGATGGCGAATCCAAATGGCTAAATCAAAATGGCGTAATCCAGATGGCGAATCCCAAATTGGCGAATCCAATTCCAAGATGCGAATCCAGATGGCGAATCCAAGATGGCAAATCCAAGATGGCCGCTGGCGCATCAATGAATGAGTCATCAGTTGCCTAGTAACCCTATTTCGGGTTGCCATGGATACTTTTTAATAATATAGTAAACAAACCTATCCCCACCTATCCCCAGGGTATCCCCCCTATCCCCCCACTTTGATCCGAATCTACCTGATTCCTCCTAGATCCTAACTTGATCCTTACTCTGATTCCTATCCTTGATCCTAACTCTGATCTCTGATCCTACCTTGAATCTAATCTTGATCTGTATCGATTGAATTTAGACCACCGGGGAACTTGCAGCTGGAATTCAAGTTTTATGATGACGTCATCGGTTGCCTAGTAACCATATATTTGGTTGCCTTGGATACACACACACAAAGTATTTCCCTCTATAAATGTATTCTTCCATATGATATTTGAATTTCCGCCAAACGAAAATTGAAATTCCCGCCAACAATTCCCGCAACAAAATTTGAATTTCCGCCAACGAAATTTGAAATTCCCGCCAAACAAAATTTTGAATTTCCCGCCATTACAAATTGATTCCGCCAAACAAATTTGAAATTCCCGCATACAAAATTTGATTCCCACCCAAACAAAAATTTGAATTCCACCAGTTAGATTAGGAGTGAGGAGCGTAGGACATAGGGGGGGGTTATCCCCGTTACCAATGGAAACCATGAATTAATCCCCCGTTTTCCATGGCAACCATGAAAAATCAATCCCCCGACCATGGCACCATGAAATCAATCCCCCGTTTTACCATCAAACTGATTCGTTTAGCAACGGCAACCATGAAATCTATCCCCGTTCCATGGCAAAACCATTGAAGTCCAATCCCCGTTTACCATTTGGCAACCCTGGTAGGTCTCAATCCCCCTGATTACACATATGACATTACCGGCGGAGTATATGACCCTTTTATTCGCACCGGGAATAGGGGCCATGAAATCGGAATCATGATAGGATAGGTATTGCGTCCCTGTTGCGCTACCCCCCCCTAGCGCGACCAGGACGATGGTCTTTAGAAAATCCTGGAAATTAAGATTCTGGGATTGAAATGCTCTCTGTTGCGCTAACCTTGGCCCTCCCCATATGGGCAGCTCCAGGCCATGGCTGGAAAGCTCATATTATTACTAAGAGAATCTGACAATAGCGTCGTCATACTCTAGTGGTTGGATATCCAAGACATGTAAATGGGTGCCTGTTGGTGACCCGTCTCGACTTGCCGCATCTTAATGTGACTGATGTCGCGCGGTTGCGGGGAATTTTGCGGATTTTTTTAAAACATTTTGCAAATTTACGAGAAAATATAACAATTTGAGATCATTTGAAAAATATTTTTTTTTTTGAAAAAAAATTCATTGAGAAAAAATCAATGAGCGAACTCGCCATGGTGACTATAACAGAGGAAATTTTAATTAAACTAGAATATTGAGGTCGACGTAAAAGGTCCAAAGTTCCTGAACTTAGGACCTTTGATCCCATGTTTTTGAGGACTTTTGAATGGAGAATTTTATTGCAAAACTCAATTCATTGTTTTTACCGGTAATGACTAGAGGTAATTCTTAACTAGTTGAAATAGTAAAGAGTAATATATTTTTTTTTAAAATGGTTCTAATTTCTTGATTATTAAAATTTATTTGCATCTTTATTGCACGTGTCATGGCCCATTCTCATATTTTGTTTAATATGTATTATTCACAAACTCAAGAACATATACCAAGCAAAAATCTCTGAAAAGGAACAATTTTTTTTAATTAATTTACATAGTACTAAAATTGCAACCTGCGATATCTGCATAGAATGGAATGCAATCTCCTAATCGTTTGTAAATGTTTATTTATACAACTAAACTATTATAGAAGACACAAGATTATACCAATTTATCTCTTTTATATTACAACTTTATTAATCTTTATTTTAAAAAATCAAACATAATCTAGACATTAACATATACATATTAATCACCATTACGTAAATTTTTATGTTCCAATTAAGCACTACTCTCGTTTTTGTCAAATTCTATGTTTTCGCTTGTCATTTCGAAGGATCCTCAGTGCTGTTTTTAGTCGAGTCTGAAAGGAATAATTGATGATTTAATTGGAGGCCTATGGCGAGTTTGAATTTCGCCATCTTTTCTGATCTACATCTTCATTTAGGCGTCGACATAATTTCTGATGGGTAATGTCTGTTTGTTTCAATGAAAACTTCCTTTTTTGTTCATTGATTTGTTTTGAAATTTGATAGTAATAATGAATAACATTTTGGGGTTTAGGAAAAACCCATTCTTCAAAGTGTACTTCAGTTCCTATTGTTTCGTCTTTGAAACTTGCCATCTGCTGCTTTTAACTGCTGGTGGTTTTGGTAATTAATATATGTGGTCATCTTTCTCAAATTTGAGGCGTTTTCCATTTAGGCGACAGCTTTATTTCTTTCCGATATCATCGCTTGGTGGAAGAAAGTTGTTCTTCTCAAGTTTGATCATTGCGAACATTCGAGGCAACAAGACTCTCGGGTGATACGCCCTGCATGATATTAATTTCAACCATTATTGTGAACCTATTCCCTGTTTTTTAGACCTTAGATAGTTCTTCATACATAGTAGTTATTTATACATGCCTTAATCTCTATCGACCATATTTCAACAACAGGAGCAGCTGATCCAAATATAAGATGGTCTATCCAAGTTGACAAATCTTTATCCATCAAAAACTGCGACTAGATTGTCTGCAATTTCGATGGTGTCCTGAATTTGTGGCTTGCTGCTGTAATTATCAGTCCTTTTCTTATTACATATCGAATGTTCATCTTTTCAATTCAAGATTCTCAACAGTCTTTCCATATAAAGCTGTTGTTTGGCTTATAAAAATCCTTACTCGAATCATTAGTGGCCTGTGCACGTTTTTCTGAATTGTTACTCGATATTAGAATTTGATTATATACTTTTCTGTGGTTGAAGACGAATACATGGCACGATGTACTTTTTTAGGTTATACAAAATTGTCTCTATATAGTAAGGTATGAAACATTATTTTCAAATTGAAAGAAACAGTATAATATCTTTTGGAGGTGACATTAATTCTAGAGGTGTTAATTCTTACAATAGAGTTTAAGTATACATATTAAGCTTTTATAATTTTACCTTGGGTATCTCTATCCAGGCGGGCCTTCACATAGATTTATATGGAGCTATAATGTAAGTTTTTACTGTTCTAATTCGCTATCATGTATCTTCTGTTGTGGATATAATCCTTAAGTTTGCCTTTATTCTGTAAATATATCCTCCACCTCTAAAATAGCCCATAGCGAATTTTCTTCAAGTGGGTTTCAGTATCCATAATGGTAATTTTTCAATAATGATTTAAATTCACTGTTTCGTGTTCCGTGAAATTCCTCTCAATTACCATATGGTAACGGTTGGCTAGCAATAAGGCCCATCCCATTAAGATTGTTTGATGTCATATTAGAGTGAGACCGAGTCATGCATTTCTTCGTCTGCAGTAGAACCTGTAGTTATAATTTCAACTAGAAAGGGTCTACTCTCACTCTCTCGTATCTCCCGCTCTGGATAGAAGAAAAGTAAGTTATCAATTCTGTGATCTATAGAGATAAATTTTAAAATTTTCTCATAAGACTTATAATGTCTAATGGATATCATGATTCAATGATGATCATAGATATTGTCCAACTTTAACCGCATGTAAGAGAAATGAAGTATTTAGTGGCTGAACATATCCTAGCGGGTCTTATCTTACATTCTTGCACTTGTGTTTTCTAAGCTCGTCATGAATACATCAGACAGTAGCTAATGGTGACTATGAGTACTCCAATTTTTTCAGTATTAGAACTCAATATATTCATAATACATGTATATGAGCTAAGTTTTATAGTACTATTCTCCAATACTTCGAGTCCATACTTTCCACTCTCTGCTCTCATTTTTTTATCTCCTCCTTTCGTCATCTCATCATTCGGGCGCATGTTTTGGTGGTAGTTGCTTGGTAATTTCCAATTGTTTGCTAAATAGTAATATATACGCAAATAAGGTATTTAATTAGGAATAACCTCCTACTTTTCCCTTAGAATTTATATAGGTCTGAGGAGGAAATTGCGTCTTCGTTAAATATGGATGAATTACATTTAGATAGATTGTTGCTGCCGCAGTGTTTTCAGTGATGCTGCGTAAGAACTGATAAGCGAATCCAAGAATTTGATCTGAAATGGGCCATCTCTCTCCTCCTATCTGTTTTCATATTTACCGAATCGCGACTCGTTTTCTCTCGATTGAGGCATAATATTTAGAGAATAATTTGGAAAATTGTTTTATCCAGGATTTGCTTCCTTAGATATGAAAATTGACATTGTCAAATAGCCCCTTAAAGATACATAGAGACAAAAACATTCTGTAAGTGATTCGGCATTCTTAGGTATGTCACTAGATTTGTTGCAATTTAATTGGGGCATGCGCATCCAAAAATTAGTATACTTCTAATGGAATATGACAATTGGAATATCTGATATACTCCTATATTCTCACTTAAGACTAATTAAATTGTACAGTTTAATACTTGGTCATGTCGGCATTATTCATTATTTTAGGGATCTTTGTTTCATTTGCTAGATTTTGTTCGTGCGAACAACTCCCACTCTTGTCTTTTATCTTGTTGTCATTGCGTCTCATACACATGTTTATGCAACTTTTTAGTTTTTTAATGATGGTAAATCTCTACTAAAAGGAAAAAGCTACCAGATTCTGAAATTGAAAAATGCAATTTGAGGTCCAAGTAATCTGATGACAATATATAGACTTTGACCGGTTCGGACCTTCGAAAAGACAGAAATATATATAAATCGACCTCCGAAGCAAGTACACATTGTACGTATAAATTACTCGCAAATATTATCAATTTGTACATTTGATGCCACCAATTTACCCCTACCTCGATTCTCCCAATTACCGTTGACACTAGTTAACCCCCATATATTGGCTGGAACTCATGTTTTATGCAACTTCTCCAGGAGAGAGTTATACCACAATTAACTTCTGCTTTAGGTGGCGATCTTCTGAACCTCCTATTAAATGTGGTGTATATATAAATTAGAGTTCTTTGATCCTGACCGAAGCTTATGTAGTGACGTAACGATATATAGTTCAATAAGACCTTGCGCTCTCTCTAAAATAAGACCGATGAAAACCAATTTAACATTTAACAGTGTATGCCACACGAAAATGACTTGACTCATATTGAGATTCTGGCTAACACCTCTATCTAGAATAAAACCTCTCAATTAGAGATTATAAGGTGTTCAGATATTAAAAATTTTGATGTTATGCTAAAGGTAAGTCACTAAGTTGTGTAACACCCTGTTTGGTCCAGAAGAGTAACGCAGGGTAGTTATTAGGTTTTTTCTCCATTTAGCAATGCTTGCTCTATCTATAGAATAACTCACCTAGAGGCTCACAGACATATGGTGTGGGTTTATCTCTCCTCTATATTATCCTGGTAGTTTCCTCCAGGTTATCATACTTGGATTCCTTCAACATCATGATGTACCTTAGTAAACCATCTGAATGGGGAATTATTGGCCTCTGAATTTGCGCCTTCTTCTCGTTAGATTCGGAAAGAATTATTAGTCACTATTTATAATTTTTTACAATTCTGTGCTCTTGTGCTTTGGATGTGACATAAGTTACGGATATAGTCAAGGTATTAAAAGGGATGTAATTTGATAACTCTTCCCGATGAGAATAATCTGAATTTCAAACTACTTTGTACAGCGAAGAGGATATGCTGAATTAATCTCGAGACAGGCAAAGGTTGCAATTAATTTGACTAATAATGTATATGTGCATAGATTTTGGAATTTTTCTGTCAATCTCATAAGTGTGGTGGCCCGATTATTGAATATAATATTATACTCCTTCTCGATGATCAACCGGAATAATGAGAGGTAATTGACCACTAATTTATTAATGCTAACTTTTTGTATGAGCAATGCTGGGATATAATACAACTGCTTCTTCCATTCTTCTACCTCTCGACGTCTTGTCCCTTTCGCTATAGTTTGTATCTTTTCTGCCAGGACTGGTGATAATTTATCCATATACATCAGATTTGTCAAACTCGAGAGCTCTATGAGATACATACCATTCTTTGATGTCATTTTCGGATTTTGAAATTGAGACTTTATAAACCATGGACAATTTTACATGGAACAATTTTTCGCGCTTCTTCAAAACTTTTTCAGGGGTAATAATTTGAGGGAGCGACTGATTTCTGTGTATAATTCATTTCTTGTTGACATCAAAGCCAAACTTTCTACATAGGATTTTCCTGGTTACATGAATACAATAGTGATACTTTTTGATAAATCAACATTTTTACGTTATGTGACGTACGACTCGCGACGTACTCTCCCGCGGATGAGTGGACAATGCTTTTGTGATGTGTGGGATGAAATCAGTGTTTTTTATTTTTTTGATCAAACTTTTTTTTGACAGTGAGTGATGGTAGTTACATTCAGTCAACGCAGACTGGTTATTGGATGGTACAATCTGTGCAATTTTTACACTCTCTCGAGATTAAGTCATTTGATTTATGACACTTTGGATTGACAACTATTGGTGGATGCCAAATGGCTTTTATTGAGATCTGGATTGTCGACATGAAAATCATGAATGCGTGCATTATATTTATGTTGTTAGGAAGTTTGCAAGAGAGCAATGAAGAGAATTAATATCAAGGATATGTATTATACTTTGTTTCATTTTGTTTCCATGTCTCATGTTATTATAAGTAGTGTCCATTTTGCTCCTCGATAGTACTGTACGTTTATATTAAACGAATGTTGTTATAAACGATACTTCTTACGATAGGTTTTTGAAAGGAATTGGTTTTGGTGATAGAAGATCTTCTTATGCTTGTCTCTAGAATCTATCTCTCCTTCATGATGGGATAATTTTCTGCGGTGGCTAATAAATTGTGACAATCTGGACATAATAATAATATATGGAACCTCACCTCCAGTATTACGATATTCCATATCTCTGATACATGGACTGTGTGTCCCCATGACTATGGACGAGGCTTCACAGGTTAGATTAGGGAGAATTTTGTTGACATAGTTGATATTTTTGACCCATGGAATTATTTGAATTTTTGAAAATTTGATTAGTTTTGCTATTTTAGTTTCTCTACAAAATAGATTAAACTGGTTAATAGAAGGAGGACAAAAACATAACCTTTAATGACCCACATAAATGGCCTTTCCTATAAATAATCTTTCATATTACTTATTTGGTTGAATATTGATTATTTATATATTGCATCATTTACTCTCACTGTACATTTCATGTGTGCATTAGGTGTGTATCATGTGTGCTATCAATATATTTGCTGTAACTCGTGGTGTCATCTCCTCTATGTGCTGCATATTGCGCAATACTTCTATAATGTTAATTAGTGTACTGTGCCAATTATTGATAATGTCAAATAAATTTATTTACAATTGATATGAACAAAAATTAAATGTATTATATATATATAATAATTTACTTTATATAATAATGAATTTACTACGGATAATTTTTCCTTGCGTTTCAATAAATTCTATTAATGTACTGACGTACGTTCCTATTGTAGGTATAGTGGTGAAAATTAATTACACACCTTTATGTAAGTTTATTGCCATAAAAGCAATATAGGATGGAAACCAAGAGTTTTTTATACATAGTGGAGCCTCATTTAACCACGATTAATTGGACATGAAGGTGGTGGTTGGAGAAAGTTGGATTGACACATAAAGAATTGTTTTTGTAAGTTGACAAGAAAAATTTAAGTGATAAAGGTTTGATGTAAAGTAAATGTTGTCCAACAGTTTTGGTGAAAAAACGCACGGGTGGTTATATGTGTGTCTTGATGATTTATCCAAGAAAGCAAATAAAGATAGAATTTGCAGTGAGATTTACAAATATTGTGTTTTACAAAGATTGCCTTGACCAAGTACATGGCGAGGATTGTAAACAATAGTCATAACTTTATATAGATTACTACCCAAATATTTCCTTTTTTCGATCAATGGTTGCGAAAAATCATCGCCAAAAGACGGAAGTGCAAATTTGAATTCTTAATGTAAATTTTCATCTTATATGCTATCTCTATTTATATTTAAACTCTTCAAAAAAACATTAAATGTAAATGAAATTGTCTGCATAGACGAGTACACAATATCACCAATAAGTAGAAGAGGCGATTTACATATATGGCACTCTCTAAAAGAATGCAAGCAAATCTTAAAATTTGCTTCACTCGTGATATATATTTTCATTATGGACTTCTCTCACAGCCAATGTAATGATAATAGAATGAGAGTTATAAATACTGAAATGTATTATAATCACAGAATCGGAGTATCACACGTCTATAAAACCCAAAAAATTGATTGAAATAAAAATTATAAATTAAACTCGGACACCAATGAAAAGGTTTCAAAAAAAGTTATTGTAAAGCATTCAAAAAGTGAAACGACAAAGAATACGAAACAAAAACAAGTCAAAACGGATAGACAATGATCGGATTAAGCGGATATATTAAGAAAGTGTTATGCGGATGTTGTCAAAAAGCCAACAGACAATAGCGTGATATAGTGTATATTAAATAAATACAAAATAAAAATAGAAAATTTTCAATGTTAACAATTGAAGCGAATTGAAACGAAGTATTCCGGATATTTTGATATTCTCTTCTTACATTTGTCATAAAGCCCTTGCAATAGACTGGAGGAAAAATATTTACAAGAAAGATTCAAAAACTTACTCCATACTTCCAATCATTTGTGTATTTGAATGGGGCCTTATATGTAAAGTATTGCATATGTAGATTTTGTGGTAACATTTATTGAATAGGAGGTCAATTGTATCATTAAAGTAGAGAACTTAGTTGCAATAATATATAAGAAAAAACACATTAAAGTGATCAATATTGGTTAATGTGATAATGATGGTATTAATGCCAACGGAGATTTTGAAAACGATTTCACTTGATGTTGACGTTTAGGTAAAAATAAGAGAAAAAACAAGGAGAGTTTCAAAGGTTAAGAGAATTCATTATTATTAGATTGGTGGTAAATTTAAATCAGGGAAGGAAGTTGGATTTGTATGGGCTTGGCCCACTAAATATACTTTGCCACTATGAATTGCAATGCTATTGGCGTGGACATGTATTTGACTCTGCATGCTGCAGGTTTTTGTTGAGCGTCATAGAAAACTTAGTTGGATAAGCTGATAATTTTCATTCGGACAAGTAATAACAATGGTAGAGTTTTGTTCATGTTCTTATTATATTCTATTATGGAGTGGGCACAAATTCAATACATTTTACCTTAATTTTAATTTCAAATTATTCGTTCGGAAATTGTATGTTGCTTTTTATCAAAGATGTGAAGACAGATGAGCGAAATGGAAAATAACATATATTGGTTCAATCCAAAAGACCCGGCAGGTTTTGGTCAGCAATTTCTCAAAAAATTGCAAAGCGACATAATCAGAGTGCTAAAGACCAGAAAATCCAGAAGTATTAAGTGGATGAACATTGATACTATTTAGCGATAACTCTCAGTCTCCATAATTACAACCGTTATGTAAGAACATAGAGGTGTTTTCCTCGACGAGGAAAAATATCGAAGCTTAACAGTGACTATCAAATGAAAATATTGGGCCCCAAAGTTTTTGGAAAAATTTTTTTATAGGAAAAATGATTAACCTTATTCCGGTTTGAACCTATAAAAATATAACTTATAATAATCTACTCCAGTCCATGTGTTGATGTACCTCTTGAAGATACCGAAGAAATTTGGGCTTGTGCCCCGAAGATTGGCAGTTTGTGTGGGAATTATACATCCAGTTATACTGACTTTACCCAATCTTCCATCAAAGACTTCAAAATAAACGGTCTTGGTAGTACCCAGTCAAGAATAAATGCAAGACATGTTAGAAGCAATTGAAAGATATTTGAAAGGTAATATCGACAACCCCTAAAAACCACCTAAATTTTCCAACACATGATTTCGTGATAACAGGCGTTCATGTCTTATAATTCTAATGTTTAAAGCAATTTTGGGAATAATAATAAATAATACGGTTCAGCTGATATTCTGTTTATTTTCTCTCAAGTCTCTAAGGTGATCATCAAGCGATGAGCTCTAACTCGGTATGAAAAGACGCCATTTAATTTCGTAAACATATTAATGAGCTATAATTTACTCATATACTCTATTAATTTTTCATTTTATACAGTTGTGTGAACATCTTAAGTTTGGTTATACATTGTTGTCCTAAACACTCATCTTCATTACACTGATAATCATAGTGGAACATCGTGGTTTGGAGATGGCGGCGACCGATTAATGACTACTGATTATAGTCCTTGTGTCTTTTTGAGTATTACACATAATTAGTGATCAATTCCCAACACGAAAAGAGTACCAGTATTAGCAATTGCGAGACGTTCGAATGATGTAAAACACAGGCGCAGTCAAACTCCATTCGTTTAAGAATTTCAAATTAAAACTGGATGATGGAAGTCTTTCGCATAACGGTTATTAGTTCAAGTCAAATGCCCATAATTGTATGAAATTCAGGCATATTGATAATGAAGTTAAATATCTAGGAAAGTAGTTTCCTATATTGTTCTCGAAAACTACAAATTTACCAGCCGTTGAACCCGTAATTACGGAGTTAGAATAATACCTTCATCTAAACACGTAATGTGATCGCTATTTGAAGAATACAATTTCATCCTACAATAAGGTAAATACAGGTGTTGGTCAAATGCAATTTGGCGATATTTCATATACGCTAAGTTGTTGACTGATTCTCACTCGACCTCTATAAAACAAATACATGAAGATAGACTAACAATTGCTTGGGAAGACAAAATTATGTGTTAAATTTGTGACTTTCAATATTTTAGTAGGTATGGTAACCCTGGCTAAGATGTGTCCAGAACAATCGTCATGATTAATATGTTGCCAAAATAAAACTGTTACAAT
>JACMZG010000002.1:23056470-23110320 GCA_018340805.1 Microvelia longipes
ATCGCTATATTGAACTAGTGATATTTATCAGTCTTACTGTATCCGTTGCGTCATCAAGGCGTGTTTGTGACTGAAAATGAAAAATGTGAAAAATTCGCTTTTCACCCAGTGTCACCCTAAGTATTGTATAATAAACAGCACTGCACCAAGCCCACTACTATCAACATCGTAGTCATGATAATTAACTTACATTTGATCTTAAAAAAGGTTTTTACTGTCGTATATTTTTCTAAATTTCCGGTTCTGAGCAGCTTAACAAAAACAACAAGAATCGGCTGCAATTTATAGTCCCAAAAATATTATCAGATTAAAATAGGGTTAAAGTTCGGATTTAAAAGTGCCACTTTACTAACAGGAGACGCTACCAAAACTCTATATGTACTTGTAAACTCAGTACAATAGAATTTATTTCTAACTGTACTAAATTTTGGGTTGGTTATACTTTGTATTCTTTAACAAATAATCTTATTCGCTGTCTTAGAACATATAATATCTTGTTAATAAACTAAACAGATTTTTGGGGTTGTTGATTGGTTTAGGTCTTTTCAATCTGGCAATTTTCTCGAAGATGATAAATTAGACGTTTTCCGTCTACTGTAGGAGACAATTTCAGGATAGTAAAATAGAATGTGCTACGTCATTGCGTTGTTCACAGAACTTTTTTATAAATTATGTCATACATCTGAAGTTCTTAAATTATTAAGTTCTTCTAGTATTAAGTGGTTTTTTCAATTATTAAGTTCTTCTATCTTGAGGTGGCAATCATTGGGAATGCCAGCAAGTTTTAGATCTGGTTGGTTGCTAGGTGGGAAAGTACTAATTTCTAAACTAAATACTAAATCCCCATTATGTTAGACTAATGTTACCTATAATGAAAACTACTTTGGAGCAATACAAGAATTAATTTTAAAAATGACTGCTTATTTTACTTATTTCAGGGAAAGCACCCAAAAAGCCCTTGGAAGGGATTAAACCTTGAAAGTAAAATCAAACTGTCGACCAAAGTAACAGAAATAGATTACACAGAAGATCAAGTGGAAGTGACAACAGCTAATGGCGATAAATACGTTGCTGACTACGTTGTGTACACTCCATCTCTTAATGTGATGAAACACACGCACAGAGACGTCTTTGATCCTCCACTACCAAGTGATAAAGTTAATGTCATCAATGTAAGTTATTAAAAAAGATATCACTCTACAATAAAAAATATCAAGGCTTACAAACACTCAACCTATACAAGGCATTATGAAGCCACAACAGAACACCAAGCAATAAAGAGAGTCAGGTTTTTACTATTTAAGTCAGAGATACAATTTTGTAGGCACATGGGGGGTAATAAGTTTATTTTCTCTCGCCATAATTACCTTCTTGGTGTCGCCTTGGGAGATAAATGCATTAGTTTCCTCAGAATTGCCTTAGGAACCAACTTACTGCTCTGGAAAATTATATTATTCTTAACTACCATGACTATTAAGAGGTTTCAACTCTCTCCTCTGTCAGAAGGTGCTAGTTTTATGTTACCCTGTCGCCCTAATAAAGACACAGCATGTGAAAACATCACAGCAAATACTTTTTAAGGGAGTTTAGCTTGTCTAGTGATAAGTATAAGTAAGCATTAAAGGGATGCATAGGTAGAGGCCATCTTCCGAAAGTATGATGGAGCCGAAATAAGTTAAAACTTTAATAACTGACTCTTTACCTTTTATAACTGTCATTGACTTATACTGTTGAGCAGATATTTAAAGAGCAGGTGGCATGTTTAGAGTCATATATGGATTAGATGACTGAATTATAACATTCATTGCTTTCTATGAAGTTATTTGTTCCGAGCTTCTAGATTTAGATTGAACTTACCTTTTATATTTTGTTGCAAGATGTTAAAGGTTGGCTTGGTCGTGAGTTTAAAGTCCCTATTCTAGAATTGGAATAGAATTCTCTTTTTGGGATAAAATTTGCAGAATAAGTCATGGAAGCCCTAAAAAGATCTAGAATGTAGAATATGTTTATGAAGGTTGGAAAAGTTTTAGATGAGTCAATTTGGATCTAGACGAAATAGTGTCGATAATTAGCGATATAGTGTTATGTCTTGAACTAAGTAGACTTCTACGCAGTATTATGAAAAAATGAAGGGTTAGATCTAATTTTTCTAATAAAACTCCTAAAAAAGTCCTTGGTTCTCAATTTTGATTTTGTATGCTGATGATACGACTTCTTTTGTATTGTTTAGAGACTGGGCATGGATGTAGTTGATAAAATCTACCTGGTGTTTGACAGACCTTGGTGGCCAGCAAACGGAACTGCTTTCGGGTTACTCCATAACAAAGCTTACCCCACAGAAACACAGGTTTGGTTGTCAGTCGACATTTTTTTATCAGGTTTAGTTACCAGTTAATGTTGTAGAAAAAAAATAACGTTTGACAAATATCAATCAATACAATTTTTGTACCTACTTTTAGAAAAAAATTAAACAAGCATTGTATTAAACGAATATTGGGCTAACCTAACTACGCCTGGTAGGTTGTGACTGTAGCACTGAATAAACCAAATTAGATGGATCCGAATTTTAGGGTAGGATCTTTAATAATGAGGATGCCATATTAAGGGAACTTTTCCGACCCCATGCGCGTTTTATGAGATGGAGAAAAAAGAGCAAACTTACTTTCCCAAGCAAGTTAAAAACAAAAGGCACCAAACGCAGGTTATGTAACAAGGATGCGACGAGTTCAACATGTCACACACACTTCAGGACAAATACAACATTTAAATTACTTACGTTTATTATTTTAAATAAAAATATCAAGACAAGAAGTGTAACAACCAAATTAAAGTATATAACTTACTTGGCACTCTTGTTATTACAGAGATGGGGAGAAGACATAGTACTATTCTTGGCAGAGCACCACAATCCAAATGTTTTGGGTGCTTGGGTGGTGGGAGAAGCAGCGAAGCAGATGGAATTGGAATCAGACGATGAGGTAAAGGCCACTGCAATGAGAGTACTTAGACGCTATCTACCACCGCTTTATAGAATACCAGAACCTATTCAAATGATAAGGTAATATAATATGTCATCGCAAGAGAGACTTTCAGTTTCTTTTAATGAGCGGAATTTGAATGCGTACTAAGATTTTCCGGGAATTACAAATAGTTTATAGTCTACAGCAAAGGTTTAAAGGTAATCTCTCAAGACATTTTGCTTTTGATGTAAGGTTAGCTGGTATCACTACCAGCTGTGTGATAACTGATGCCACTTAGCAATGCGTTAGGAGTAGTTACTAGATATATCTTAAAGATTATCTCAGAGCACATCCGGGCTTTATCAATCGTTTGGCTTAATACCAATGATATAAAATTGATTGTCATATCCTCTGTCACTCCGTTGGACTTATCCTAACACCCTAATAGAATACATAACATTAATAGAGGGGAATATAAGCTAACACATTTCATTTAATATTATCAAATATAAATCCTTATTCCTTTTTAAATACCAATCCAAGTAAGATTATCTCAATCATAGACCTAACCAAAGATATCAAGCCATATAAAGTTCTGTTTTTGTAAAAGCTATTAATGATGAAATTTAGTTCGCAAGGACGAATCGGTAAATGTTTTAAAGTGGATATTCCTACAATAAGAGGCCTTGAACTAAAAAGTTAGAGTGATTGAGATTTAATTATTCCTAGAGTAAAAATCTAAAGATTTTAAGCTGTTCTAGACCATTAAATGATAAAAATATGATACGTAGTTTAAATTTGTACCAATTTGCAATGCTCAGGAGCCGATGGTGGAACAATGAGTTCGTTAGAGGTGCGTACAGTTTCACACACAGAGCATCAGATGGCCTTGACGAACCAAGAAAAACTTTAGCCAGACCTCTAACAAACAGAAGAGGAAAACCGGTAATTTCATTTATGATATTTTTTTAAATATTTGTCTCAAAACTTAATGTTATATAGGAAAAGCATAGATATAACAAATAAGAGACCACCAAGCAATGAGATTGTCTTTTTAAAACTGTTTCATACTGTTCGTTGAGTCTCAATCTGGTTCGAACGCAATAACTAAACAATAATTTGTAGCAAAAAGTTTAGCACTCCGGTTAGCAGTTTGCATGGTGCTTTCTCAAAGTATCTGCACGAAGTATTATGAATAAAGCAGCTGCCTCCTTAAGTCTATTTAAGCTAAGTCCATGAGTCTTACTACCCCTCTTGTTTGCCAGAATACTACCCATACAGAATAATAACCCGCCTTTTTTACCTAAATCGAATACTAAGAAATAAGAAAATACAGCTTAGTCGGCTTCCCCTACTATTGAAGTTGCAGTGTCTAGCTATGTATATTTCCTATTCTGATTTATTTGCAGATCAGCAATAATATAAGATTAACGGAGCAGGGTATACAATCATCATAAACGATTTTTGTTTTTTCGCTATTTGTCCAGGTTGTCCTGTTTGCCGGGGAAGCAACCAATGCTATCCACTATTCTACAGTGCACGGTGCTCTGGAAACCGGGAGAAGAGAGGCTGACCGTGTTCTACAACTCTCCAGACAAACCGGATAAACACCGCTCACATTCTAACAACTCTCCAGGCTCATCGGATAAACACCAAATATATCCTGCAACTCTTCAGTCAAATCAAATAAACACTACTTGTATTTTTCAACTCTTTAGGAAACCCTAATAAACACCAGTCTTCCCGTAACAACAAATCCTTAAAAATCGACAAATCCATTACTCAAAGACTTAAAGAGTCTATGAGCCTTTTCAATCCCTCAGTAAAGTATAGATGTTTGATCCTCCAGAAATGCTAAAGATCATTATGTAGAACCTCTAAATAAAATAAACAAACTAATTGCACTTACCTATTCTAATTTTTTTCAGTACGGCTGTAAGTTCAAGTTTTCAGTAACGTATAACTTTACTTTATACGGTAACTTTATTGTTAAAGTTATCTTTAGTACATAACTTTATAGCAATTTTAAAAAGAAAATTGCCAAAAAAAACATTCAATTTTTTATAAAATGTGAATACTTAATTCTATTTAGAGAGGTATTAGCGAGCGTGAAAAGTGAGCCCAGTTTTAGTTTTTAAAAGAGACCCAGTGTTTTAGTCCATCCCTAATATCAAATTTTAAATTTTAGAAAAAAACATTTCCTACTTAAAAGGCTTTAAAGCAATTCATTAATATTAATAATAATTTAAGTAAATTTTGTTTAAATTTCATTTAAGCCCGAGGCAGTTCGTTTTCTTTTAGTTAGCTTGCGAAATGTCAAAAGGTCAGATAGCTATAATTATATGCGTGGGAATTTTTCCAAAATTTCAAAGATAGGATAGGAAAAGGTTTTCACTTGTTTTTTCATTAGGTAAACAACATAGAGGATGTAATGTTTACTTTGTTTTAAAAAACTTTTCTTTTTAAATTAGAGTTACTGCAAACTCGCCCGTGTTTCGTGATTTTTTTGTTTTGTGAGCTTAGAAGGTTCAATATAAAAGTTTTCAAACCAGAAATATGATATAATTTTTATGTAGGGTTGGAAATTTTGATATAAATGTTTCTAAGAAATCCTGCAGCCCCGCAATCCCGCACTTTAATTATTTTACAGCCAATAACTATTGCAATTTTCATCTAATTTGTTCAAATTTACTCGTATTATTCAGATCATCCTGAAAATGAGGCTTATGAGGATGTTCGGACAACGTAATTGGAGGTAAAAATAAGAGGAACGCTTCTACTTGGGCTCCGTATATATATATATATATATATATATATATATATATATATATATATATATATTATATATATATATATATATATATATATATATATATATATATATATATATATATAAAATTATAATAATAATAATTTAAACAGGACTCCTCAGGCCGAAGCTATACGAAGAGACCTCGCTGCGAACAGTCAAGGTCTGAATGTCAACGAAGCGGCCACACTACCAAGGAACATGGGGCCGAAGGCCCCTGATTTGATATTGCACTATACATTGAAAATAATATGATGCTTTGTATCATATTAATTTGAGTATATCAATAATGCTTGTTAACGTACAAGCTAATCGAATAAAAAGCATAGGCTTTGTTTGTAAAATAACAAATAAAAGCGATTAAAATTAAGATTGTTTCAGAGGAAGAGTCGAAAGGTTTTTATTGTGGCTTGCAAGCGAGACAAATATAGCTCGTCCCCTAACCGTTAGTTTTCGTCCGCAAATGTACCGCCAAAAACTAATACCTTAACCGCATTCAGAGACGCGTTTCTGAAAAACTGTATCGAATTGATTTCGAAACCGAATAGGAATGAAATGTAAATAAAATTCAAATGACCATAGGAAACACTGAAATATGTTTCGCAACTGGTTAAATATCATCAAACAAAGAAAGAAAATCAGTGAATAGTACGTTTTCTTTATAGCCTTACAGTGCTTTTCCAATTTATATGATACTCACAAATATGTTAGAAGCGTGAGGCATAACACAGCGTACATCCCACGTTGAGCGCTGTCTTTCGAACAGAATAATATTTTTGAATCAAACTTAGAACGAAAATCAACATTATTGAAAACCTTTCTTTTTTGTATTTATGACTTCATTAACCCATTTGCTGAGTCGGCATAATTTTCAATAAAAATCAGTAAAATTAGGGGTTAAAAGTTTTCGCCGCTGAATCGAATTAAATTGATCCGGAGTCGATATAATTACTCTTGGTTACCATAAAGTCGACAAACCGTGGTAAACAACTTGAAAGCCAAGTTACGACCGGTAAGATACCATCTATGAGTGGGGATATCGTTTCCTATGTTTTTGGGGCGTTAAATTGAAAAACATCAGTCCGAAGTCTATACAACTACTTTAAGTGACCAAAAATAGAAAAATAACCAAAGGCCTTCGACCTCTTTGCCGCTACGCGGTCTGAAGTCGATAAGATTACTCATAGATAGGGCTCCCTGGTTCGAATCTTGGTACCGGCGCTAATTTTATATCATTTTATTTACAGTATTCAAGTTTATAAATTCAAAATAATTTCAGCGTGAAGGTCCACAATCTGGGTATATTTTCCTCGAATTGCGAGCTTTTTTGCTTATTGATCAATTTGTACAAAGAAAATGCTAAATATTAGCATCAACTGATATGAGCTAAAAATGAGTAAAAAAAGCAAAAGCTAAAAATGAGCTTTGAATTATTGAAAATAAGGCTGTGCCGTGACCTCTACGTTAGGATTTCTCAAACCATAATTTTTTACTAAGTATATTTGACGATTGTTGTCAATATTTTTAGTCAAAACAAGCCTTATCTGCGTCACACTGATGGAAATTATTGTACGTTCCTTCCTACATGAGCAGGACCCGCATTACAAATCTTATAAACCCACCCAAGTATGTATTGAAAAGACTGCTACAGAATCTAATGCATATATTTATAACTTGTTTCCCTATATATTTAACTACGACGGGTGGAAAAATATATTTAGAGCTTTTAACTAAAAATAGACTTAAAAATTATAATATTTTAATCTATAGAATCTATATTTAGATTAGGTTTGTCGTGATATTTCTAAATATTTTATAAAGCTTACGAAATAGCAAGGCTAACATAGAGAGATTTTTTTATTACGACAGCTTTGTGTTATTATTTAATTATAAAATGAATTGTGGATTGGTTTTAAAATAATAATATGTATAGTAGTTTCGGCTCACAGAATGCGGGAGATATCTGGGCTCTGATAGGTTCCCACAAATAATTCGTGACAGGAACGCATTGATACCAACTATAAAATTAATTGGCCTACAGGTCATACAGGCATATATACTAGAGGGGGCATAGCCTATCTCAATACATTGAGAGGCCTGAAACATCTTATTGGGGCTCTAAGAGACTCAGAGTAAGATCATTGAAACCTCCTTCAAAAGTTAGTAAAGGTTATGATAAATCAATTGATTTAGGCTTACCGAACAATGTTTGTGTTTTGATTTGTATTTTTAACATTCTCCTATATAAGTTACTGTAATTTAGTACTGATTTTTTTTTTTGTATTTTTAATCAAAGGTGGTCAGGTTACTTTTTTAATGTTTCACAATTTAACCTGTAGGGCCTCTAAATATTACTAGAGAGGCCCTATAGGCTGAATCTATCTATCTTTAAAACGTCGGAAAAGTAACCTGACCACCTTCATCTTTCAATATAATTTTATAAATAGAACAAAATTACAGTACTTGTATGGTAGAATGTTTAAAATACAAATAAAAACACAATCAATGTGTGAAAGCCACATTGATTGATTACATTTTTAACCTATAGTTTTTTATGTTTTGTTACATTATTGAAAAATGTATTTCACAGAAAAAATAAAAATATAATTTTATACTTTATATATATTATATATTATACTTTATATATTATTAATAATAATATATTATTAGCAATTAAAAAAACATATATTATTTAAAAAAGTAAAGATTCGCGGCAAATAGCTATTACATCTCTTGGGTTATGCATTTGATTGATTAATTTCAGATCTCAAGGTGAATGCTAAAACTAAAAAATGTCTAAAACCTAGTTTTAGTTATTACCAGTTTTTATTATATTGCGAGTGACTTTTAACTCTGCAATGCTCACAGTTGTCACATAAATTGTTTATCTAGTAATTTTACGGGATCTACAATTTTTAAGGCAAAGCCGTTCGGATATGATGGAAAAATAAGTCGCAATTGATTGTTGCTTACCTTACGTTTTGTTCAAATTATACAATTATTGCTAAAAATTTACGTAAATAGTTATTATTTTATTAATCTGCACCATCTTTTGTAAAAACATAAGTGGTTAATTGCTAGTTTTGAATTCTTTTTGTTTACATCACGTACGTACGTATATCATCTTATAGTTGGGACGTGTGAATCCGATTTAGGGCAGCTTACGGCGTTGAGATTATTAAAAGAGGAGCTCTATTGATACTTTTTTTTAAAAGTTAGTAAATACTATTAAAAAATAAATTTTTCCTCAAATTCAATGTAATTATTGCATTCATTAAACGAAATCAGAGGTAAACAACAAGAAATTGAAAATTTATCTCTGATAAATGTGTTTAAAAACACATTTTAAAACACAATAAATACCACTAGCATTTCGTTTTAATAATTTAAAGTAGCATAGATATAATTATAATATTGTTAATATTATGATTAAAAAGATAAAATACATCGAATTTATCACATGTGATAAGAGTTATTTTCCGCCACAACTTAAAAAACTGTGAAGTAGCTAGGAGTCTGTAAATAAAAGGTACGTTAAGCAACAAATGGAACCCACGAATAGTTCTAAATAAATCCGCTGTGGTGCGATACCGGACCTGCCTTGAATAGCATACTCCAACAACAATTACTTTAAAAATTAATTGTAACAGTTTAAAAAATGTGCAAGTGCTATTATTCATTGCATTCATTGCATCCTTAACTCACTCCTGGAAGAGGTTTTAATGAGGTTACACAGAACCGAGGTTACACGAACTTATAATATAGAACCACACAGTCAATATCAGTCAAACATACTGACATTATAGTAAAATTCTTACACCAAATTAACCACCATATGCTTAAATAAATACTTTGTTTTTGTTTAAAGAACTAAAGCTTAAAAAGAATAAAACTGGGTCAAAATCTAGCCCAATTTTTAACAGCATATTCGTATGTTAAATCTTTAAACAATTAGAATATTTTAATAGATACAAACTAAATCAATATGTAATACGTTTTTTCTAAAAACCTGAAGCTTATGAAAGACTAAAATTAAGGCTACTTATAGCACAAGAGCAGGCTATAAGGCTCTTTATTAAGCACCATATCGTTATGTCCAATCAGATTAAAATTAGATTATTTTTGTGGGCGAAACTTAACAATATTTTAGGTAAATACGTTTGTTTTTTTCTAAAAAAGTGAAGCTTAAAAATACATAAAAAAGCAATGTTGGCACTGTATCAAGTTGAAAAAAATGTATAAAGCTTTTTTAGTTAGAGAAAATCCGATTTTAGCCATTATGAAGGACTTTATAAGCAAGAAGAAAAGGGATATTTGGGGAAAAAGAAACAAATATATAAAGGACTAAGGATCTTGTGAATGGGAGAGATCCTTTACTCGGGGGCGGTGAGAGGGGGTTCTAAAAATAGAAATTTCGATGCTGGAGTGGGGGCCGCTCGATAAACCCCGTCCTAGGGTGTCCTAGGTATTTGGCACAGACCATGCTTTGAATTTCCAACTAGTTTGTTGTATACCCCCTTCCCTATAAAGGTCCTGAATTTTTCTTTGGTGGGAAAACATCGATTTCAGAAATTTTCTCAATGTAACATAGAGGTTTTATATGAAACTTGCAATAGAACAGACTTAGCTGTGGTGAAACATTCACAAAGTAACATGCACTAATAAGTAAGAGATCTTATTACTAGAGAGGCCCTATCGTTTGAATTTTGAAACTTTAAAAAGTATCCTCAACACCTTCGACTATTAATATAATCAAATTAATTGTATTTATGTGTACTTATTGTATTTTATTTATTAAATCGTCCTCTTGTCTGTAGGTACTGAGGATGACCTTTATTTGGTTGAAAGGCGGTTTTATTATCATGATATGCTTAAAACTATATTTGTGGATAGACCTTTATTTGAATCCTTATAATCAAATTAACAGTACCAAATTTCTTTTAGGTATATAACAGAACTTTTGTTTTAGAAAACAATACATTAACAATGCGCGAGATGCAGACTACAAATTATTTATTATACTTTAACCTTATCACCTTACCGTAATACCCTATTAAAGAGGGTTTAATGAGCTTACAATAAGCGCCTGAAAGCTCTAAAAAGATGAGTCAAGCCTCTCAATGTGTTGAGATAGGGTATGCCTCCTCTAGTGAACTCTATCGAGTACAACTTGTATTAAGTTTAAGTATGAGAACAACCTGTCCCACACTTACCCATATTATTAATACAGATATATATTATTATAGATATGCATTATACATAGGTACATATTATTAGTAAAAATATAAAAAATTAGTATAAATTTTGAAACATTAAAATAGTAACCTGAACACCTTCAATCTCTCTCTCTCTCTCTCTCTCTCTCTCTCTCTCTCTATAAATTAATAAATAAATATAATATATATATATATATTAATATTATATATTATATATATATATAAGAGAGAGAGAGAGAGAGAGATGACTATCTATATATATATATATTAATATATATATATAGATATTATATATATATATATATATATATATATATATATATATATATATATTATATATATATATATATATATATATATATATATATATATATATAATAATATATATATATATAATATAGATAGTCACCTAGATCTAGCCTGAGTTAGAGTTCTATCAACTATCCAGTCCTAAAAAAAACAAATCATTGTAATTTTGAAGAAAAGTACCGAGATACCTCGTACCTGATTTATTTTATATTTTTGAGGATTTATAATTTACAATTTACAAACAGGGTATAAGATGGTTCCCTTTCATTAAAGCTCCTATAATGCTCCTAGAGTAAATAGCTTGATAACATCCTTGACACAATTCAAAACCTTCTTGTCATAAATTCATGTCAATGAATTCTACGTTCTAGTCTCTACGACATCTTTACATTGAAATTAGAGATTTTGCTAAACCTAGATGTTGCTAAGTAAAATATAGAATTGGATCTAATCATATACTATCAGATAGGGACAAGAAGGTCTACTTCTTGTGCCAAAATATACTTGCTGCTAACTTTTTAGCATTTGTTTTCCATAGGAATAAGATCCTGTAAATGTAAGCATAAACCACGTAAAGTTTCATGTGTTTCATAATAATAGCTATTTATGCACCAAGGAAGTAAAGAATGCTATTATTTCCCTGAGCAGTTAGTTGGTTTCTAAGGAGAAGACAGGGAAACAAAGTATTTAACTCCCGTGGCGAAGCAGAGAGGTGTCATTATTGCGAGAAAAAATAGCATATTACGCTCGAAGTTTCGTACAAGATTTTATCTTCAGACGGTAACGTAGTTTAATTATTATTTATTATATCCTTACAATAAGCTGCATTTTGTTATTAAATTTATCTAGTCGTTTCCTTTAAAAATGATGGGGTGCCAACCCCAAAATACGCTAACCTCTACCCCTTGGCCCGCTTTATATGTATAGAATTTTAATGCCTTGACTTACAGCCCCGCTCCGCGGGTATGTGTGTCTCGCTAAGGCCCCTTCAAGGTCATATAGACGTATACAACAACATATATGTAGCGTTTCACAACTATTTAACTTCCGCTGTATAGTAAAAGAATCCTTTCTTTTTACTTATTGATGACGAAATCATACAATTAATTTATTTTCCAATTACGCTACTCAGGATGGTCCGAATGAGGAACAGATCTTTATCGTCTGAATGCCTACGATTTAGGAGTACATCCTTGAGGTCCTTCCACTTTGCTCGCCGTGATTCCGTGAAGGCCATTTTTATCCTGCCTCTCTTTGGACAGTAGGCTCAGCAGGGTGAAACGAGAAGTGAACCTCTTCCTTTCTACTTCCCCACCTTCTCAGCGTACTAAACGTATCAGATGTGGTTGTGGTCTATAGAAGCGGAACTAATGCTGATAATAAAATGTAACTTACCCTAAATTTAAATGTAACCCCCACACATGTAGGGGTGTTTACATTTAAATGTAAACACCGCTACCCCCCTTCATGGCCCCAACCTGATAAGTTCAATTTTTTTGAAATTTCGCTAACAAGTTTTCAGAAACGGTATCTTTAGAATAAAATATCAGTGACTTCATAAAACTACTTTATAACGTCATCAAGGTTTTGATTATGATTCCCCATCTCCACCAAATATTTTTATTTATTTATTTATTTATTTATTTATTTATTTTTCTAAGAGTTAATACAAATACATAAAATTACAATTGTGTCTCTGAGTCAAAATCTTAACTTAATTACAAAGAACAATTATTTATAAAATCGTTTATAGAATAAAAAGCTTCCGTAATCAAATATGTTTTATTTGCTTAGCGAATGCTGTTAACTCTAAGTTTTGAGTTTTAGGCTTCAGGCAGTTATACATTTTAATGGCAACTATTTTAGGCGAATTAAAAGTTTTATGAAGTCTACAGTGAGGTACTATTAGCATATGGTTATATCTAGTATTATAGTTATGATTATCAATATTTCTATGGTGGTTACTTTCCGAGTGAATAAATAAAAGCAAGTTATAAATAACAAAAGATGGTAGAGTCATAAGAGAGAATTTCTTAAAATAGGGCTTACACGATTCAGAATATTGTAAGTTAAAAATTATACGCAGGGCCTTTTTTTGGAGTAGAAAAATATTTAGAGCACTGGTACTGGTTCCCCACAAGGCAGCACAATAAGACATTCTTGAAAAGAAGTAGGCGTAGTACACTGATATCATGGTTTTTACATCCAATACTTCTGATAATTTCCTGAGTAGGAAGAGAACTGATGATAGCTTCTTTGCCAGTTGAGAAGTATGCTTCTCCCAGGTGAGTAGAGAATCCAGAGTAACTCCAAGGAGCTTCAGCGAATTCTCTCTATCTGGCGATTTCAGCGAAAATATCAACACTTGACTCTTCTCATCATTAAGTGTCAGTGAATTGGTTGAAAACCAGTCTTTAGCTCTACTTATAACTACATCTTTCTGATTCAATAGAGTCTGTCTATTGGCGTTCTTGATTAAATACGTTGTATCGTCTGCAAATCTAATGCACCTATGGCTGAAGTCAGGAAGATCATTACAGTAGATAAGAAAAAGAATAGGGCCTAGAACAATCCTTGAGGAACTCCATACTGTAATTCTCTCGCGTCAGATAGTTTTTCCGTTAACATGTACCTGTTGAATCCTTTTAGTGAGATATGACATAATGAGCTCCAGAGGGAGACCCCTTATCCCACAACTCAGCAGCTTAAGTTTCAACGTCTGAAAATGAATGCAGTCAAAGGCTTTTGAAATGTCACACGATAGAGCAAGCAATTCTTCTTTGTTTTCGAAAGCGTCATAAATGTCTTCTGCTATTGTTTGAAGTGCCTTATAAGTAGAGCGATTCGCTCTGAATCCAAACTGTTGGTCATGAAAAAAGTTATTTTTGTTTAAAAATTTTAAAAGTCTATTTTTTATGATTCTTTCGAATATTTTTGAAAAGATTGGAACGATAGATATGGGCCGAAAATTGTTAAGATCACTCACAGGACCTTTTTTATATATTGGTATGACTCTACTGACTTTAAGACAAGAAGGAAAATAACCTAGGAAGATACAGTTATTAATTAGATGACTTAAATATGGACTTATATAAGAGATAATTTTTTTAATAAAATTATTACTAAAGTAATAAATGTCAAAATATTTGAATTCTTTAACAAGGATGTAATCTTTTTAACTTCCTCACTGTCTGTGTAATTAAGATAGAAGGATTTGGTTTGACAAGGAGGTGGTTGTAGATGCTGTCTAGGAGTAGAGTTAGATGGCTTTTATAGTAGCAAAATGTTTATTAATCTCATCTGGCTTTAAATCTATTTCTACTTGTTTTGCCTCCAAACCACCTTCTTGTTTTAACCATTTTCCAAATTGCTGAAGGATTATTTACATTATTATTTACATATTCTATATATTTTTTCTTTTTACATGTGTTTAGAGCCTTTCTATAAGCGTTTCTAAGTTGTGTTCTTTTATTTTCCAGCCAACCAGATTGAAAATCTTTACTGAATGAGTTATATGTATTGAGTTTTTCTCTCATTTGCTTTAATTCCTCATTAAAAAAGTAAAGTTTTTTCTTTCTGGGTTTGGCAGTTGTTTCCACTATAGGAAACATAATTCTATAATATTAATGAACTCAGACCAACTTTTCTCACATTCTACGAAAGATGATGGTTGCAGATTTAGTGATTTCAATTTGTCCTCAAACAACTTTAATTTCGTCTCGTCAATGGTCTAGTGCGGATAACCTTTTTTTGTCTTTTCTTCTTGGTTTTATTTTGAGTGCTGATCCATAAACTTTGATGATCAGAGAAGCTGTAAGGATGAATTTCACAGTTTCCTTCCCAAGAAGAAAAGATGTTATCGAGACATTTGTTACTCCTAGGCCTTGTGACGTCTTTAAAGTTTGTTTGAAGACCAAATGATTTCATTAAATCGAGCAAAGCTAGTGTATCTTTATTCGTTTGGTTTAACAAGTCAATATTGAAATCTCCAGCGACTATGATGTTATTTCCTTTCTTATATGCTATGTTTACTGCTTCGTAGAGAATTTCGAGAAAGGTTGGAAAGTCTCGTTCAGGCGTTCGATATACAGTGATATAAACGCAGTCACCGACCTTCACAGCTGCTAATTCACATACGAAAGGAATAGATAGTTTGTTTATTTGGCTAATGACAGTTGGCTGACCCAAGTCCTTGTGAGTATATATTAGAACTCCTCCTCCTCTGGTATTATCCTCTCTACAAAAATTTGAGGAAATATAAAAATCAGCTAGCTGATACATCTCTACTTGACTGGACTTGAGCCAGGTTTCTGCTAAACCAATTACTTTTATTTCTTTGTTATTATGCACTAGAGATTCTAGTTCAACAAATTTTTCTCTCACCGATAAAATATTGGCAAAAAAGAATTTGCTCTCGTTAGCCTCATTTCTTCTAACATTAGAATTGTCAAGAACATTATTAATATTACCTATTGTTGTCTGCTTATATAGTGTTGAATTGTTTTCTGAGTATTTATTTTGTTTTGAAGTCCGCAGAGCGTCTCTTGAAATAAAAAAGGTCTTACCCTGATGTTTTTCGGCCAGAAAGAAGGTTCTAGAAGAGAGGCCTTTAGCTCATACGGAGCTTCAATTTTAAAACTCGGTAAAACACTCTTACTTTCAAGTTTTTCACAGTCAAACTTGTGTGAAGGATTTTGCTTTTCTAGGTAACTCAATACCATCTCCTTTGTAGTATCTTTGTTAGTTCGGCCCACATACAGCCAACACGTCCTCGGAGCACCCGACAGCGAATCAATTTTTGATTCTCCAGTTCCATAGATCGTGGTAGTCCTCTTGTGTCTTTTAGTCGGTTGTGTGGTACTTTTCTGTCCGTTTTTAGAGGTCTTTTCCTCAGCCTTATTATCTTTTTGGGGATTTCCTTTACCCTTTGTACTCTTTACAGCACTAGAGTAGCTCAAGTTAGAATCTTTTTCGTCATTTTCGTCGTCTGGCACTGGGCCAGGGTTGTCAACTTCGACAGAGTCGGGTGACTTCTGTCCCTCATCAATATTTTTTGAATCATCTACTACATGTTTTTCACCTAAAGCTTCGTCAGAAGCGGGATTGGATTCAATTGGTTTCACTACTTTACTGTTGATAGCCTTTTTTAGGCTTCTAACCTCGCCTTCCAGGGCGAGCATCCTCGTTACGACAGACGAGATCAGCATCTCGTAATTGTCAATGACAGAAAGGTCTAACCCCTCTAGGCACTTGGTGCAAGACCAGGAAAGCCCGGGCGTCTTACCTTCAATCAGAGCGCTGGCTACGGCTCTGCTCAGTCCTGTGCAAGTAGAGTGATACCCCAAGCCACACTTTTTACAGATAATGTCTTTATTTTGGCCAGAGAGGCCTTTCTCACAAACTACACAATTAAGTAGGTCAATACCGCTCGGAGTCGTCATTTTTATAAAAATAAATTATTGTCTTTTAAATATTGCAATTAAACTCTTTAAATGCAAAGTCAGCAAATTGAGTCAATTATTTTAATACTAACACTACACTATTTAACTACTCTACACTATACTACATCTACTCTACGATCGTACCGCTACGACAGCTGAATCACTACTGATATTGCTGGAGATGGGGAAAATGATGTTCTAATTACATCGGTTTAAGCTTAAGCAGAGACTCAAAACAACGGCTTTCTTATATTTCTTATTAAAACTGCTTTCTTATTAAAATTGTTTTAAAATTATGTACAGTGTTGAATTCTACGTTTCAAAGGATGCTAAATGGAATGAAAGACTACCTAATCATTAAATACCATGCCCTCGACATGAATATAAGTAAAAGTAGATAAATAAATAAACTATTAATAAAAATATCTACCAAAATTAAATTAAAGGCAAAGAAAATGAAACAATTTAATTCGCAATTTGTGAAAAATCTCGCATCGAAAGGAGTTACAATGAAAAAGATAGTGAAATATTTCGTTATCCAAACATGCCCAAGTTGTTGATCAAATTGTTAGCTATGCCATTAAATTGTTAAGCCTTACAATTTACCATCGGACCCCTTATATAAGAAATTATAAATCCATTTATAAATGTTTATAAATTTTGGGAACTATAGAGGAATGAACTATAACTCTCTTCATTTCATTTCTACTATATTTCGTCCTCTTCTCTCAGGACATATTCATGTACAATCTCTAAAAATATACAAACAATAATTTGTCTATTTCTTAAAAATAGACAAAAATAAGCCTTTTATAAGGCTTATCATGCAACAGTTTTACATTAATTACATCCTAAATTTAATAAATCACGTTCTTATACATTTAAAATACAAATAAAACTTACTATTTAATAGGTCATTATGCTATATGTCATTACTATCATTAACTTTGTTGAGCAACAAAGCAAAAACTATTTCATTATAATTAGTATTAATTAGTACTATTTAATTATAATTAGTGCCCAAAATAATCTAATTCGAATAATATGCAAAGCAGATAGACTGGACTCCGCCGCCCCTCTGTACAAAATATCAGGAATTAAACCATTGCTAACTCTTTACAAATATAATCTGTTATTACATCTACATAAAACTATTGATACTTTTGAATCAATAGATCATGGTAAGAATACTAGAAATGAATCGCAGGGAATATTAAAATTACTTAAAGTCAGTACTAGTAAAGCTAAAACATCCTGGCGTTACCAAGCTGTCTCTCTTTTTAACATATGCACTCTGTTATTGGAAAAAATATTCACCTAAAGCACAAAGCATTCAAAAAAGTTATTTTAAATATTTTATCTGTACAGAGTTAAAAGTTTGTTTAAGCAGATGATCTATATGTATATATATGTATGTATGTGTGTGTGTGTGTGTGTATGTATGTATGTATATATATATGTATGTATGTATGTATATGTATATAAAATATAATTGTCGTAATGTATATGTATGTATGTATGTACGTATGTGTGTGTGTGTGTATGAATGTGTGTGTGCGCATTAAAATTATCATTAGGTTTAAGTATTATTTTGTTTATGTTTATCTCTTTTCCTTTTTATAAAATATATAAAGTATAGTTATTTATATATAACAATACATCGGCTAAATTTTTGATAGTACTTGTTTAATATTTTAAATACTCCTCCTCACGGTGCAAGACTCTAGTCTTTTTGTGAGGAGTTCACAATTCTGTTTTTTTTTTAAGTCTAATTTAATATTTTTATTACGTTGTATTGTGAAATAAATAAATAAATAAGGTAAGTAGTGGTTAGGAACAAGATTGCCACTAATTATTTTATATTCGCGATTCAAAGTCCGTAGCAGCGACCGTCGCTGACAAGAAATTGATAACGAAAGGGTGATTGTACTAGAGGGGCCCTATTGGTTGAATTTTGAAACATCGAAAAAGTAACCTGACCACATTCGATTATCATTTTCATCAAATAAACAGAACAAAAAACAGTAAATTATATAGTAGAATGTTTAAAATACAAATCACAACACAAACAATCTGCGGGAAGCCGAAAACAATTGATTAATTATAACCTTAACTCCCTCTTGGAGGAGGTTTCAATGAGGTTACACAGAGCCCCTTAGAGCCCCACTAAATATTAGTATTTTATAAATAATCAATCATTACTTAATAATAGAACATAATAATTCAGCAACCGGAAGTATTGCCAACTTTTTTATAAGAAAATTGTATATTGTTAATGTGGCAACGGCAACATTACTTAAGACTATTGCTAGTGCTCCTTCTATATATAATATTATTCTAAGGTTGTTAAAGTCCTTATAGAGGTTTTTTGGTTTTTCTTATTTGCAACGATTATTTTTTAAATTTTTTTTCTAAAAGTTCTTTGATTCAATTAATTTTAGGGCGTATGAAATAGTGATTCAGTAGAATCACTATTTCATTGAAAAATAGGGTTTGTTGGGTTGTCAAGAGTATTTAAATTGAGTGATAAGAAGGTGAAAATCACAATATTGTGTTTTATTTTATTTATCGTTAATTAATGTTACTTTTAAATAATTTTATTTTGCACAGACTCACACAAATTACCTTTTAGCGAATTTTTATTATGTTTATGACATTAAATTGTTTAAATTAGTTGTAACAGGTATTTAAATAAACTGATAAAAAGCTGATTTACAACATTATGGTGTTTTAATTTATTAATTGTTCATCAATTTTATTCACACACTAAAATAAATAATAACTCACTAAATTAACTCTTTTTTTGTAAAATGTTTGTTTAAATTATCCGTTTAGGTTTTATTATTTCTGGGTTAAATCGGACAAATCAGAGTCTGTAGGGATAAGAGCCTGATTCTATATTTAAAATCCTGGTAGTCGAAGTATTTATCTATGAAATATTAGCTATTTTTTAGCACTGATGATTGTTCAATTAATTTTTAACACATTTATCACAAACTAAGTAACAATAAAGAAATAATAAAAGAAGAATGTTTATTGGCTACCATGCTAATCCTATGATCAAAAAAATATTTTATCACCTTTTCGTTTTCCCGCCATTGGTATTGCCAACCTTACAACTATCTCTTTGAATCGCGAATGATCCTAGAATCTAGATGGAATGGGAGGGAGGAAGGTATTATAATAGTTTACTGAAAGTATGCATGTCTTTGTAAAATTTTCTCTGTAATGTTTTCTTTCTTAAAATAATTACTATAGTTCTCTTGGAATATATGTAGAGCTTCATACAGTCATCTTTTTTTTATCATGATTTTCCCCAGTTAAGAAAGTGGCTTCCTTATAATTAAAAGTATTTTTAGTATTTTTAGCAAGTTGAAAAAGTCTAATAATTTCTAAATGTATTCGCCGTCGCCTCGAAATATTTAAAAATATAATCGAAACGCTGTTAATAATAGAGTATACGGCCCTTGAGTTAAGTTATAGTAAGTTGGCGTGCTTGTAGTTTTTCAAGTTATTTTTAGACTTTTAAGCACCGTGTTCGTGTCTGCTCTGTATGGCCGATACCAAAGTAAAAAGGTATAATGGATTTCTTGCAGGCTGAAAGCAACAAAGCCCTATTTTGGGGTCTATAATTCCCCCTCCCTCCGCCGTTAAAAACCATTTACTTTCTTTTTATTTGGGATTTTATTGGTTCTATTTATAGTTTATAAATTGGATTGTAGTACTACGTTTAGTAGTAATGAGTAGTGTTAAGCTTTTCTTTTCTTTTATCTCGTCTGGGAAATTTTCTTTAATTTTCATTATTACAAATTGATTTCTATATTTCACTTAACAAGGGGAAAACGTTTTTGCTCCCTGAGCAGTCATATTGTATATATATATATATATTATATATATATATATATATATATATATATATATATATTATATATATATATATATATATATATATATATATCTACAGTAATAATATATATATATAACTAAAGAGTCGCACAGGGATCATAAACTCTGTAAGATCAAAAAATATACTTAAAACACGCAGAAGTTGAAGAATGGGACAAAACACGATAATCAGCCACCAATACGTAGTATGATAACGGATAAGGAAATGGCCATTAGAATATAATATTGATAAATGAAAACAACACTGCAAACTGCACAGGTTCTTGACTTGCGACAGAGCTAAGGAAGGTTACAAGGTTTCCCTATCAGTATGTATAATATAACCCTCCTTAACCATAGCCCTGTCGCTCGATTTCATTTATCAGTATTATTATCTTAAAAACCAATGGCGTGGTAAGAAAATCCGCCAAGTCTTTGGTCTAAAAAAAGAAGAGACATCAAGTTTTCTGTCCCGCTAAGTCATGTCAATTTCGGTTGGAGACTGTCATTGGCGTTTAAAACTGAAGTTGTTACGCTGGAAATACTAAAAGACTTTACTTACATTGAGAGGCAATCATCAGCTTCTCTCCTTGGCGGCGCGCCAGCAGTGAGAACAAGTTTTATTGCTTCTTCTGAAACTTTTGAGATATTATAATTAATTTATTTTGCTCTTTGATTTTTTAATATCCCTAACAGTTTGCCCTCTAGAAAGAAGCCGAAGAACTAAAAGGAGTCAAAATAATTTGTGGACAGTTGAATTTTATGATTGACGTTATATGATGTATACCAATTTATGATTGACGTTATATGATGTTTACCAATTTATGATTGACGTTACATGATGTTTACCAATTTATGATTGTTTAATTAAAAAAATGATGCCTTATACTTAGAATATTTTCTACATCACTAATAGTTTGCTTTCTAAAAAGAGACAAAAATGTAAAAGAGTGCCCAAAAGTTAGTTAGGGCACTAACTAACTAGGGCGCCTACTAAGGCGCCTACTAAAAAATATCTTCAGGGTTCAAAAATGAATAGAGGAAGGGAAAACTATTGGACCACCCTGTATATACGCACTAAACAATACCTTACCTCCCCAAGATTACATTTAACATTGAACATAGTCCAACTAAAATATAAATTTATACCCTACTAGTCCTACAAAGTTTCAGATGTATTATTATGTATAAGATGTTTACTGACCTTAGATAACATGATGAAGGATATAAACCTTTCCTAGTCTCTGCTTTCTTACAACGCGCAAATCATATCATGCGGCAGTTTTGCCGCGCTAAATATTAGTATTGATTTTACGTTGTTTCAAATTACGACGTAGCTGTGTGTGTTTTTTTTTATACAACCTTAAAAAGCTCAGCGTGGCTCTGTCTGGACATTTGTATTCATCAGAGCGTTATAAAGGTATTAATACGCTTACGTGATTTTGAGGAAAAATAAAAGCAATATCTGTTTTGTTTTAATAGTTTATATTTGAATGTGATGTGACCCAGGTTTATACGCAGTTGTATTTCCTCTTTTATTTTCAACTAGTGAAATTTCTTTTAAGCAAACAGAAGGGGAGGGGGGGTTAAAATCTTTAATGTACAATTTTATGACTTATAGGTTTAGCGGATTTCCAAATAAAGACAACAATGACATCGAGGTTTCTGGAAAAGATATGATTTTTTTTAACTCTATATATATATATATATATAATATATATATATATATATATAATAATGTATGTATGTATGTATGTATGTATAAGACAGACATCGGATTCTTGAAAACACGCTCTTTCAAACTGAATAATATTTTTAAATTGAACTTGGTACAAAAATCAACCTCGGGGAGGATACGAATTCTATTATAAACCAGGTATTTATGATGTTCCTAACCCAGTTTGTTGAGTCAGCACACTTTCACAAAATCGTCACAGAAATCCGGTCCGAAGTCGATACGACTACCTTAAGAGACAATAAAGTCGAAAAACGGTGGTAAACCACCGTATAACCTTAAATATGGTCGATAAATAACATATGTCTAATAGGGTGTAGTTTTTTGATATTGTTTGGGGCGTTGAACCAAATAAAGCTGGTCTGGAGTCAATATGGGCAATCAAAAGCAGGGTTCCCAGGTTCCAATATTGGTATCGGCGATCATTTTTATAGATTTTTTAAAGTTTATTACGTCGAAATAATTATGGCACGAGGATGCCAAATTTTTGATCATTTTTGACCGTGAGCCGGCCCGAATTTCCTTTTGTAATACGTGCTTTTTGCTTATCAATGCATGTCTTGATTATGTTTCTATTATATTTTTATTTATTTGAGCGGCACAACTTATTCGAATTCTTCAAAGATAATGCGCTAAATTTGGCACAAAATGAGCTTCTATTGAGTGCAAATAATGCTGTGCTGTGTATATTTATCCCATTGTATGGGATAAATATGCGCAGTTTCTTTGAAAAACTCGAAAAGATGAAACAGGAAGTTGTGACGTCAAGTAAAGCCCCAATCCAAAAGAAAATTCCCTCGGCTTGCAGTCCTGCGTGTTAAATTTTTTTTTTTAAATCATAAAATAATACTAAAATATATGTTTAATAGAAAGTCTTTCTACACAAAGATGCCTCAACCACATCTGTGGTGAGCACAGATCTCTAGATATTTAATGCGAGTGACTTCAATGACACTTTCCTTGCATACACACTAGCCTTATGCGGCAAATTATAAGCTCCGACGATTCCTTAAGCACTAAGTTGGCCAAGTCTTGTTTATGATTAGCTGGTAATTTATTATGGATTACAAATATTAACTACTAGAACATTGGTACGCTCTTGAGCTTCACACACGACATAGCTTTTGGCCGCACAACTTCCCTATAGCCGAATAAGCGCTGCGCTCCTTAAACCACTTAAAAAGGCGGGAAATCAGTCAAAACACCGCGAAAACTTGACAAAGTCGAGGCATCTGTTGCCTTCATCTGTTGCCCTCTGAATAAGAGGCAAGGGCCAATGAGAATGAGGCAAATACCGGCTCCATCGACCCGGTAGGAGGAGCCCCACAGCGGGGGCTTTCATTGATGATTTGGCGTGGGCGATCCGACCTAAACTATATATAGGGGCTAAAATTCTCCCCAGCCACATTCACTGTTCCTCACTGCTAAAACTACACATCGTTTCGCTCGCTTTCACTCAACTACCTACCTACCTGTAAGTACCAAAACAAATAAATTTTGTATTTTATATAATTTTTATTTTGTAGTTTAAAATTAATTAATTAAAGTATTTTATTAAAAATTAATTATTAAGGTCTTTACAATAATATACATACTTAATATATATATATATATATATATATATATAATATATATATATATATATATATATATATATAATATATATATATATAATATGTGTGTGTGTGTGTGTGTGTGTCTGTGTGTAAATCAAATTTTGTTCTAATTAATTTTTTAGAAATAATTTTTTGTTATAAAGAAATTTATTTAATTTTTTTGAATGATTGTTATTTTATTTAATAATACTGACGCAATTATTGGAACTATTGTTTTATGTTTATCGCGATTTAGAATTAAAGCTTTTATAACTAATAATATAAATTTAACTTAATAAATGTTATTTTATAATGCTTCATGAAGGTTGAAAACTCTTGATATGTTAACACTTTTATATTTACTTTATCATCTCACAGATATTTAATAATTATTAACTAATGGAAGCAAATAAATCTGGTGCAATGGTCCACAAGCCGGGGCGAATTTTCTTTGAAATACCTGCATCTATGCTTAACAACCCATTTTACCTTTGAATGCATTACCTTTGAAAAACCCGGGAAAAATTGTGTGACAAGTAGAAATGCTCAGATTATAAAGCATAAATCGGAAAGGTATGCAGAAAACGAATTGTTTAGCAAAGATGGTTGTATTTCAAAGAAAATTTGCCACAGAGTTTTCTGAATTCTTATACATAGTATATAGCATAATATAGAGTAATTATAATTATAAAAAAGACTAATGTTATTCGATTCAGCGCCTCAAGAAACATTGAAAACGATACCCCATTCGAAATTAGTGGTTTGCCGTCCGTATTTTAGGGGTTTGGTTATTTACCACGGGTTTCTTGACTTTTTGGTAACTTAAAGTAGTTATATCGGCTCCAAACCGGTTTCACTAGATTCAGTCCTTCGTTCGCTACTTTTTCATAAAAATTAAGATTTTTGAAGTGTGTATTAGGAATTTGGTAATATTGCTGCAGTATACAACTAAGACACCCTAATTCAACAACAATGTTTAACTCAACGTCAATTCAACCTATAGGATGACACACGGCTAAAATCAGTTGACCGCGTGTGAACTAATAAAGGCAACTAACTAAGCATTGAGGAACCAATAAGGTTAGCCAGATTTGAAAATGAGGGCGTGGTATAACACCGAAACCTAACAGTGCACTCATTAGCTCCCTCGCATTATTTTCCCGCGCTGTCAACTGATTGTAACTGTGTATCGTAGTGTAATTGACAATCAATGTCAATAACATTGTTGTTGTCAACCTAAAACAACTGCAATGTGGCCGGAAAGCGGCATCAGGGAGCCCGCAAAACAATTCAGTTTAATGTTAGGAAAAGAGTCGGGCACGGGGTACCTCGGAACCTTTTATCTCCTTATCAGACTTTCGTAAATATAACCTAATATATCATTTTGTATATCTTCTCGCTTCGCTTACCCTCAGGCGGTGAATTTTATATATTCGTAAGGGTCGCCCATCCAAGTACAGATGCTGCTTAACATTAGTGATCTAAAAAAACCGTGGATATACTAGATATGTTGATGCATGTAGTTTATTTCATAAAGAGATACAAATCAAGTAGATTGGTAAAGGTTTTTTTTAAAAAAAACATGCAAATATCATAAATAAATCAGAAGTATAGTTGATAATCAAATGAAACTTGTAAATATACTAATCCTGAATAGGAAACATGCGTGCAATTTCACATTTATTTGATCATTTTGAAATCAAGTGCTGATTTCTCCTGGATGTCCGCCCAACATTAGTAATCAACAAAAACCTTAGATAGTCTAGCAGTATAAAAATTAAACTTAACATACTTAATAGAATGAAAGAATATAAAGTCTCTTCACAGTTAAATATGTTTATTTACAATACAGCAGAGTGTTATTAATCTAACATGAGGTCATCATTAGCGCCGTTAAGCAGAGATTAAAAAGTAGAAAGGAGTAATTTTAAATACAAAACAATATCAATATGGTTTGAGTAGGCTTGTAACAGACACAAACTCACGTCGCATCTTTAATCTCTCACGGCACTGATGATTGACCTCAGTGTTAGGTCGAAAGCGATCTACTTTATTATATATAAACATCTTTAACTGTGGAGAGACTTTTATTCTTTAGTTCTATTACGATGGACTCCATTTATGGTCATTCTAAAACATTAGTATGCTTATTTAGAACATAAAGAAATCCACTACAACCAACTTATAACTCCATTAAGTTATTTTTAGATTTTTAACATTTATTTATGTCATTCGATAAAAATTGAACTAATGCTGATAATGAGATGAACTCGGCACATTGATTGGTCATATATAGCACTATATGCGTGCCGAATTTTACATCGACCGACTGTTTAATTGATTTCTAAACCAAATTTCAACTGTCTAGCTTTAACACACTGATACATAAACATACGGCATACATACACACACACAACGCTTAATACACTCACGAACAGATAGTCTGTACAAATTTTGGCACGGTGGTCCGCAAGTCGGGCGAATTTCCTTTGGAGTGCTCGCTTTCTTGCACACCAATCCAGTTCTTGCTGAGGTTTTCGGTTTATGCTTTATAATCGGTAATCGGAACAGTAGCAGTTGTCTGTTAACTTACATGGACTTTTCAAAGGATAGTATACCACAGGTTTACTAAACTATGGCCGGTCTTGTATGGTTAACACTTACCTACAATGTGTACACCCAGACAAAGCTCAGTTTATGCTAACCTAAGAAATAGCTTAGCACATTCCTTTAAAAATTCCATGCAAATTGATAGACAAGTAGATGTGCTACTTATCCCACTATGAGGCATAGACTGAAAACTTAACCAAGAACTGGTGAGCGAGAAAGCGAACTTTCTGAAGCAAATTCGCTCGGCTAGAGGACCACCGTGTCAAAATTATTTGTAGTTATAAACCTTAAAAAACGAAAAATATTATAACATATATTTTATGTTATAAAAATGTTCCCGGGACATAAAAATTTGTTCCGGAACAATTTGTAATCGAACCCAGGGTTTCAGAATTGATTACTCAGATTTGACACCCTACTCGATATTTGAAGTTTTTCTTCCTTATTTTTAAATTTCCAGTTTTTTACCACCGTTTGTTTGACGTTTTGGTCACTTAAAAAGATCGTAACGACTCCGGACCGGTTTCTTCGATTCACTCTAAAAAAAACCTAAATAAATTTTACCTGAACCAATTTTAAAATTAACCCGCCAAAACCGGGTTAATAACGTCAAAAATACCTGGTTCTTAATTTTAAAGATAAACAAAAGACAAACACACACACACACACAGATAATAAATAATATATAATATATATTAATATATTATATATATATATATATATATATATATATATATATAAATATATATATTATATTATATTATATATATATATATATATATAATATATAATATTATATTATATATATATATATATATTATATATATATATATAATATATATATATATTATATATATTAATATATATATATATATATATATATATTATTATATAACATTTGCTTAAATATGGGGAACGGGGTACCTCGGAACTTTTCTCACAACGTCAAATAATTTCGCTCTTCCTATGAATGTCATGATTATCAAAAGATCAAGGTGGTATTACTCCATCGCGCTACGTTCGACCTCAAATATTAATCAAAAGTTTAGGGTGGTTAGACGTGCTAAGTGTAAGAGGTTAATACGGTCTAAATATTTATTTTCTAGGTAGCACAGTTAGACCTTAATTTTGATTTTTGTGCCATATTGCATAAGCACACCCGTAGTTATGCATGTTTTAGACAAATGCACACTTCAGGAAGTGTGCATGATTCATTCTGGATTTCAGGAAGAACAATGAAATCCACTTAAAAAGTTATAAAAGCGCCTGAAATAGATAATTTTTATGAAATCTCGGTTCCGGATTTTTAATGCGAATACAATACTTTTTCTATATACTTACGTTAGTAGACGTGTGAAAGTAAAATAGGATTAGAATAGACGAATACATTTTCAGTTTTCACTTATTTACAGTGAGCTCTACTTGTCTAACTAAAGCTATTTTTAAATGCACTAGATTATCTCATAGTAAAACTGTGATAACTAATGATTAAATGTTGACCTAAATATGCCATCCCCTGGGTCCTTCAAACTTTAAACGCTTTTCTTGGTGTTAACTAAAACTGTGTTAGTGCACTATTAAATAGGAGAAACGAGTTTAATACAGGAGACAGCGCAGGTAATAATTTCAAAGCAGTGTCCTATTTCCACTATACGACAAAAAAGCTTTATCTGTGACCTAAATACTCCTCATACATGTTTCATACAGAAAGATAATTTAATAATGCATCGTTAAGTTTTAGCACTTGTAATAATAATAGTTCAAACATTTCCTCAATAAAAATATTATATAACAAGACAAAATTGGAAATTTATATATTTAAACAATTTATTATCAATATTTATTAAAATTATTAATTGACATACATAAAAAAACTGAAAAAAAATGTTTTAATAAAATCACAAAAAAGGTAGGCAGGATGTTAAGGCCTACTTGGAAATAAGGGTCGTCCACGTGTCTCTGTCAAAAACACTTAATTGGTTACTTTTGTAACAAATTTATATTGGAAAAATTCACTATTTTGTATTAAAGAAGATATTTAACAATCTAAAATGAGAAAGTTTATTAACAAAAGTCTTTAGGTGAAAATAGAGAACCTATTAGGTGAAAGAGTTCTCTTTTTTTATACCAGTCCAAAGAAGAGAATTAGTAAAAATATTATAGTGAAAAATTGATACATGGTATGAGGAAATATTTAACGTGTATCCAGTAGTTTAAACTACAGTCTTGAGGCTTTTGTGTAAAGGAGAACAAGGCTAATATGAGTATTGAGAAATCGAACAAGGTAATATGAGTATGAGAATCGAACAAGGCTAATATGAGTATTGAGAAATCGAACAAGGCTAATATGAGTATTGAGAATGGCTAATATGAGTATTAGAATCGACAGGCTAATTGAGTTGAGAAATCGAACAAGGCTAAATGAGTATTGAGAAATCGAACAAGGGCAATATAGTATATTGAGTATTGAGAATCGACAAGGCTAATATGAGTATTGAGAAATCGAACTAATGGAGATAATGAGATGAAACTTCACACATTTGTTGGTCTACATCCATGCAAAATTTGAAATTAATCAAAACATTTTTCCGTTTTTTTTTTTTAATTTTCGAAATGTTTGCCGAGTTATCATTGCCGGTTAAAGATGCTATAAAAATATTTTTCCGAATAGCTCAATTAAAGATTTATTTTTGTACTAAAGTTTCAACTCTCAAGCATAAACACACTGGAAAGCTACGATAATAATACCACACGCATGAAATAAAGACAGACAACTTTGAGAGAATTCCTCAGGAGGCTTAAAAACACCTGAAACGGATAATTCAGGTGACATCCCAGATTCGGATATTTTCTGCAACACAATACTTTTCTTATACACTACGGTATAAATGAGGAAGTAAAGATTTAATACATTATTGTATAAATTGTCGCTTGAACCGGACATATTTCCATTAAAGATAATTGACCCTTTTTTCTCGGAAGAACCTTCAGGAAATTTTTTATAGTTGAATTAACAAGGACTTATGACGTCGACTTGTTTTAAAGCGACATGCCTCTGTATAAAATTTAAGTATAATAAAATCTACTCGACTATTTTTAGCAAAAAACTTATTAAGGAAAAACACAAATTAATTTTCTTTTAAACTCTAAACAACAGAGGTCACTTATTTTTAGACTTTTAAGTGAAAATGGTACTTTATTACGAAATTATGTTTTAAAATGTCAAGTAAAAAGGTTATTTAAAGGAATGACGTGATAAAAAAGTAGCGTTAATGAAGCAAAGGCTAATGAAACACAGGCTAATAGTTTTTAGTTAAGAATTTAAATTAATCTTTTAAATCATAGAGATATATTACTAGGGGGTGCATACCATACACTAAGAGGCATGAAACATCTTTATGGGACTCTCAGAGGCTCTTTCAAACCTGACTGTAACCCTCTCCAAGGGTGAATAAAGGTTATAAACATTAATCGTAATAAGCTTTTCGCACATTGTCCGTGTATTGTTTTTTATTATAAACTTTTTATAATATAATTTTTTTGTATATTTGAATAATTAATAATAAAAAGTGTTTTAAGTTAAATGTTGTTAAAGGTGAGTTTTTCGATTTTTCAAAATTCAACCAATAGGCTCTCTCTAGTAATAATATCTCAATGAATTTAATCGTATTTAGGATTTCCGGATTAAGACGATATTGAGACGAATAAGATATTCGACAACAAAGTAAAAGTCGACGAATCCCTTCTGTTTGAGCAATTATATCTACATTAGCTTCTCCATCGACAAATCTAATTGTAACTTCGTCGAATAACATCAAGGCTTCTCTATAGACTAAAATTTAGTTATAGCTCTTTTATAGACTATTATTGGTTTTAGTCTATTCTAGCTTCAATCGACTAAACATATAGCTCCTCATCTAATTTTTATCTACTTAATCAATCGCTCCTCAATCGAAATAGATCCACGTTGGAAAGGATTTTTTAATATAGTAACGAACAGTATAATTTAGGCTATCTTCCGGTTCCACGACCTATTCTATTATTGATTGTAAAAACTTCTATAAGATTTTAAACCGGATCCTTTAGGCTAGATTCAGTTTGTGTAACGTATTATACATGCATTGAAGATGTAGTTCTTAAGGCAGTGACCGCGTCGTTGTAGATGAAGAACCCAATGTTTCGCTTCCACTGTGGGATGCACCTTCCACAGGTGCATCCCACAGGATGCACCTGGAAGGTGCAGGTCCTTCCTAGGTCATCATGGATGAAACACAGTTCTTTGCAAAACAGAACAGTTCAATTTTATAGAACATTGTGTTTTATCCATGATGTCCTACATCCCTGAAGTCCCTCCCATAATGAAGCGAAACTCTGATTCCTCATCCATATTGACGCGTTCACCAACTAAAAACCTAAACGTTCATGACAATAACCGTGAGCAAAAAACAGACAGAATTATTTTATTATTACATTTCTTTTGGTTAACTAATTTATAAATGGTTAACGCTGAAGCATTAAATTACAATGCAAACTATTTATAGTTGAGAGTTAATTAGAAACCTTTAGACTTTGCAGGGATGGAAATTTCCTTTTATCCTTCCAGATTGACGTCAATCCCTCTACGTCAGCCCTTAACTCTATAACAAAAATGCTTTATCTATATAAAAATCTAGTGACATAACGAAATTAGCTACAAAACATTTGCGTCACTGCTAGCCACCTATTAACCCCCTCCCTCGTCTTGAATATACTACAACCCGATATAATGTCAAGTTATGCAATAAAATCAAAATAAAACAATAAAAATTTTTCTTCATCGAGAAACTCCTAATAAATCGATACTTCACATTTCTTTTCCTATTAACTATAAAATGAAAAAATGGTACGGGATATCTCGGAACTTTTCCGTGCTATATCAGTAGAAAGTTAGTTACAAACATTACACGTAGCAATAGAACGAAGAATACATTACATACATTAGCATTAGTATCGTAGCGCCTAATGTATATAACCGTTTACCTGAGCATACTAAAAATACTGATAATAAAAACACCCCACAAATGTTTGTGGGGTTACTATTGTAGATCAATGACGTCACACATATTCATTCACTATTAGAGTCTGGACATTAAAGGTTAATTTTGTACTAAGTTCCATTTCGATCCAAGGAAGCGCTCGAAATAATCGTGCCTTACAGAAACGTCTATAAGAACAAAATACGTGTATAAAATATATATATATATATATATATATATATATAATATATATAAATTATATAATATTATATATATATAACATACAGTGAGATTCTCCCTTCCAAAAAACTACTCAGTAGGTCTCAAAACACCTAAAACGGGTAATTTTTGTAAAATCCTGGATTCGGATTTAAATTTAAAACAAAAAAAAACTTTTCCAGGTTTCGGAAATGTAAAAAATAATAATAATAATTTATGAACCAAATAAACTAATAGTTATTTCCCGAGTGGTTTTTATGAGAAATGGATTTTTCAAATCTGGTGATGAGTACCGGTGATAGTTAATCCATTACGAAGATGGATACCGGCGATGAATCAGTTCCGGTGATGAATCCGTTTTTGTAATAAGCACAGGTAATAATGCCATTTCAACGATGAATCAATTTCACTATGGCCCCTGTAGATAACTTAATTCCAATGATGGACACCGGAATGGACTCATTAAGGATTCAATATTGCATGAGAACGCAATAACACAATCTTATTTATCTATTAAACGCCTGACAGTAACCTTAATATCTATAGATAGGTTGTTGCTTTGATTTAATAAAAAGCACAATAAACTAAATAATTAACAGCAAGTTAAATTATGAATTCTCTGAGAAAATTTATTCTCAGAAAAAAATCTTCATTTAATTTTATTTGGTCCTAAACAAATGACCCAAGAAGGCGCAAGGCATCATCTTTTCTAAAATCTTACTTTATGTACATATTTATATCTTTTTGTCAAAACAAATTCAACAATATTATTCGATAACAGTAAAATATCTGGCGAGATGATCCTTTGACATCCAATCTCCTAAATTACAATTTTTTTGTCTTTCTTTATTATTTATTTTGTAAAGTTAATCAAAATAAAATTGTAAAGAAAGTAATAGTGGTAAAAGTAAATTAGAAAAATAATAATTTAGATTGAAAGGATAAAAGTTGGATGAAAAATGAGGCAAAAAATACAAAGATCTTCAAAATCCTCTCTGAAAAGAAAGATTCAAGAAAATATTTTTTATCGAATTTTTATTAGAATATTACAAACATTAGGTTGTCTGTTGGTCATTGAAACCATTATTTGTAAACATGAAACAGACCTTCAAATACAAAACCTTGCTGCAACGTTTATTTCAAGTTTAAAAAACGTTTAATTTTTAATGATGCCATAACGTTCATTTTTTTCCAAACAATGGGCCTTGCAACCTTCCAACATCAACTTGAGAAAGCATGCAATAGCTATTGTGTGCCATACACATGGGTAGAAACGCGTACAAACTCACACACCCACACAAATGTATACAACAACATACATATATATATATATATATAATATATATATATATATATATATATATATATAATATATATATAATATAATATAATATATATATATATATATATATATATATATATAAATAATATATATATATATATATTATAAAGTTTGCGTATTGTATATTTTCGTGATCAGAAGCCTTTGAAACGGATTTTGAACACACCCTTAAGTCCACAATTCATCTTATTAGCGATTTTGTTTTAAAGGAAATTCGCGAATATCGTTAATAGTAATGATTTGTTTAGTTTGCTGAGTTTTAATTAGTGCGTGGATTTTTAGGTTGATAATCCACCTAACTCTATGTTATCTACTTGATATATAACTATGTTATTTTCAAGCAGATGGTTTCTTTTGTGTTAAAAAATCTAGATGTAACACCTTCCTTAAAAGTAGATATGTTTGATTTCAGGAGAGATCGAGATGTGGGCAATACTAGTAGTGCTTGCTTGGGCAGGAATTGCATTTTCCTATCCACTTGGTGCTAAGCGGTACGGAGGTTTGGTACCAGTCGGGCCCAGGCTTTATTACGAACCTGATCCTCTGGATCTGTACTATCCTTCGGACGTCCAGTCCGCTTACAGGGCAGCATACAATCCTCAGCAGTATGTCTACGATTACTTCCCTTACTCTTACTACCCGGAAGACAGTTATCAAGAAGAAGAAGATCAACCAGTTGAGGAGAAAGACGAAGATTGGAATAGAGATAAAACCAACAAAGTATTTCTCCAAAATCTAATTTTAGCACAGATGTATCAAGACGCGTTGGACAAACTCTATGGAAATAGACAAGACGACTCTTATGTGTACGGAGAACGGGTAGATTCTCCTGTCAAACAAAGGAATCAAGATGAAGAAGTTGAACAGCTAAAATCTCTGGAAGAGTCGAATAAGAAGAAATCATCTGCGTTCAGGGAGGAGATGGCTCGCCGAAGATCAGTATACCCAAGCAACAAGTGGACCGGTGATAAGAGAGCTGATAAAGGACAGGACGAAGAGGTCTTAGCAAGGCCTGCCGCACCAAGGCCAGCTGCTCCAAGGCCTTCGCCACCAGCTTACAGGGAGTCGGTTCATAGGGCTTACCAACCATCTGCTTACGATTCTGTCAAAAAATTGCTTCAACTTCAAGATAAACTAGAACAGGTAATTATATTTCGTTACTTTGAATATTACTATTAACTTGCATGCCAAATGTTGATGGATATCGTATGCACTTCCCTATTCCAAATATTTACTCCCCAAATGTTGATGGATATCGTATGCAACTTCCCTATTCCAAATATTTACTCCCCAAATGTTGATGGATATCTTATGCAACTTCCCTATTCCAAATATTTACTCCCCAAATGTTGATGGATATCTTATGCAACTTTCCTATTCCAAATATTTACTCCCCAAATCTTACTTTTAACTTCCCACCACAACTACAATTCTATACATCAGTTTCCAACTCTTATTCCGAACACCAACTACCATCTCAACACCTCAAATCTAAGTTCTCTTCCCAATTCTTGACAAGTCAAATCTTTGGAAGAGTCGAATAAAAAAAGCCTTCACCGTCATGGCACGTCGAATATCAGTGCACCTCAGCAACAAGTGGAAAGGTGCTAAGAGCGCTAATAGAGACCAGGACGAAAAGGTCTAACTACAATTATTTTTGACTATTCAGTACATTTTTTTACCATAATAGATCACATGAGATCACTTATAGATCGAGTCAGATTCTATTAGGATAAATGGCTTTAAAGAAGCAGTTATGATAATCGTCATTAGCTTCGCTTCATAATAAACCACGCAAGAATTTGTTTACCGATACACGTAATGCCTAAAATTATGTTCAAATAACACATATTCCGTTTTGAACTAAAAGCATAAAAGTTATTTTTGCCAAAAAATATTTGCAATATCCTTTTTATAACAACTAGAACAAAGAAACCTTAAATATAAAATCATATAAATACTTAAGCAAATCAACACATAGAAAGCATTATCTGGATGGCAATGCCTAACAGGATTCAGCTGTGTTTTACTCCACATGATTTATTCACAAGCATAGCACGACTTGGTTTTGTTTTACAAAAATAGCACGTCTTACTTCCTACTCATGAATAACTTTCGCAGAACTTTATTTTGTGTAAATAATTAACTCGCTGTCCATTTTGATATTTATTACTCGTAAAACAGGAAAAAGGTCATATATCGATTTGAAAATTGTTTGGTATCGATTAATAACTCGATACTCTTCCTGTAACGATGAGTGGAATAATGTCACGCGGTGGATTCAATCTCTGTTTTAGCGAATTTCCTTTGGAAATTCGCCTAATGGGGAAATGTGCTAAAACCTTTAAAGATAACTGACTAAGCTTAAAGATAAGTAACTAAGCTTTAAACTAGTGCAACTAATAGTGCGTACTTCTAATTTTAGAGGCATAGTTTTGTACAACAACTGGATGATTATGCGCATTTCCTTTGGAAAATACAGACAAAATGAGTTACGAGCAGTGCTTGACAATTGAGTAACTGCTTAGATTCTAAAGCATGAACCGGAACCACGCTATGGGCATGGTTCTTGCATAAGCAATAAATGAGTTGTTTAGCACGGAAACACGCATTTAAATGAAATTCGCCCGACAGCGACCACCGCGCGGAATTATTTATTAGTAGTTGTAAACTTATATAATAAAAAGCACGGAAACACGCATCAAAGGAAATTCGCCCGACATGCGGACCACCGCGCCATTTTTAATTCTACAGTGGAGTTCAGAGGTGTTACTTCCAGTACTTTATTCGCTGAGACTCCTCCCAATTTTCCCCCTAAACAAAATTTGCGGGAAATTAGGGACCTTACTAATTTCACTCACCTCTTTGTAGTTGTGGATCTGTGGTAGCAACAATATTGAAACCTTACCACATACAACGCTACAAGCCCCGCCTTTAAGCGGGACTCTTCTTCTTTCCTCCACCCGATTACCAACAACAGACCCAAGTATTGGTTAAACTTAATTAAGTCCAGCCAACTGGTAAATTCTCAAGTGAATTAAAAGACAAGTTAGTAACTATCCTCGTCCTGAACTACGGGGAAGAGTTGTTAACATTGGGAATGTAAGACGCCACACTAATCATTTTGATTCTTCGCATTTTAAACCCCGTTTTACAGACATGGCCTAAATCACCCTCCCCCTCCGTCATATAGCAACCTCATAAGCATCACTAACCATACAATTTTTACGGTTATAAAAATTTCCTTAAGATTTTAAATTTCATTTAAAATCGCTAAAATTTGAAAATTTCATTTAAAATCGCTAAAATTTAATTATTTCAATTCTGCAAGCATATCTCCGGTTTTAAACAAAGTCAATGCTCAGATGGGTGACTGCTGGGAATAAATTGAATACTTACAGTCTGAAGATGAGCGAAGCGAGCCTGAATTAGCGAATATGATATGGTGACAAAAGTTCCGAGGTACCCCTTACCCGATTTTTTATTTTTTCCTGGAAATCGAAGATTCATTTAAGAGGTTGAAACAAATTTTTTAGCGGAACCACCTTCGTAAAATATTATTAATAATAATTAAATATTATTAATATAATGTAATTATTATTATTATTATTAATAATGTCCGTTTAAAGCATCACGGCTCATCAGGGAAAACTCCAGTGGGAACATCCTCGAGTAGTAGGAACAATTAAGTGTAATTTAAAGTTAGCAATAATTTTTTTGACAAAATCATATTTAAACTGAGAGCGTAACCTAGGATGCGATCCCCAGACCTTCATGGCGTCAAAGGTCAGAATAAATATAGATGCTTTAACAAGCTCGACCACGGAGTCGATATTGTAGCATATCAATACATCGAAATATTTCCCTAACATGTAACAGATACAGAGTTCTGTGCTCTGTTTTTAAGTAACTTTTAGAAGAGTAACAAAACTTTTTTCTGCTGAAGACATTACAGAAACAGGAATCAAGGCCTCGGAGATGATTCCCGCAGGGTACTTTGCGGCATTTGTAAACAATCTAGCATAATATTCCCTTATGCTCTATGCCAGGATAATAATAGGGTATATATCTTGTTATAACATCATCATTCTATATATCTCTGTGTTGTTGGGAAATGGTTAATGATGGGTTTGTTTGGTCATGGTATGACGTAGGTATAGAGCAGTCGTTGCTTCGCCCCAAGAGGCCAAGCTTTACCCCCATTCATGCTGGCTTTTCCATTGCACCACATCGTCCCACTCAAAATTTTCTTTTGACGTCAGAGCTTTCGGTAAATCGATAATTTCGGGCTTCCAACCCACACTCTATCCTCCCTGCGAAACGAAATCTACCCCCCTCCGAAACCATCTTCAATTCAGCCCCTCTTCTGTCATCCTATAGATTTTCTAATTTTATACAAATAAATATTTAAACGAGATAATTAACCTGGGCATATAGGGTAAGCAAATCAACGTCACGTGTAAGTAATAAATAACTTTCTTAGACAACAAAGCCTCCAGTTATTGAAACTCCCGAACGGTGCAGCGTGCATAGAGATATATTACCAGAGGGACCTTATTGGTTGAATTTAGAAACATCGAAAAAATAACCTGACCACCTTCGACTATCAATAATCAAATAAACGGAACAAAACTACAGTGTGTACACAAACAATGTGAAGGAAGCCGAAAAAAATGATTTCTTAAACCTTATTTTACTTTTAGAAGAGGTTTCGATGAGGTTACACAGAGTCCCAAAATGATGTATCAGGAAGCTTAATGTATTGAGATAGGCTATGTCCCCTCTAGTATATATCTCTATGGCAGCGTGCATGGAATTATCCAGCTCTAAGTAACATGATGTGGGGTGATATCATTAGTTTCATGCACCAAGTTAAATTTGTAGGGGTAAAAAAATGAGAGAAACAAAATAACGATTGAGGAACGTCGTATGAACACATAACTCCGAACTAAAGTAATATATAAACCAAGTAGGGAAACAAACGCGATTTCTGTCAGACCTGGCATGTAGTTCACATTTTGTCTACCTGGAAGTTGGCTCAAATTTTCCTATGGCCGCGGCCATTTTGTTTTACCCTAGTAAATGTAAACAAACTATTTACGGTACTGAAAATTGTTGTTTTTATTGCATTTATTTGAACAGTTTAATTTAAAATGTTAATAATTTGTGTAAGAAATAAATTTTGCCATATCCAATAGAGGTTTAAGTGCAAATCTTTAAATACTAGGTTTGTTTAAATTACTTAAAACGAGCAGCTAATTAATTTTTTTTTTCGTGTGCACTACGTAACTTAGTAGCTTTTTGCAATTGATATTTGGGTTTTCCCTTTCAAATATTAATTGTAATTAGTAATCTAACAAATTTAACCGAATTTTTTTGAATGTAATAAAAGCAATCGTAATTTGAAGGCAATACACTGTCGTCTGCATTTTCTTCAAAATCTTAATAAAAACATGTGGTTTACCTTTACTATAGTTTCTCTTTTTCTTTAACTAAATTATTATAACACTTATTTAACAGAATTTAATACAAAATCGTTAAATTATCACGTACATATTAAAGTACGAAAACACGATAAAATGTAAAACTCACCTAATGTTATCAGGGTTGCCAATAAAATTAAATAAAAATACCTAAATCCGAAAAGGCGCATGCGCAGTTATTTTAATTTTAGCTATTTTTTATTTTTGAGCCAGCTATCAGCTGATCGGGCAGGTCTGCATTTTTTACATGTGTCAGTATACATATTACTATGTATCAGAGATATATTACTATGTATATATCTCTATGTCAGTATAGGAGTTTCCCTACTTGGTTTATATATTACTTTACTCCGAACCAATAATCATAAAAGGGATTTTATTCTCTATAAAATCTCATCAGCTTGGTCTTAAAATAGCCACGACGTTCGACTTTTCTTATGAAACATACAGTAGTTTGGAAGAATAAGAAAAAAAAGATGAAAAACCGAGTACAGGATACCTGGAAACTCTTCCTCAAAACATCGGATCGCTATATGCTCATGCATCCTCATGACTCGCTTTGCTTGTCCTCAGAAAGTAATCAAATCAATTTTATTCCCTGCGGTCACCCATCCAGGCACTGATCTCCCTCGATGCTGCTTAGCTTTATGATCCAACAAAAAGCATAGATATACTTGTCCTATTGAAACAAAACACACTCTACTTATTTATTATGTAAAGGAATACACTCGTATCAAATTTCAACTCAATTGCATTATTTCCTGATTTTTTGCAATTTTTTAATCAACGTAAACAAATCATTCAATAAATATTAAACTAATGCTGATAATGTAATGAAACTTGGCAAATATATAATTCTTAAATATAACTACATGTATGCAAAATCTCAAATTTTTACGCGTTTTATGAATTTTCGAAATTTGCTATGTCATTATGGTTCATGACGTCGTAAAATATTTCAGGATACCACGCAACTAAACCTGAAGACTGATTTTTGAGTTGAAACTTCGTAGTTTCAACTCTCTAGCATAAATACACTGGTAACTGCAATGATAACAGACAGATCTTAAACACATGAAACGGATAATTCAGGTGACATCCAGGTTTTAGGTTTTTGTGCTAACCCAATACTTTTCCAATATACCTTGGTATAAATGAAGAAAAGTAAAATTAAATAAAAGATGATACGACAAATTTTCCAGAATAAATTCTACGAATTTTTAAGTATATAAATAAAAAAGAATTTGTCTTCAAATCACAAATGCTAGTATAAAACCCAGATTACATCATTCTCATACACTCGTCTTTATATTACAACTACTTGACAATATATCATTTATATTTATTACCAAGCATTTCAATTGTTATCTTTTACATTCAGTTTTGAAATTTATCTCAAGTAACCATAGTAAATCGAATTATTTATACAATACGTAATATCAATATATATATATATATATATATATATATATATATATATATATATTAATGTTGAAAACACATATTTTTAAAAAAAATCAAAATCACTATCTCACAAACGAACTAATATTTTAAAATGCAACGTGCTTCATACATCATCCTTATAAGGATGCAACTCTTAGAAAACTACGTTCGTGTGACGTCTATAACCTGATTTGCTGAATATTTAAAAAATCGGTAAAATTTTAGGTTACAACTTTTCTACGGAAAAAAGTTTTTTTGCATTGTTGGGGTGTAGAATCGCGGGGTTATTACCATCAATTTTTTTGGGTCGCGGGGTATTTACCATAATTTTTTTTGGGTCGGATCAAAAAGGTCGAGAGATCCTGGGTCAGAGTAACAAATTTTAAATACATCATGCTAAATACTGTTCAATAAGGGAGAGCATAACCTAGTAATGGAATTAACAAATTATATTTTAAAACAATATTTGATTGCAGGAAGCAGCTGAATCTGAGATGGACGAAGTCAAGAGGTCACAACCGCAAAAACGATCTTATGTGTCTAGTGAAGAGTCGCTAGTTGAAGAACTGGGAAAACTCAAGAAATCAGCGTGAATTTTCACATAATCAGTAATAATTAACCATCTTATTATTTCAGTCAGAAAATAAAATTTTCTCATTTTTCTTTTTCATTAAAACCTCCATTTTCTTTATAAGAAAATTTCATTTTATCCATTCGAAAAATTAAATCATGCAAAATTTAAAAAAATAAAAAAAAAGTTTGAAAAAGAGAAAAAAAAAGAATTCTTTGTATAGTAGTCATAGTTAACAATTTTATTTTTTTTAAAAATGAATCAAAAAAGAGAGAAAATAAGGTGATAAAAAATGTAGATAAGATAATTTATTGTAAAAGTTTGATGTGTAGAAAACTAAGACGAAAATTGCAAGAAAATTATTTATTTCATTTTTAAGAAAATGATCATAAAATTGCCAATTCATTTTTAATTACTAAAAAATTTGAGCCAATTTAATTAATTGATATAATTTTTTTAATTTGAAGTTATTAAAATAAATATAAGGAAATACTACTTGAATATTGAGTAAGACTAATTAAGTTTTAAACGGCTGAGGAATCAAAGGCTCTTATCTTTACATCCTCTCAGCTGAACCGTCATTCTCATCAATGTCCGTTTAGGCCAGGATGAGAATTCTGATCAGGAACGGTATCTGTTACACTTGCTTTAGCAGTGTGGTATACTAATAGTGTTATAAACCAACAAGGCACTTATTTGGGTCGAACAAGTGGTTCCCCTCTATCTCTGAAATCTCAAACTAATTTAAATAAAACTATTCTTTAATAACTAGGTGACTTTTATATGTCTACACATGCATAGTAGATGACTTGAAATTATATTTAAATTAAGAGAAAAAATGGTATTTTTAGATATCAGAGCCAAAAAATAAAGGCTTTACTTGAAAATAATTTTTATTAATAGGTAAAAAATGTTAAACTTTTTTAAACAAAATATAAAATATAATGTGTTTTGACATGGTAGTCCATAGCAGCTGCTACATAATAGCTCGTAGTGCTACATACATACATACGAGCTGCTACATACATGCTTGTACTTTATTATGCAGTACTATGTTATTGTCCTAATTATATAATGAAAAATAAAAAGCATCTCCACTGAATTTCTTTATTATAAACAAAGCTGGCTTTCAACCACATATAGATCATTATCAGTAATTACTGAATCTTTTTATGGTTTAAACAGACGGACAGTCTAACTTCAGTCTAAACAATAAAAAGATATGATAAACGAGGCTTCTATTTCCTTTGCCTCATCTTCAAGGCACTGATGATGACCATTATAAGGGTTGAAAGACAGCTTTGTTTGATAATAAATAAATGCAGTGAATAGACTTTTTATTTATCATAACACGATAAATTCCTCCAGTGCTACTTTCTGATGATAATGCCTTAGTGATTTAGGTTATATAACACTATGAAATTATTTATATTAATTAATTTGTTTATTTGTCCACTTGCTACTAGTAAAATTGATCAATTTATTAAACTTAAATGTTTTATTATACTTTTATCATTTCTTTTACCAGCTTAATGACTACTTTAATTTTATTTTTAGACATTTCATGTTTTGTATTGGCCATATTATATATATATATATATATATTATATAATAATATATATATAATATATATATATATATATATATATATATATATATAATATATATATATATATATATATATATATATAATATATAAAATAAATAAAAAATAAACTTAACTATTATAGATAAATACCATTCGCCTAGTTTTAAAAGAAAAAATATAGCATAGAAATAAGTCTTTACTCAATCTCAATAAATTTTCTTCAATACCAGCATTATTTATTTAATTCATCGATTGAATTTGAAAATTTAAAATTAATTTTAGACAAATTTCAATTAGTTTTAAAAATCATCAAATCTTGTTGTTCATTAAATTTGAATATTTATTTTTCCTAATAATTCCATTAATATTATAAATTATTGTACAGTTGTAAATAATGATCAAAAAATTAATAAGACTTTGGTGCCATATCCGTATCCGTGCTCAGTTTTTCATTTATTACTTTTTGTTTATATATTGTTTTTTTAAGAGTTTTATGAAAATAAAAATTTAGTTATTTTCTTAAAGTATTAATCTAGATTTCAAATAAAATAAATATAATTAACATAATGGATTTTATTAAAAAGTAGTAATAAATAATTATATAAATTGGGTACTAGCAAGGTAAGGTATGGACAAACTAAATTTTAGCAAAAATTAAACAAATCAAATTAATTTAGGAACATATGAAGCACTATTTTATATAATTTAAAAATTATGTCTAAATTTTATGGTATTTTTAGGAGAAGCGAATCTATTCTTTGCATTATCTTAAGGAAGATGGGTTATTCAATTTTTCTAGTTCTATAATTCAGGTTGTTCATACCTCATCTGTTAAAAGTAAAATTTGTGTTAAAACAAAAAGAAACAATGCTCGTTAGAGAAGAATAAAAATAAAAATTACATAAAATACTATAAATTGTACACCTAAGTGAATAAATAAATGAAAATTAAGTATAAGTAAATAATAAAATTAAATATTTTTTTCTACTAAGAACAATCTGAAAAATTTGAAAGTACAAAATAATAAAGAAGGGAAGGTAAAGAAACAGAGTTGAAATATAAATATTTCCTTTGTATTGTGATAGCACAGGTAGATGTCATGGTCAGTCTAAAACAAATAATTGTTTGTAATGTAAAAATGAGTAAATAGAAATTATAAGAGCAATAAAAATCCCTATTATTAGTTAAATAAGAAGCAAAAATGAGAAAAGTAATAACATAAAAGAAAAACATGAACATAAATATTTAGCAACACTGCTTTTTTACACTATTGAATCGAGAACACAATAAACTCATCATCAATTCTACCGATCGCTGAACAGATAGGAATATAGGAGATTGTTCTTAAAATCAACAAACAAAATAATATTACAAAGGAGAGATAAAACACTGAAATACAGAACCCAATAAGTCTGTCTTGATGTTCTGAATGTGTTTTTTATAACATTAATTAATAATAAAATAAAAATTGAATGAAATAAAATTTTCTATTCTAATAAAGAATATTAAAAAAATACAAATCTTAAATAAAAAATTAAAGATGTTTTAATTTTAAAAAAACAATAACAACCTATATAGAATATAAAGGTGTGTTTAAATGTTTAATTTTTTAGAAAACAATAACAACTTAAGTATAAGAAATAAATCTAGACATAGATTTGTTTAAATCATTAATTAATATTGTTTTAAAATAAGGAAAAGAAAATAATAATGACTGATTAATTTTATATAATAAATTATATTAATAAAATGATACTTTTATTGGCTATCCATTGTAAAGAGGTTCTATTTGCAAGAGACTCTCTCGTGAGGGACTCTTGGGAAGCTCAAAAAAAAAAAAAATATGTATTACAAAGGTAGTAAATAAAAATATGACTTTATCATTGTATTTATTATGCATATTAACTCTAATGATTCATTTACATCCCTTTTCATCAGCTTTGTAGTCGTTGAAGAAATTTTCTGTTTAACACTTCTTTGAAAAACTTTAATAATAAAAAGATTAAATGTTAATAATAAATAATTATATTAAAGATTAGAATTATTTTTTAAAGAAGCAGATCAGATCCAAAAAGTTGCTAAGTTTGTTAGTGTTGAGCTAAAAAGTTAAAATCAATTGTTTTATTCATATGTAATGCAGATTTGTATAGTCTCTAAGGTGACCTCTTAATTTCATCTTTAAATTAAATTTTTGACTAAAGAACTTTTTGGATTTGGTTTCCTGAATGTATAAAAAAGACAAAATATTTATTTATATCAATAGTTAGAAAAGACAATCTATTTGATATTTATTTATGATCCAGTTGTACAACATCAAATTTGGACAAACAATAATAATAAACAACAAATAACACACGTAACAAATAATTTTAAGAAGAAAGGGATATGAAAATACAATTTAAGTTGAAATAAATTAAATACTTATGTTGTAAGCTGGATCTTTTTAGACTCGGGCTAAAGACGTTAAAAAAGTGTTAACAGTAGCTTAACGTATACTTGTTATTTTGATTGATCAATTTAGTATATCCTTCATGTAGCTGAAGTGAAAAGTTTGGTTGCATCAAATTAAATCACCTTATAAATTTCTAACATTGACAGAAGAGTCAAAAGAATATAATGAAAAAAAAAGCTTTTGACAGGGTTTTAATTTGTGTCAAACAGACTTCATTTAGCTAAACCAGCACTCTTAAACATTTTAATTTCGTGTTTAGCCTGTAGTTATGTCATTCTTTAATACTCAAAAATAAAATTATTAATTAAATAATAAAAAATATAAATTGTTATAACAAAAAAATTTAAATGTCTTTTTTGAAATTTTTAAAAAACTTAAGTTATAATTAAACAAAAAGAACTGATATATGTGTGCTATAATTGATGTTAATCATTACACTAATGTAAAAATAATTTTTGCAAAAATATTTCTAGAAATAAATAAAGTAAAATCGATAACAATGGGTTGTTTGTAGGACTGTACACTGCACAAATATTAAACAGATAGTGAGATTGGATTAAAGAGTATACATCACACATGTATAGCTTACTGATAGTTTTTGATTCCAACGACAGATATAGATAGCAGATCAAAGAGGTGCATATTTAACCTTACCTACTCTACTCATTAAAACTTCTTAGTTTAATATAATTATCTTGGATATTTAGATTACAAGATAATTAATAATTAAGTAAACAGAATAATCAAATGAAAAAGGACTGCAAGAGCCATTGCATTATTTTACCTCACCTACTGTTTCATCATTAATATTTCACTCATTAGAAGCCTACCTATAGAAACCAATGCTGCCATCCCCTTTGGACCTTTTGTGTCAATAAACAGCAGTACCAACCACCATATTAAAAAAGCCAACTAAAATACAATCACCCTTGATAAACCCTTTATAAATAGTGCAGTGCACATTTCAAAACATCCTGTCGAAATAAATTTGAATAACAATAAACATAATATTTATAAATAATTTATACATCATAGACTTATTTTTATAAAACTATGTAAATATTTTGAGAAAATAAAAATTAAAAATTTGGTAAATTAAATGTTTGTTGGGATTTTTTAAGATCTAATATTCTTTTATCTACTGTTTATAAATAACATCTACTATTTATTTTTCCAAAAAATAAAATCTTTTGGGTGATGCATTTTTATTTTTTTTATGTATTTATATTATTTTTTTTATAATAATGCATTTGTAATCAAAAAGTCATTTCAAAGTGATTAAAAACTTTGGTTTTCTTAAATTTTTTAAAAAAAGTTGTACACCAAGATAAAATACAACAAACTATTAGTAAAAAGAAAAAAAATACACCTCAAATCAAAATATAAAACAAAAATATATTTCAAACTTGAAACAATTTTATTTTCATGTAATTTCTTCATGAATCATAATTAATGAAAACATAAAAATACGCACCCAAAAAATGATAACTAATGAAGAACTAAAATTAATATCATTATTTATTTTCATATTAGATGTTAAACTATTAAAACAATACCTCTAATTACGAATAAAAATATTAATTATTAAATATTTATATGTGATTTAATTTTTTTATGTTCCTAATTGTTTATTTTCAAATAAGGCCTAAAAATGGTTTAAAGTTCTTTACAATTAATGTGCATTCAAATTATTGTCACTTATTAAATTATTAAATGTTGAAATGAGATATAATTTTCAGCTTTCCTTTCAAAAATGCAAACCTTTTTTTGCTTAATCACTTGTACTAATTTGAAGTGGTTGTAGCTCACTTAATCATGTACGGTAACCTACTATAGATCTCGAGATATTTAACATTAAAAAGTGTTTGTTTTTTTATCACATAAACCAGTCTATTAATCTACAACAGTTCTCAACATATTCAAGACTATAATTGGTCACGGTTCTATATTTGGTTTTGTCCACGATCATTTATATTGTTACAATAAATGTACATAAAATATTAATTTCAAAAAGTGACGAAATAATTTGAAGAAATAATAAAAAATTTAAACTCTTATCACAATAAATACAGCGTAATTTTTGTGTAAAAAAGTTTTAAACTAATTCAAAATATTGGTTGTAAGAAATAATATATTTTCATAAAATTATATACTAAATATTTAAAACAAATTGTCCATACATGAAAGACATCTTATTTTTAGATTGGTTCACCGCGTTACCAATTTTGGTTGATAATTTAAAATCCAGCACTCCTCCGAATCAAAAAAGTAGTTTTAAGACGCTGACTAACATTATAGACATAGATCTTGTTTTAGTTTAAATTCAAAGAAATCCATATTATAAGGGAAGTCCAATCAAATTTTATCAAATAAGCTGTTTAGCAAATTTTCATCATGAAAATGTTTTTTTCTCTTCCAAGGTTTTAAAAATAAGGCTTACTTCATAAATTAATACCATGTTTTAATTTAATTGATACATTACTAAAAAAACACAAATGAAAATGTAAACATTAATTGCTTTGTTAATAATAGTAACTCTAAATCTCAAATTTTAGAGGCAATAAAGACATTTTTGAAACTAGTATCTCATTACTATGAAATAATATATTTCCTTTGTCTAATAGTCCTTATTAAAGCCATTTTTGTTTTAAACAAAAAAAGGTTCTTAAGATTAATTTTACTTAGGAAAATTCTTAAAGTTATCAAAAGGGTGTTGTAAACCAATGTTAGGGTTTTCATTTCAAGACTTTCATTTTCTTCTTATTTTCCCCTTCATTTCAATTTCCCCATCTGCAAATGACTCTATTCCTAACAACCTCTTTTCATTTCGTAATTTTCAAATATTTTGTAATAAGATGTCTTTAAATAAATGTTAAAAATAGTAATATACATAAATAAATGGCTTAATTTTATACGATATATATAAATAATAAAAATGATGTAACCTAAGACTGTTTAGCTATTAACTTAGATAGTTTTGTCAGCTTTATGTGTGTTGCCTTTATTTCTAAATAATTATTTCGCTTGGTTTTAAATTTGTTTCTTCAATGTGGAGATGAATTAACAGAACGTATAATAAAAAGAAGTGATCAAAATGTTTCATCTTCAGCAGGTGATTGAATACAGAATCATCTTGTCGACAGTCGAATGCCATAAAAACTGACCTATATGGATTTAGATCTGAGCTGTGGTTCAGACATTAAACCTGTTTTGGCTACTTTCTTAGATACTGGTCTCCAATAGTATGACAACTTCTAAAAAATGCTATGTCAAAATTAGCCATTTTTTGTCCAAACTAAATGTAACTAAAACAAGTTATTTTACCTTGAATAATACAGATTCATGGTTAAATTTAATACTTTACCAGTATATTTAAAATATTTTCGTAAATGACGCCTATTTTGCCACGTAATAGTAATTTTAATTTTGCCATGTTCAAAATATTTATGATGTTTCAAAGTCAACTACACAATAAATTAATAAAACAACAAAAAAATCAAGAAAATAAAACCTTTTTTGAAAACCTGCCTCAACTTTTAATTCTAAAATATTCAATCTATGACTTTTGACATTCTAAAAAGCAATCTCAAATATTCAATTTTAATACTAAGTTTTTATTGTTTAGTATTCAATTTATACCAAATTTCATTATAAAACTACTAAAAAAACAAAATACTAATTAGGTTTAATAAAATATTAAAACAAATTGATGAAATTTTAACATTTTCAATTTCCTCTGAAAAACTACTTGTCTAAAGAAAAGTTTAAAGTAAATTATAAAGAAGGGGGTGTTGAAGAAGAAAAGCTAGGTTTGATAAAGACTTATTAGTTAAAACCAACAATTGTTTTAACTAATAAGGTTCTCTTGAACTTTAGATGTGTTACGGTAGGTTTGAGAGAGATTTTTAAGCCAAAACCAAACACTGTCTTTGGCTAATAAGTTTTCCAGTAAACTTAAGTTATGTTTTATGATATCGTCTGTACTTAATATACTTCTGTTGAATTTTCTCCGCATGTTTTTCTCATCACTGCATAAAACTAAAGACACTGTATATTTTTATGGATTTCTTACGAGCTAAAAATAACAATCGAATATAGTTGTGACAATAGTCTTGTATACAACAACAAAAAAGTTCAGCAAAATGTTGAGTATAAAATTTTCTAACCCATTAATATTGAAGCTTATTACAGCTGTGAAATAATGCCATCATAAGTATAATAAGTTGTTATCAAGTCTATAAAAAAGCAACAAACTAAAAAAGCTAATTAAAGTTGAAAACAACAAATAGAAAAAAACCAAAGATTATTAAATATACCACATCATCTTTGGAAAAAGCATCTTAATAATTTTCAAAACCACAAAATCTGAAACATAGGCTTGAAAAAAGAAATCAAACAAATATTTAAAATAATAAAATAATGTAAAAATTAATAGTATAAAATTTTAAACAATTTGTTTAATCGATCATTATTTTAATTAAATGCAATTAAGCTTTACAAAATAAAACTCATACCAACATAGTTGGATAAATTTTACGCATAATTCATTAGAATAATAAAAGTAAGAAATCCATTTAAAAAGAACAGCTAAATTTCTTTCATTATTGTGTATACTTTAATATGGTGTTATTACCTAAATATTTCAAAATTTCACTTTAAAACAGATTTCTCGCTTAACTTTTTTTTAAAGAAAATATTGATGTATTTTATCAATGGAAAATATTTTGCGACAAAAGTTTTAATAAAGTATAAATATAAATATTTATTTTGTAAAAAAAACAAATGAATGTAAAAGGTAAGGTGTATGACAATTTTAATTTAAAAAAAAGTTTTAATTGTAATTCCAACAACAGAAATCAAATTAATTTTTGGAAGCGGTTAAGTTGTTATTCCTTCAAATTAATATGAATAACAAAATTTCAACAAAAAGTTGTTTGTTTTGGCAACAAGTTAACAAAACAAACTGATAATAGCATGTACATAAGTTGACACCCCTTTGTCTTGGATGTTAATATAGACAAAGTGATATCGAAACCAAATCAATCCATTAGCAGAGGGTGTATTCTACATAAATTTGACATGAATAACTTAACAAACTATAAAAATAAATAAGTTGATATCCCTTCGTTTTTGCATTGATATAGACAAAGTGATATAGAAGCAAAATTTGTCTATTAAGATTGTATTTTTGCTTACAACAAAGAAAACACATTTGGACTTGCTATATTGTCTGACATCTTACCTTTTTAAAGTTGTACTACATATTGACAAGAGATAATAATTGTGTATAGATAGATCGTTTTTATTTCTTAAATGAAACTTAATGTTTTAAATGGTAAATAAATAAATGGCTATTTATTTAAAAGAAAACATAATGTATTTATTAGTATTTGAGTAAAAAAAAATCAATAAAGAAACTATGTTGAACCAATAGTAGTGTGGATTATTAGCATGACAAACAAAAATGAAAGACTGCATCAGTGAAAAACAACCCTCTAGAATGATTTGATTTCTTATCCAATGGTACGTAAGCTTGGAATGAACTAGTGTAAATAATGAACAAGTTTTATGGAATTCATTGTTATGATTTAATTTTCAAACTGATGCAATTTTTTATTATAACCTTACTCTTTAAATCACAGCATTCAATCGCAAGTAAGAGGATAAAAATGGTCCTTTAGCTTTAAATAACAATCCAAAAAAAAAAATTTTAGAGATTATAATCATCATGATAAGTTATTGCCCAAAACAGCAAATTGATTGTCAATTACTATTGATCATAAAAAGACATTAGACAAAAAGAAGAAAAATAATAATAAAATACAGCTGATAATGATAAGTTATTGGCCGAAACCAGTAATAATATATAATATATATATATATATATATATATATATATATATATATATATATATATATATATATATATATATATATAATATATATTCAAGGGGGCCATGAAACATCTAAATAAAATGTCTCAATATTTTGTTACACTGTTGCTTTGGATGACACATTCGATAGTTCCAGGATACAATAAGAGCATTGTAAGTACTTAGTAACAAAAATAAATGAAAAAAGTGGGGGAGAGAATTCTATTTATTCATTCTGGCTCCACCTCTCAGAGGGTTCATGATACAATGATAAAATTCCTCTGTAACAGATTTTAGCAAATTAAATGTTCAAAAAATGAGTTGTTTATCCTAACAGAGGGACTTACAGATCAAGAATATATATATATATATATATATATATATATATATAATATATATATATATATATATATATATTTATTTATTTATTTATTATATATATATATATATTATATATAATATATATATATATATATATATATATATATATATAATATATTATTTTATTATTTATTTATATTATTTATATAAACATATAGCAAAACTTATTTTTTGTGATAAGGGACCTCTGAAACGGATTTCTGACACTCCTGACTTCGATTTCTGTCATGTCACCCATCCCATTAGCTTGTTTAAGAAAAATAAAAAAATATACGTATGTATGTGTGTCTGTATGAGATTTTGGGTCTAAAGCATTTTTATGGCACAGGATAACTTTCAAATGCTTTTTGGGATCTAAATGAAACTTGGTACCGAAATCAACCCTTATAATGTCCAAAACTCTATTGTTTTTGAAATGTGTTGTTATATAGGATAACAAATGTAGGCTTACAAGGATATGTGCAGTGCCGATGTGGCAACAGAAGGTTATTTGTTTATTATTCTGTCAAATGCTTTCACTCCTTTAATGGATGTGTAAAAGAAAAAAATGGAAAACACAACTAAACCTTACAGTTTTTTTTTTAAGTTCTGTGGTAATCCCTGGTATAGGGTCATCACAACGTCATAATAGTTTTCTCCTAAGTTTCAACACTTATGGAGATGATACTAGCTTATGAAAAAAAAACTCTTAAAAATAAGTCTAGTGGAACTCGGAAGAAAATGATAAATTAAAAAATCTTTTTACAAGCAGTTTATTTCAAGTCTTTTTAAAAAACACTGTTTTAAACACATTTTAATTTGTTATATAAAAGAATATCAAGATAAATTTGGATTAAAATGTATACAAACCTTCATTTATTTACATCAATAAAATATTGACTTTAATTTTTTGATACAATGTAGGAATGTTTATATTATTTTGATGAAGTTAGTATTAGAACCCCCCCCCTCCCCAGCGAGGGTGTCTCGGGTAAAATATTATGTAACCTTTAATTCATTTTTATTTAGTTGAGTATTCAGAATTTATTTCTCTAAAATAATATTATAACAAGTACAAGATAAATCAATTTGTAAGGCCACAGATAAGCAATACTATTTAAATAGTACCCCCCAAACAGCACAGGGTTTTTAAACTCTTTATTGTGGTTATTACTAATTGTTATTTATTTACTAATAAAGGAATTTATTTTAAAAGAAATTGTAGCGTCTGGTATCAACACATTATCATTTCATTTTAATTGTGATCAGTTTAGATTATAATAATAAAAATATATAAAACAATAATTAATTGAATAACACGCTGTTTATATTCTTTTTAAACACAACACTTCAATGAGCTTACTCTATCCTCTGCACAAAATTCCAAGGAATATGAAGATGAACATTAAGAAGAGACAAGTGCTTAGTATGCAAAGGGTAAACCTAGTTAACCAAAACTTGTAGTATCAAATTATATGAGTCATGCACCCCAAGAGTTGAAAGAGCACCCCTCATCTCTGCTAGATACTTTAAGCCAATTTTCTTCAGAGTAAAGGTCATGATTTGATGATCTCTTCTAATACCATCACAAGTTAGACATAAAGAAACAGAGCGAGACAGGATGTTGATAATGATAAATGCAGAATGATTCAACAGTTTCCACAAATAATTATATTGTGTCAACATGTTTTGTTTATTAGGATAATTCAGTAATATCAAGAGTTCAGTATAAATAGTTTGTAGTTCTACCAGGTGCTGTTCTTAGTCCCGTTCTATTCCTTTAACTACTCTATGATCTTCCTGACATCAGTCATACATGCATTAGATCCTCCAATAATATCACATAATAGATTAAGAGCACCAATTATTTTGTCTAAAGTTATAATCTGTATTTTTAAACCAATACATATCATAGTGAGTGAGAGCACAAGCTCGAGGAATCACTTGCCACAGTATCAGCCTGATGAAATTTTACATTCAAGCTTTTAAGGAGTTATCAGTTGTATTTATATGGTTCGTAATATAATCATATATTTTCCCACTAATTTCGTCTTCATATACAGTCTCGTAAAGGTTGGGTTTTGATAATTAAGTTTAATATTATCATTAACATTGTTTATAATGGACTCCTAGTTGGTTAAAACTAGTGTCCGTGTTGGATCCCATTAAAAACTTCCAGTCTTTGTTTTCTCAAGACTCTAGCAGCAAACATCTAACTAATCAGACTTGAGTTTCAAAGTTTACTTGCCAGGGATAAAAGTTTGGTAAACTCGTCCCTGATACTTATTAACAGCGTCCCAACAGGAGCAAGTTAGTGTTTTAGGATCCATGACATCAGTAAAGAGTACTCCGTTGAGATGATCCATTTCATGCTGTATTATCCTGGCTGTCCAGCCTGAAGCCTCCCACATCTTTGCTTTGCCTCCTCGGTCAAAACCTGACACCAAAATAAATCACTTGAATATTTATCAGCAAAGTAACTTAAAACCTCTAAAGACCATTTTCAGTAAGTTCACAACAAGCAAGTAAATATAAAATAAGTAAAAATTACAAAAACATAAAATTAATAATAATTTAGACAAATAAATAAATTAAATGTTCACAATCAAGTCCAGCATCTATCTCTGGTGGATATGTTATAACATCAAATAACAATGACGGATGTTTACTTGGTAACAACAGATGTTATACCAGGAACAACATCAGAACCCCCAATATTAAGTTCATAGAGATGTGAAGAAAACATCTCTGAAAACAGAGATGTTTTGTCAACAGAGTTGCGAAAATGGTCTGCAACCCCAAATAATATGATTCATGACAGTTTAAATTTACCATTATTTTTTCAAAAAGACTTGCTTCTGGTGGGTTTGAACTGGTTCCATTTACCGTTTTGTGCTCCATCTATACTCAAAACAATCACTTTGAATCACCAATTCATTCGAGT
>JACMZG010000002.1:23111320-23208820 GCA_018340805.1 Microvelia longipes
TAGAAGATAAAACTATGATAGGTTTAAAAGTACAATAATATAGTAAAATTATAGTAATAATAAAATAATATTAATTTGAGAACCATCTGATATTATTAAGGTAAATACAATTTTCAAATAAGATAAATAAATAAATATAATAGAGATAATATAGAAACAAAAACAAAAAATTAAAAGTTTTAAAAAAAAGGATTGAGTAGAAGAGATGATTTGAATAAAAAAGTTACATATAAATTTTACATAATAAAGCAAATTATTATTCTGTAACATTATTATTATTATTATACAGTTGAGGTTATTACATGGTTAAATTTAAAATTAAGAGAGAGTACAAAACAAGTTATTGTATAAAATGAAGGATATTTTATAAATTCTTTTAGTTGAGCTTACAATCGTTTAATATTGTTGACATGGTCCAAATAATCAATATCTAATTTTTTTATAGACCTAATAAGAGCAAGAAAACAATCAATATAGACACTAGATATGTTGGGCCATACGGTGAAACCTGGGAATAGGAGAATTAGGATAATTAAAATAATAGAATTCTGTGTGAAATAATTTAAAGTTTTCTGAGTGATCCTGGGATTGGAGTATCAATATGTAATTAATTGGACAAGCTGAGAGACAATCAATTTTAAAATGGAGACATTTATAGAAAATACTAGGTCATTTACAGTTCTCCGGGTTGATAAAGGTTTTAAATCTTATTTTATTACTAGAGAGGCCCAATCAGTTAAATTTTAAAACATCTAAAAAGTAACCTCAACAAGTATAACCTTGAAACAGTAGCATAAAGGTATTTTACTAGAGATCCTTATGATTGTATTATGTTTTGTTATGTTTTGAAACATGAAAAAGTTACAGATCACTTCGACTATCAATAAAATCAAATAATCCGAACAAAAATACAAAATTATATAGCAGAATGTTTAAATTCAAATCAAAACAAAAAATGTGTGGGGGAAGCCTAAAAATTGATTTTTATAGTATATATTTTACTATAATTTACTATAGGAGGAGGTTTCAATAAGGTTACACAGAGCCCTGAAAACACAAAAAAGTGATGCTTCAAGCCCTAAATGCATTGAGTATGTACGGTAGTTTTGTACCGTTTGTTAGGTTGTATTAATATCGAAGGTGTAAGTTTACTATATAGATGTTGCAAAATTGAACCCATAGTAATAATTCAACAAATATTCAAACTCTCAGTATGATATCTCAATCAAGGACCTTGAATAAAGGGTTTCCGGTTTCAATTCAAAGGTCTAATTTCACTGTAGTAACTAATTAAAGTTACTAACTTCATATTTTGTTTTTTTCTAATAAAACGAGTATATTTTAAAGCATAATAAAAACCTTGATAGGCGGTGTGCGGGTGCACACTGCTTTTTAGGAGGTACTTGTTCATGACCCGTCGTTTAAGCCATATATTTTTCATGGTTTGGCGTGGCGGGTATGGTTAGGGGACTCAGGGTTCTGACTCACTTATCTCCTTATATATCACACTTCATCGGCATGGTAGCCGTAAATTGAACCATTGGCGATGGTTAATATACCATTGGTTCCCGGGTTAGGGTTAGGTAGGAAGATGATTTGTGGATTTTATATATGTGCAGAACACATGGTGTGTTGGCCCAGTTTTAGGGTGGGGGGTTTAGGTCCATTTTCAGTACTTTCTATAAACTTGCTGAATCTTAAGTCTAAAATGTGATGAATAAGCAACCAATAATATCAGATATAATTCGATATTATTTTTATGCTTTTTATCAATAGGATTTCATTTGACATTAAACAAATTTCTCCATCGTTTAAGGCAAATATCAATTTAAGTTCTAAATTTTAAAGGCAGGCGCTTGCTGAAGCAATCGTCCCGAGGTCTTTAAAAAAATTAGGCTTTTTATTGATATTCCGAGGTCCTTGACTATGGAAGATATAAAGTTTATAGTTGATTGAAGTCTATAAGCATGTGCATGGTGAATACAACACTACTAACCCTACACCCCACACATTAGGAATTGGTTTTTAACAATTTAATTAAAAAGTAATAAAATTGTTAAAACCAATTAATATAATATGTCATGTTATTATTTTTTTATTTTTACTTTACTAACCAATTCTTTATAAGAATAACTCTATGGAGCACTATTAAACAGTGCTTATTTGTTATTCTTATGTTAATTTATTTCTCTTCAAAGTAGTTTTTATTGGCACAGGTAAAAACTGTATGTACAAGTAATTTACAATGGCACGCTGTAAATTACTTGTATTAGAAGAAAAATAAATTTTGCCTTCTTTGCTTTTTTAGAAAAACACCAGATGGGGCAAATAACTTGTGGTTGTAATGGACCACTAATTTCATAGTAATTTCTTTTTATTTTGGAAAAATGTAAATTTTTTTTGGGCATTTTAAAAAACCACTTGTTATTTTGCCCCATCTAGTGATTAATAGTTTCTTTTGATATCTTTCAGATGCTGGAAGATCTCTCTTTATATGACTTCATAGCTTTGGAAGAGACGACATGATTATTTGAAGAGACATCGAAGAAACAAATGAGTCAAATCTGTATCTTATGAGTATCGTTTTCTTTATTTATTGTGTTATTCATAACAATAATGGGGTGGTTTAGAGGGCAGTTGAAGCTGATAATGATATGTAGCTTAAAATGATCAATAATTATGGAATTGGGTTAAGGGGCTGTTGAAGCTGATTAAATATGGCTTAAAATTGGCAATGAAATTAGGGAATTGGGTAAGGGCTGATGAAATATGCCTTAAAATTGGCAATAATTAGGGAATGAGGGTAAAGGGAGCTCTCAAAGCTGATATTTCATTGTATGCAAATTCCTATGTATTTTTTTTTAAATTTTCTATTCACTATTTCAGAAAACGCTTGATGCAGGCAAAATAACTTGTGGTTACATTAACAAAAAATCTAAGTTAAAGTTGTTTTTTTTTTTTAATAAATTATATTATATATATAATAATTATTGGATTTTTGAAAACAAAAAAGTTATTTCGCCTCATTGAGCAATTAATTGTTTACTTTTATTTCCAGACGCTGGTCTCTGAAGCGTCGGAAGACCAGTAGACAAGCTGAATTCGGATAAAATGGAGGGAGAAGTCAGCCCCGAGTTCTGTCCATCTATTTTTTTAGTATCATTTTATATTTTAATTTTATACCTAAGTATGGGGCTAGGGATATGGGGCTTAGGGGCTGTGAATGTGGTGTAATATGATGGCTGAAATTGCTGAAAATTAGGGAACGGGTTTAGGGGCTGCTGAAGCTGATGTAATATGGCTCAAATTGGCAAACCAAAGGAATAGGTTTAGGGGGCTGTTGAAGCTGATTTAATATTATGGCTGAAATTGCCAAAGATTAGGGACAGGGTTTAGGGGCTGCTGAAGCTGATTTAATATGGCTTAAATTGCCAAAAATTAGGAATAGGTTTAAGGGCCGGTTGAAGCTATGTAATGGCCTAAATGCCAAATATTTGGCAATGGGTTTTGCGAGTGTGAGTAGTTATTAAGTATTAAATTAAATTTAAAATCAAAACTATATTAAGTAGCAACTTCACCTAAATGCTTCTGATTAATATTCAGGTTTTTACTCAAGAACTCAGACTAAATCATAATTAAAATGTCTTTGATCACAAATGTAAGTTTTTAAATTTTTCATGTACTATTTGTAGGCATATTAGTTATTCTTTTGAATTTATCTGTCGATATTCTAATTTCGTAACAAGAACTCAGATTGCAAATGAAATCTAAAATATAATTAACTGATTATGGAGAGGGTAGATCTTTTAATTTAACCCGATGTTATTAATGATCCTTTTTAATTCAAGAAAATGTTTACGAATTGTTTAACATTTTTAAATTTTTATGGTTGATCTGAAGTAGTGTGCCTCTGTAATATATTTAGTATAAGTTTATCATGTTTCTCATTTATCATGCCTAATAGTTTTGACTTATTCTTCTTTGTATTAAAAAAACTGTGTAGCCTTCATCTTTAACTGAGATGAACTGCACCAAACCTTGTAAGGGCCTTTTCTTACTCTTCAGAATCTTTTTCAATTAAAAGATCACTCCTCATATTATGTCCTTATCAATTAATATGTAGAGTTGTTTAATATTTACTCCTGAGGGGTGAATGCAGCAGGGTTGATGATGTGCAGCCGGGTTGTTGATGTGGCAGCCGGGTTGATGATGTTAGCGGAGCTGGATTTTTGTGGGGGGAGGGGTAAAATCAGTGTTTTGGGGTTAGAGAGTTTTGGAGTTAAAGTCAGTGTTTGCGGTTAGAGTCATGTATGCGGGTAAATCACTTTTATTACATTATAGTAATATGTATGATTTCTAAATCTTCACGAGTCCCGCAGACGTAAGCTGTTGTTCATTTTATTTCTGTTTATAGTTAGATAAATGTTTAACCTTATATTTATCTTGTTTTACTTCTTTTATGATTCCTGTGCTATCTGTTTTAACATTATTTCATCATGAATCTGTTTTGTCTTGTGATTTTTGTAAGCACTATTTTTATCTTTTGAAGTTATTTATAAAACTAATTTATTTGTTTAGTTCTACTCCATTGTTATATTCCTGAAATTCAGGTTTTTATTTCTCTTATCAAAGATTTTTCTTTACTTCAATTATTGTTCTTTTTTTTTTAACATTTTTTAATGGATGTACTAACAATACTAAAATATTTAAGATAACTTGGCAATATCAGAAAAACGAGGGTAAATAATATGAAGTAAATCATACCCATTATAAATAAAGTAATTAAGAATAACAATGGTCTTGGGGTTTTCGGGGTGGTTAGAGAGTCAGTGTATGGGGGCTGAAGTAGCTGAGGCAGCAGGGTTGAAGATGATGTGGCAGCAGGGTTGAATAGGCTACAGTATTGCGGGGGGAGGGGTAGAGTCAGTGTTTTTGAGGTTAGAATCAGTGTTTGCGGGTTAGAGTCAGTGTTTATGGGTAAGAGTCAGTGTTTTAGGGGGGGCAAAATCAATTTTCTAAATTTATAACACAGCCAAGCTACATGAATAATAATATAATTATTGCCACTTTTTTATTTTGGTTTTAATAAAGCCAGTTTTATAATCTTTGTATCAGTTCGAATCTATAAATATATTATTTTTAAGTTCAATGTTATATTTTGATAAGACCTAAATCAGTTAGTCGTAGGAAAGGGTGGTTAAGGTTTGCTTGCATAGATAGGGACACCCAGTCAGGGACTAGGTCAGTTAGGGACGAGCTCACACAGTTAGGTTTAGTTTGTTAGTTATTTTGGTTAGGTAGGCTAAGGAACAAGATCTTATTAAAATATAACAATTTAAGTCATCATTTTTAACATAATTATTTTCTCATTCTTTGTTGCTTATTCACATCCTACTTTTTACGGATAAATGTTTTATTTTATTTAATAATATCCATATGCGTAATAATTATTTTTTTTAGATAAAAAGCTTGTCTGTGTTATTATTAATCTTTTTTGGGGGTAAATTATATATTTTTATATTAGAGTCAGTGCATGGGGGCAGAGTTGCTGAAGTCAGTATACAAGGAGGAATTGCTGAGGTAGCAGGGAGAAGAAGAATGCTGATGCCACTTTTTGTTAAGTTAGAGTCAGTGTTTTTGGGTTAGAGTCAGTGTTGTTGGGTTAGAGTCAGTTGTTGTTGGGTTAAAGTCAGTGTTTTTCGGGGTAGAATCAATTTTAATCAAAACATACCCAGTGTTTATTCTTAATTATTTTTATTTGGTTATTATATACTTTATATTTCTATCCATGTTTTAAAAGGTATTGCCATGTTCTCTTTTATTACTTAGTGTTTGATAATGGTGATATTCATTATTAAACATTAAATTAACAAGGACATCATATCATTGATTGGAACAATCTCTTATAATAAAAATAAAAAGAATCTGAGGATATCACATAAACAAAGAGACGATCACTGTCAAATAAATTAGTTTTAGAACTTTTTAAGACAAAAGTACTGTTACAAAAATTTTAGAGGGAAAACAGAAATCTCTGTTGGACTTATGTAATTCATATAGTATCAAGAACTTAAGAGTGAAATTAAGATGTGTTTTTGATAAGTATTTATCAGAAAAACTTTAAACATAACTATGATGAAACTGCGTCTGCGATTCGTGTAGCGAGAGAAAAATTTATAAATGACTCTGCATATTATAAAATGTATGAATTACAGTGTATCGACGACCTTAAAAATATTGACAGCTCAGTTTAGGCACCACCGATTCTAAAAAAAAAATCCCTACAAAAAGGCAGCGGGGAAAAAACTTTGTAAACAAATCAGGTTATGTACCCGTGTTTTCTTGGCGATGTTTCTACAATTCTTTGGTGTAGTTTTATTATTTAGGAATTATGCAAATGTGGAAAAAATGAATTGTGAAGGGAAATAATAAACACAAGAAGAACCACAAACGAAGTGAACGAATGCCGGAAGGAGGTTATTTCCCTACAGGGGTTATGGGAGTAGGGATTTTTTTTCTCTTTCAAAGAGGGGTTGGCAGCGGCTTCTCTGATTGGTCGATCCCCAAAATGCATATGACCTTGGGGATTTTTATACTTGACGATACACTGTAGAGTCAGTGTTTTTTGAGGGTTAGAGTCAGTGTTTTTTGGGGGTTAGAGTCAGTGTATGGGGGCAGAGTTGCTGAATTCAGTCTACAAGTATCCTGGAAGAAAAATCGAGGGAGGAAGGCAGTTTTCGGATCATATGTATAAATATTAAAATGGATCCGGTTAAATAGATTAAATTTCAGAAAAAGATAAGTGGGCTTCTTATTATGAGGCATAATTATATTTAGCAGGTATCCAGGGGTTATTCATTTTTTGATACACAGGTTATTAAGTTATTATAAAAATTGTTTAGCATTACTGATGATTATTATGATAAACACTTTAGTACTTTATTTTATTATTATTGACACCTAGGATCAATCACGAATAATTTATAAATTTTAAACGATTTCATCACTAAATTTTTCCTGAATCAAAATAGTTAGTTAGTAACATCATTGAACGATTAAATTTTTTACATTTATTTCTCTTCTTGGGTAAATTTTCATTTTATATTTTATTTTCAATGTTGAGTCTTGAAAATTAGAAATAACAATAGATATTTTCATGAGAGTTCGTTTATTTCTACTTATCGCACATCAAAAAATTAATGACAGTAAATATGTTTTAATTATGATTTAGTTATTGGTGTACTGGGTAATTTTTTATGTCTAGGACTTGAATATATAGAAATCACAAGTTCAAATTTTTTTTGATATAATTCTGACTTTTGTATTTAATTTGGTTTTAGTGGTAAAAATATTTATTATAAATATTATTATCACTAATACCTAACTGTCCTGTTTATTGAATATTAATTTGTTCTTTAGTAAATTCATGATAGTTGAGTGTAAGTGTAATATCCCATATTGTGAGATGAATGGAGAATAAAAAGTATAAATAGATTGGTAGTTGATTTTTATCAGATTTTTACACTATATTCTTGGTAAAAATATTTACCAACTATTGTTCTTTTTATTTTAAGCGATGATTAAATTTTTTTCAAAAAAGTCCCTATTTAATCATCGCGGTGTGAATGGACCTCCTCAGAGGTGTTTGTTTAATTTGGATAATTTTTTACATAGTACCATGTATTTTACATGATTAAATAAAAATTATCTATTTTTAAATAACCGTAAAATAATATCAGTGAAAACATAAACAATTTTGAAAATTAAATTTAGAGTATGTATATTAATTTTTGAATCGCAGATTGCGAAGATCTCTGGGATCTAATTGGTTCTGCCAATAATTATGAAGTTAATACATTACTACAAACTATGTCAAAATTAATTGCCCTAGTTGAGGGGATGTTATAGAGATATGTTACAAGGTGTTTCCTTTTACTAATGAAGTTAAGAATTATAAATAATTTAACAAACTTCTAGAGATTATGTCACTTAACAAATGCATTTAAACAAAAGAATGACTATTCAGTGTTGCCAAGTTTAGAACTAGGAAACTTTTAGTCAGTATAAGTGTTGGCAACTGTAACTTTTTTTTTACTGAAATATGGCTCTGGGTGTTGAAAACTACTAGATATACTTCATAGAAACATACTATTTGTCGGCCTAAATTGATAAATGTTTGCAAAGTAAATGTAAAAAAATATAAATTTCACTGATATTATTTTGAAGCATCTGACCGTACGTGGTGAGGAGGCTTACAGACTGTAGTTAGACTTACTTTTATAATTTGTAAATATATTACTTTAATCTTAATCTTATAATTATTTTGTTTTTAGTAGAAAAATAGTTAAAAAACAAATGTTTATTTTATGAAATATGTTGTTGGTATTTGAGGAATGATATTTATCAACTTAAAATGCTTTACAATTAATTAACACAGGATTTCATACCAGTTATAAAGAATAAACATCATAAAATATAATACAATTAATCATTTTTAATAGAGAGAAAAAATGACAGCAATTTAAAATAATATAAAATGATAAAATACTGAACACAATAAAATATAAACATTTTACTAAAAAAATGTTATTTATAAAAAAAATATCTAAAATAAAATCAAATAAAAACATCAGGTACAAGGAACTTCAGAACTTATTTACATGTTTACTTACATTTTATATATATATATATATATATATATATATATATATATATATATATATATAATACCCACATATATAATATAAATAACACTGATATGCACGTATAATATACAAATATATGTATATATCATATATATATATATATATATATATATATATATATATATATATATATATATATATATATATATATATATATATACATATATACATATATACATACATACATATACACTTGTTTTGTTGTATGTTTACTTTTATATTTGCATGTTTTATGAATTTTTGATTTTTTTGCTGAATCATTACATCAGATATGATTGCTGGTCATCAAACGGACCTCATGTAAAATATTTCCTGGAGAGCACAACTAGACTAGACCTATAGATTAAATTTTGTGCCAAGGTTCAACTCTCTAGCATAAATACCCTAGAAGGTACAATGATAACACACACTCATAGACAGATATACAGACAACTCCACAACAAAATGTTTTCTATACACCTACATTATAAACAAGGAAAAGTAAAAGTATTAATAATTCAATAATATTGAAATATTAATTAAAAAAATGTTTTATGGTAAATAAATAATATAAAAACAAATTATGAAGAGTAAGTCTCACTGTATTCTAACTAAGCAGATGCAGCATGTGTGTCAATCAAATGTGCGTGTGTGTGCATTCAAAGAGACTAAGACTTAGAGAGAGGATACAACGGCTCTTATCATTCCTTGGGTAGCTAGGTGCCATAAATGTACTTTGATGATGTCATTTTTTGATTTTTCATAATAATTACAATCCAACATAAATATTAATAAATTTTTCCACAATTTTGTCTTAAATTAAGTAAATTAAATTTTAAATAATTTCTAATGATTGTCTATTGCATGTATTCTTAAATTGTCTGTGTTGAAAAAAGTTGTTTAATTTGGTGCCATTTTTCATAATAATTACAATCCAACATAAATATTAATAATTTTTTCCACAATTTTGTCTTAAATTAAGTAAATTAAATAATTTCTAATGATTGTCTATTGCATGTATTCTTAAATTGTCTGTGTTGAAAAAGTTGTTTTAATGAGCTATTCTGCCCATGTACTACCTCCAAGTATTAGTCTCTTTGTTTGCTTTCAATTCCCTGGTATGACTCAACTATTGCACCTTCCTATTCTTGGTGCAATAGTTAGCGTGTTTGCCTTCCGCCCAGACTTAGAATTTGTATGGGGATAGAAAACTTTAAATAATAAATAATGCGCCCTCCTTCAAAAAGGGTGTTAAGCTCAGTGGTTCCGACAAACAACTCACACAGGGGTGCCTTGTTTCAAAAGTTCAGCTTGTTCCTAATTTTTCCCTGCAAACACCATCTATTGGGTGTTCTAACACTTTTTCACAGGGTTTGTTTCTCCTATGTATAAACAATCTAAAAAGCCTTCAATATTTATTACAAGCTCTCCAACCAACACTAATTCATCATGACAATGCTTCAAGGTTGAACAAACAAGAATTTTTAATTGCATCTCCTTTCTTAAAAAAAAAAACAAAATTAAATTTGGCTCAAGGCATTTGTCTAGTTTTTCTCCATTTTCAAACATTGATTAGAAAGTGTGGTCAGTCGCTGTCCTCCTACCTTTATCTGGTATTTTCTCCAGGTAAATGTGGTCAGTCGCTGTCCTCCTACCTTTATCTGGTATTTTCTCCAGGTAAATGTGGTCAGTTGCTGTCCTCCTACCTTTATCTGGTATTTTCTCCAGGTAAATGTGGTCAGTTGCTGTCCTCCTACCTTTATCTGGTATTTACTCCAGATAAATGTGGTCAGTTGCTGCCCTCTTACCTTTATCTGGTATTTTCTCCAGATAAATGTGGTCAGTTGCTGCCCTTACTTTATCTGTATTTTCTCCAGATAAATGTGGTCAGTTGCTGTCCTCCTACCTTTATCTGCTCATTTACAATACTATCATCATCTTCTGCTTCACCATCTATCATATTATTGACCAACAGCCTACCATTCTTAGAGCACTTCTTAGAAGTCAATTTTAAACTAAAAGGTAAAGGAATAAAGGAAAAGAATAAAAGATGAGGGATGCAGAAGTAGGAGTCCCTTGATATAATAACAGTACATTTGTTCCTTTAGATGGTCTATAATAATATTGATAGCTATGTATGTCAATCTTTAGCTTCAATTTCGGGGGCCGAAAAATATAACATGAAAATGGTATGAGCTTGCATCGTTTGGGAAACGGGAGTATAATCAGGTTCTTTAAAAAAGACATACTATCTGTTTAATTTAACTGCTTTTGGCACATTTTTAATAATTAAAAACTAATTGTGGTTCTAATTACTTAGACTTAGAATAGGACTTGGTTGAAATAAAACAAAAAAAGTTCATTTTTACAATGGAATTCACCATCAAGCTTTATTTTTATAATGTTTCCATGCATATGTCAAATGTTTCAAGGTACATGGCATTCATCTGGTATACATCTGTACACCAGACTGTAAAAGATTTGTGAATATTCAGGTCTGACTTCTTGTTACAATCTTTCACGCAAGCTATGTTTTTATTTCTTTTTCCCAACTTATACTTCTTAGCCTCTAGAAATGTCTCGGGAAGATTTTAAAACATAAACAAGTAATGCTAGATAACAGGCCAAATTTGATTCCTATTGGGTATGTTTGTCCTTCGTAAGAAGCTAATGAATGAAATGCACAGCCGTCAAAGACTCCCTGGTAATAAGTTAACAAGATCATGTTTATTTTTATAGCACCTATTAACAAAGGAACATCAACTATACCTTTCCCTACACCATCTATAGACAAAGGAACATTAATAACACATTTTAAGCATCATTTATGCTCAATAACACAAAATATTAACAAGAGACTTCTCCAACTACATGTCAATCATTAAAAAAAGTACACAGTTGTTGTTTAAAAAATACTTTATTTCGCCATTTTTTTTTATTCGTTTTGGTATTAAGTAGTCTTTTTTTTTTAATTTTAATTTGTTTTTATTACTTTTACTTTTTTTTAATTTTGTTTTGTACTTTTTTGTAAGTTTATTTTTATGGTATTTTTTTTAATTTTTTTTCACAAAAAAAAACACGGTTTGTTGGCTAAAATATAAAAGCACAAAAAAATAGTTTGATTTTATTTATTTTTCCTAATTATCACAAAATAAACAAGATAAATCAATTTAATTAATAAAATAACAAGGGGAGTGAATCCCCAAGGGATTCATCTATTTCAATTAAGGCAAGAATAACCTAAGTTGTAAAATAATAGTAAAAGTTTTTAAGAGGATTGAGAGAATATAATCAATCTATTGACTCAAACTTGCTACCAGTTCAACAGTTATAGTATGAAAAACGGTTAATATCAGTTGACAGTGACGGAAAATAGTGTTGAAGAACCAATGAGGTAGGCCTGATATGAAATCATTGGATTGGTTTAACATCCACTACTAACCTCATTGGCTCCCTCGCGTAATTTTCCCATACAGCCAAGAGATTTTAACCGTGTGTCATACTACATACCTACAGAATGAAACAAACCTTTAACAGTAATGAATATGTCATATAATTCTTTATATTGCTAAATAGCTGAAAAGTCTGATACACCAATATAATACAATAATAAGTACAAAAAAACTAAAAATTTAGAATACCTAATTTATTAATGAAATATAATTAGTAAATTATAAAAGGATATTGGCATCGACTGCTGGAGGCCAAGATGTCAAAACGGTAAATCCGAGCAAAAAAAAATAAATCAAGATTATTTTAATCTAATTAATATATAGAAGCAGTGATAACTGATGACATTGATTCTTTCTTAAAAGTGTTTTAACTTGATTTTAATTTATTAATATTTTCTGAAAGACGATTAAATACCGTTTGGTACAAAATAAATATATTGAAATACTTCAACCATCCTCGAGCACGAGCTTTGCTCAATTGAATATGTTTTATAAAATACTATAAGACATGTAAATGAGTCTTATCTTATACAAGCCTTGGCCTCAAAAACCAGGCAAAAAGTAATTTAATGACACTGATGATGACTGTTCAGGTTGAAAGCTGGCTTTGTTTTATAATATTAATTTATCTGTGAAAAGACAAACTTTATTTGTTAATAAGCTTATTCCACATCTGAGTAATTTTTGCAATAATTGGTTTAAATGAAGACTGTTTTTTTCTTTTTTCAACAACAGAATAAACGTTTTGTTATATTTATTATACCTCCTTAAAAGCTTTTTGTTGTTTAAATAATTATTTATTAGGTTTATCTTGCCTTAATTGACAATAATTTGTATATTTTATTAAATAAACACAACCTAACTCAATAACTTATAATATTGCATCACACAAAAACCACTAAATATTTTGTCCTCAGTATAATTATTCTTACAAATAAACAATTCATTATTAACCAGAGTGGAAATGTTAATTTGGGTACTCATCACTAGGGGTGCTAGAGAGGATTTTGAAATAAAAAAAAAAGTAATGGAATTTACATCCTACGTAATGTAGATCACATATTTAAATAAAATCTATCCACAAATAAATGTCACAGAAGTAATAACGACAAAACAGATTTTTAACCTAATACTGGTCATCCTCAGGGCCAGTAAGACCAAGTTATTTTTTCTTTTTACTTGAATCTTATGGAGTAAGACTGGGTGCAGATAAAAATATTACAAAAATAAATATAGTATTAGTCTCCATTATTATAGGCAACTATAATAATGGAGACTATAATATGGCAACTCCATATTAGCGTCCCATCAAGTGTCTATCATAAATTACAAAAATATTCAAGAAGAAAAAATAACTTGTTTTCACTGGCACTGAGGATGACCTGTACTACGTTGAAAGCTGATTTTGTATTTGTTGTACCGATTGAAATTTATTCTAATGACTGGTTGGAATTTTATTTACATCCACTAGTTCACAAAATTTTATATTAAATTCCAAAGAAAAGTAGGATTCACCTTAAAATTACTTATTTCAAGAACAATGCTAGGCCATAGATGTGACTCGCATATATATGTTGACTAGCAAATTTAGCTAGTTTGACAGCTTGTCAAACTAGTTTTGCTACTAGATCTAGATTTTAAATTGAATAATGATCGCATCAAAAAATTAGAGCTAATATAGTTTTAGTGGATTAGAAAACTTACTTATACTTAAAACTAAACTCGTGATTTACAGTGTAATTAAATACTTATTATAATATTATATTTGAATAATCCTCATTTCAGAAAAACTATTTTTTTTTAAATATTGAGTTTTATATATTTCGGTACAAATGTAAATTTATATTAATTTATGTATTGTATTTTTTTTGTTGATTCACATCAAATAAGTAACTTAATAGACTAATAATAGATTTTAGTGGTATTTTGTTTAGTAACAAACATAATAAGATATTGAGTCAGCAAAGCATAATCTCTATGCTTATTTCATCTTAATATCACATTTCTTTTTTAGAAAGAATTCTTAAAAAAAATTATCATATTTTTAAAAGACTATACATTTCAGACAACATTAACAGATGTAAAAAAATATAATTCCAAAAAAAACAAATAGTTGAACCCCATCCCAACAACAAAGGACTGTCTTTTCAGAAAGGGCCACATTTGGTGCACCCAGGAACCTTTCCAGAGAGTTCAGAAATGCCTAGTGTTGTCATCTTCTAGTGTTTGAATGTTGATTTTTGAAACAATCTGATAAATTATCAGATAGAGGTAAAATTAAATATGCATAGACTAATATTTATTTATTTATAAAATAAATAAATTAATGTAAGATAAAATGATAAATAAAGATAAATAATAAATGTTTACACAGATAAATGTTTATGTAAGATAAACACATAAACAAAAAGTTTCAACACTAGCAAAGACACATTGGGGACCAAGATGATAACAAACACTGTGTTTCTGTTATCTGATGATAACAAACACTGTGTTGTGTCTGTTATCTGACAACTTTGTAAGAAAACTAAAAGAAAACCATTTTATGTCTCCCCACTCATTAAAATTAACACTTTGTACTGTTAAGAAGAAGTAGAGGTCAAAGAACAGAATGGTGTGTATTTATTAAAGTGTGGAGGGTTCGAAAGCACCTATTACTTGTAATAGACTAGTAGTATTAGTTGGTAAGACCAAGTACCTATGGTCTTGATTTATTTTGTTTTTTATGTTAGCATTGATGATGACCATTATTGGTTGAAAGCTGGTTTAGTTTTTAGTTAATTATAATGAGTGAAGAAGACATTTGGTTAGGTTTTATTTCTTCTTATCACAGCCCAATCCATCATATACTCAGAAAATCTAAGAAACACCTATAGCAGATAATTCAGATAAAATCCTGGTTTTTAAATAGTAATGCAAAACACAATAATATTTCTATTTTACATACAGTATACATAAGTGGGAAAGTAAAAATAATAAAAAAAAGAAAATGTAAAGAAAACAAAGAAAAACATCAAAAAGTTGCCTGACATCTGTAAGTCTTTTGAAAACAATGATTCCAAGACACTTTATAAATAGTAAGGTACACACAGAAAAATATTTCTACGATTTAAAGCCAAATTATATTTATTTCTATCGTAATTAATATAATAATTCAAAATGATTGTACACTAAGTTTTACACATACAACTGTTCCAACACATTTATTATATCTATCTCACTAAATATTATGTTACTCTGATAAAAAACAGCTGTTTTTAGAAAACAAAATCAGCTGATTTATAAAAAAGGTACATTGAAAACAGCTGATTTGTGTAGTAAATACAGACATTAGATTACAGCAACTGATGTATGAAAAGAATTATTATTATTAGTTATTAAATCAGAGCTGATTTGACAACTGAACTAAGATCTTTTCTTCCATAGAAACAAAAATGCCTGAATTATGTAAACAAAACTAATCTGTTCCTCCTGATAAAAACAGCTGTTTTATTGCTAAAAGTAAACAATAGATTCATTTACTATATAAACTTGGAACACTTTACATTACACAGTCTGCTTAACTTAACAAAATCAGTAATATTAAACACAAATATTCCATATGACCTCCCAAATTTAAAAATACATTTAAAAAACTAGAATCTCTTATTTATTTACAATATATTTTGAAAATATATAAGTTTTAAATATTTTAATAAACAAGCCTTTTAATAATAGCTTAACAGATTAACATTGTTAAACCTATTGGATTTTCATCATTCTTGTCAAAATTACATTAAAATTGGTTATGGCACCTACCTATGAAAAATAAAATATGACTGCTTGTAATATGTGTATATATATTCTTCATCTCACAATGAGTCCATCAGTGAAAAACTCAGATTTAAGCGTTACTAATTTATGTTAATCTTTTGTGTGTGTACTTATATATATAAGTACACAAGTAGTATATATATATACTATATATTATATTATATATATATAGATATATATTATATATATATATATTATATATATATATTATATATGCATCAGGACACTAAGCAGAATTGATCCCTTCTGCCACTTTTACGCTGATGGCCTTATTAGAGTAATTTTTTAATCAAATTGGTTAAAAGCTGGTTCAACCAAAAGTTAAAGAGTGCTATGACAAAACACAGGTTGATTTGATATTATATTATTACTCTTTAGCATATTATAATATTAAATTAGCTAATCAAATAGCTGATTATGTTATAATTTACTAAAAGACAGTTGGTACTTATTTACTTCCTGGAGGATGTACTGAGTTTATCTATAAGAGCAAACATATTATTTGCCTCGTATGTGATAAAGGCCATGTTTTATTTGAACCTTATAGTGGGTGGGACATTAAAGATGCACCAACACTAAACCCTAAAAATATAGGGCAAATATTTTTGGGAAACAGTTACAAAACAAATATGGTAAATTTGTAGGGTAGAGAACATTCATAAATAGGGTAAACACTGGATCCAAACATCAGACATTAGAGGGATTTCAAATGAACCATTAAGATAAGCATAGGCTCTAATAGACTTCTACAAATTATGATCAGATTTGAAGAGAGATATCTATTTCAAAAGATAAAAATATTTTACTATCTAGTTTCTTCGAGAGTAGTTTTTCTTCACCCCACCATATTAACTATAGGATCTAAAAAATTTAAATAGGGACATATTTCTATTTGAGTAGATTTGGGTTTTTCATGGAGGAGGTGCCTGAAAATATTCAAAGTAAACAATAATAGAGGAAAAAGGTCCATTCCACCCCCTTTGGTTGGGAATCGATTCAAAGTGAGGGACATTGCATAAGAGACACTTGTTACGTAATGAGATACGCTGTCTTTACATTATTTTTTTGGTAAATGAATAGGTGACTCAAAGAACAAGTTGTTTTCAATAGAGCTTGTTCAGTATTTGATTCTTCTCTTGGAGGCCTACAACATCAACAAATAAAAACTATTAAGGTGGATTGTTACTCGAATTCGTTGTGAGAAAATAAGTCTCGATACATCTAAGTTTGAACTTTCCCGAGATTGCTGTAACATCGCCAAGGAGGACTCTTGCAATGCATTTAAGGCAACAAACTTAAAGGGTTTTGTCTCATCCCACTTTACTCCTGAGACCAAAAGTGGTGAGGAGGGTCCAGTCATAAGGCTGAGGGAGTTGCTCTGCAGGAGAAATATGTCAGCCTCAGGGATTAAAATTACAAATCTAATATTTAAGTGCTAAACCAATGCTTTCTATATGAATTAGTCAGTAGAAAGTTTACAGAATGAATACCTTGAACTATCTGTGTCTCCAAGTTCTATCTTCCTCATCTTCTTCTTCCTCATCCTGGAGTATTAGACTCTCAGAGGGGGACACCAAACCACCAATCTGCAAGATCAAACAAATAATTATCTACAAGAACAAAAAACAGAGGCCTATGAATCTTTGAGCAAATGTTTTAAAACATATTGCTAAACCAAAGAAGAACCAATATAAACCAGACTGCAGCCTCGAGCTAAAACCAACTTTTAAACCAAACTTTGGATGAGCCAACGAGCTAGACAGGAAATGAAACTGTGTAGAGCTATTAATAATGAGAAATGTCGAAACATGCAACAGTTCTCAGATGTAGCAAAGCACTTTGCTTGCTACATTTCGTAGGAGTCTGTCATATTGTGTCAACTATTCATGTTTTACAAAACTCAGTAGTATCAAAAGATACAGAGCATTGTTTTTGGATTTGCAGAGTTAAATCATTCTATTGTATTTGATAGTGCCAAGCCTCACAGGAATATCCAGTATCTAAGTCCCATAAGAATATCCAGAATTTAAGTTCCATAGCAATACCCAGTATTTGCCAACTCTCATAGGAATATCCAGTATTTGCGAAGTCTCATAGGAATACCCAGTATTTGCAAAGTCTCATAGGAATACCCAGTATTTGCAAAATCTCATAGGAATACCCAGTATTTGCCAAGTCTCATAGGAATACCCAGTATTTGCAAAGTCCCATAGGAATACCAGTATTTGCAAAATCTCATAGGAATACCCAGTATTTGCCAAGTCTCATAGGAATATCCAGTGCTAGTCTTCACATAATTGTTGATTAGAAGAGAATAATATATTTTCTGGGAAGTAATTTTTATAAACTTTGCCATTGGTCTGGACCTCCATTTAAGTTTTGCGACTCCTTTCCAACAAAACCGCAACCAAATTAGCTGTAGAGACCTTGCTAACTATCTTAACAAGCCTCACTGATGTTTTAAAGCATTGACTTGATTAGTCATTAATTAAACTTGGGCTTATAAGACTTGGTCATTCTGTTTCTCAAATATTTCTTTCACAGTGGTAACTTTCTTATAGAAGGTCTCCATGGAAACGGTGAATACTGCAGTAAATAATTGACTTGGTAGAGTGATGACCTTTAATAAGCAACAGGTAGCTATTTAGAAGTGATTTTATTTTGAAAGCATTAGACCAGAGTTTCTCAACCTTTTTGATTCGCGACCCAAAGTGTATATGTAGATAAAGAGAGATGGCCCTGCAATTTATTATTAAGGACAAGAAAATGTTAGTTCTGTAGCTAGTTAACAGGAGCTCTAGTAGTATTTAATTTAGTAGCTTCACCATGCAAACTACAAAAAAACACCACTCTTGTTAATTTTAAGCAAACTACTTCTGGAATTAAACTGATTAATCCAACGATTTGCTATATATTCATACTAATGACCAATTTTGAGTAGATACTCGTTTCGTTAAAATGGTAAAAAACATAATGATTTTATAATTAAAGTGGAAAGAATGTTATGGTAAGGAAAGTTAGTTTTAGAGCTGACACTTATCGCCAGCACAAAGTAAACCCCCACCTTCCTTAACCTATTCCTTCTTGTATGCCTTCCGACATTCTATACTTATTATTTTTGTTATAACCCGAAACGTTTAATGGTAAGTACGCCATGACTTAATTCTAACACTTTATTTAAGCAAGTTCTGCGGTCTTAGTATTTGATAGATTTTGAATGATGCAACACAAAATTTGGTTGCAAACCAAGGATCGAGAATGGCTGGGTTAGAAATTATTCTTATCTCCCATTTATTGTTCCCCTCCCTGTTAGAAACAAGTAGTAGAATAGTCATTACCTCATCATCCTCTCCAGCAGATATGAGTACGTCTTCATTTAGCTCATCCTCTTCTGTCATCCCGGTGGTCGTAGTATTCTGAGTCGTTATACCAGGCCTGCATAGTCAAGTAGAAATCAGATACAACACAATTATCAATACATGATGAAATCTGTCAGTAATACTAATTTTAACAATGACAGACTACATTCTATCGTTTAGTTTAAAAATCCCCGAGGTCATAAGTATTTTGGGGATTGACCAATCAGAGAAGCCGCTGCCAACCTATTACTTAAAAGAGATATTATTACTACAGAGGCTTTATTGGTTGAAGTTTAAACAATTGAAAAAGGTAAATTATTACTAATTTTCTTTTGGTTAATAAAATAAAAGAAACAATACAAAATTATAGTGAGTATTATAACATAATGTTTGTAGTAGAAAACACAAAGGATATGCAAAAGACCCACAATAATTGGTTTATATTAACCTTACAAAAATGTTGGAGAAGGTTACAATAAAGTTATAAGTAGCCCTGAGAGCACAAAAATTATATAAAGACTCTCAATGTATTGAGATAGGGTATGCCTCCTCTAGTAATATATCTCTATACCATCATCAACAACCAAAGTATTTTACAGTTATATGCACATCAGCACAGGGCTGAGCTAACTTTCTGAAATTAAAGCATAAAGAAAGATTCAATCACTCAAGGAAAACATCAACAACCAATTATATTAATGGACTGTAATGATATTATTAATTTAGAACCAAATTTTGTACCGTCAGTTCTAAATATGGTTTTTTAATAGATAAACGGGTAAAACCCTGGGTACCTGATATTGTGGTTTGGAGTGGCCCAAGTAACAGATAGGAGCCGGTCCTGGAAATTCTTTCCCTTAGCTATGGCAGCCTCAGCTTCCTTACGAGACTTGTAGTTGATAACAAGGGATGGTGTGGCGTCATCTGACGTATAGTTCAGTATCTCACCAAATTGCTAAATAAAAATAAATATTAACAATTTTGAAAATAAGGTTTTGCCTTAGAGAATGGAAACAGGTAGAAGGAACTGCTCATAGAATCTGCATCTGTAAGCCTCTGTTGATTTATGATTAATTTTAGTTTGCATTAACTTAGAAAATGACACTTCTATTGCATTTAATCACTCTCACTCATTATATTGTTTATTTCTTGAACATAAAGCGGTGAAGGCACAAAATATCCAGGACTAAAAATGTTTGGTTTCTTGAGAGTTTTAATTTTTATTTGCAACTCTTTTTGGAATTTTTAATAAAAAATAATTGATTTAGATCATTGTCCAACCCCGGAGTAAAGAACCAGTCCAGTGGTTTTCTTATTCTATTCTATGGTCCTGAAAATCTTATGACTCAATTGTTTATAAATCTTATGAGGTAGGAAATCACCCCTAACACCCTGACTATTATATAGGATAGAGTGTTTACAAATATATTGGGGTGAGAACCTTGATCAAGGGAGGGTTTTGCGTGTAATAGGATAACCTGACATAAAACCCTCCCCCATGCAGGTTGGCCTCTTTAAGCTTGTTTCAACAAAAAAAAAATAAAAAAGAAAAATAATAAAAAAGTAAAACGACAACAAATATAACAAAAGACCTAAAAAGAAAGCAAAGCAAAGAAACAAAAGAAATACACCTAAGAAGAAATAAAATATCAAGAAAGAAAACTTCAAATACAAGAATTACAAAAGAATAAGAAAAAGAAAGAACAGTTAACCATATTAAATTTGGACATTAATCTAAAATAGATAGGTATCTTGTTTGATGAATGAAGATAATGAAGGACATAGACCCATCAGTTTACTCACCTGTACAGTAAAAATTTTGCATAAAATACTTAAACGCAGGATAGATAAAATTCTCTGGGAGAAAAATGTCTTGCCACCCTGGCAAAATGGCTACAGACAAAGCAAAGGTACCCAAAATAGCCTCACCAATCTATTATTAACCATCAAATTAAATATTGCCAATAATAAATTAACTCAAGTCATCTTTGTGGACATAGCAGGAGCTTACGATTCAGTGTTAATACATGTTCTCAAAAAAGCAATGGAGGAGAGCTATGTGCCACAGGTATATATTCAATATTTAACAAAATTTCTCTTTCACAAAATTTACAATTTGGGACAGGTGTCAAAAAATTGCCCAACCGGGCTTTGTCAGGGTGACCCAGCCAGTGGATCCTTGTTTAACTTGTACTCTGCCAATATACCAAAACGCATTCTACATATTGCGGAAGTTACACAGCTAGCTGACGACTATGCTATGATTATAACTGGTGACAACATGGAGGAGTTAAACAGAAAAGCCCAGTTAGCCATAACCTTATTTGATGAAGAAGCCAGTAAAGCCAACTTTAGCATCAATCCCACAAAAACCTGCACTATGATATTTGCAAATGGCAGGGAACAACATAAGGCCGGCATGTTCCTCACGCTAGGAGGCAATGTCATTCCGGTGGTAGAAATGCACAAATTTCTAGGAATTACAGTTGACCATAAATTGCAAATGAATGAGCATATTAACAAGCTTGCAGTGACAGCCAAAAAAGAAATTAATATCCTTAAACATCTTAAAAATAGCAAATGGGGCATCCATCCGAATACCGCAAAGTTAATATACAATGCAACGATTAGAGCAAAGTTAGAATACGGAGCATTGTTCATCGTACATCTGAACAAGAGAATCAAAGAGCTTCAAGTTATACAAAATCAGGCTGTTAGAGTCATAGGGGGTTTTATAAGAACAAGCCCAATTCAGGCGATGCATGCAATAATTGAGCTTATGCCACTACAATTAAGGTTAGAGACCATGGCACAAAGGAGTTTTCTAAAAATGTTCAAAACAGATATTATCATTAATGACAAAGCGCTGCAGTTGTACAGGTATATCAAAGACAATAATAACAGCTTCACAACCAAAAACATCAAGCTAGGTATGCTTATCGTGAACACGCAGGAAAAATACAACATCATAGAAAGCAATTATAGGCAAGGTTATCACATTGAAACGGATCCATCCATAGCTACTCAAATTAAAGTAATTATACCTGGTATTAGCAAAGCAGAAACAAGCAAACTGATAGCAAAACAATTAACATTAGAGCATCTGGACAATAAATACCCACCTGAGCAAGTCATAAAGGTATATACAGATGGATCAAAAAATCTGAAGGGGGTGGCCTCGGCTTACTACATAAATGATAATCTATGCGGCTCATTCAAACTCCCGGAAATGTGCTCCATCTATACAGCGGAACTAGTTGCCATACAGCAAGCTTCTTTATGTATTAGGAGGAACCCTCAAAATAAAAATTGGGTTATCTTAACTGACTCACAAGCCTCAGTCAGTATCATTAAAGGCACGGTTAGCCAGGAAGGCTTTCTAAATAACTCCATAGTCAAAGACATTATCGACAACATACATAACTTATATGTAGCAGGAATCACAGTCTTCTTACAATGGATACCGGGACATGTAGATATTCTAGGAAATGACATAGTAGATTCTCTGGCCAAGGATGCCATAGAAAATGGAGAAAGCCTTTTGCTTAATCCACCCCTCAGTGATGGGCTAGCAAATATCAAGTGTATCTTAAGAGAGAGCTGGGAAGCAGTCTATAATGAAACAGTCAACCAGGGTAAGGCGTTATGGTATCACGCTATAATGCAGAAGGGGCCTCAAAAACCTTGGTTCAAAAATATTGAAGCAAACAATGACTTAATCACAAAGATAAACAGAATATTAATAGGACATGCTAATAATAAAGCTTTCAAATATAAAATGAAATTGATAGACAATCCTTATTGCAATAAATGTAAGACAATTGGAACAAGATATAGAACATATCTTGGCTCATTGCACAGCCAATAATAAAGAGAGAAGAGCACTCAACGAAAAATACAACATAAACATAAGTCTGGAAACAGCCCAAGTGATAAGCAGAAATTACTCCACAGGTTTCCTGTTTGATTTGCTTCCCTTAATAAAAGATTTTGAGATATAGTTATGTCATGACTCGGTCCCTGGTTACAGGAAAATAAAACTAGCTTTAAATGTTTAAAAATCAATTGCATATATTTAAAAGTCTTTCTAGCCATTTTAATCTTCTCAGTGATAAAATAGTGATAAATCTAGTGATAAATAGTGATAAATCTCAGTGATAAAACTGGCAAGATGCTAGTTTATATTTAAGTGTTTTTTGGTGAAAGTGCAAGTGTAGTGCAGCCTTATTGGAGGCAGTTGTGTATAGCTCATTGTATAGCTAGTTGTGTATAGCTTTCATAATTAATTAAATAGGCTCAGTTTAGGCTAGTATAAAATGTGTCGGTGGTTATCTTGTAGTGCTATTATTCAAGTGTTAAAATCTTATTTGTTTCAATCATAATATCAATTATTGTTTAATAAATTATAATAATAGTTTAAATCACAATAATCATTATAAGTGTATATTGTGTTAGTGGCATTAAATGGTCTCACGCAATCAGTTAAATTCAGTTCGAAATGTGTTTAATCTGAGTATGTGCTTTGAGGCTGGTAAGTAGTAGCCCAGGGTGAAGTTAGTAGCGTAAAGGGAGTACCCTTATAAGTGCATATAGTCAAAAGTAGAAGAAATCCTGTTATATAAAGAGTCCACAGCTAAAAAATACCATATAATATGTGCTATACTTTATGACGAAAATTACGGTTCTTCTTCCTTGTGTCACCCGGATCTTATGTTTATGGGATTTGGGTGGCATAGGGCACAGGAGCAACAATGTGAAAATTGGGAGGAACAAAGTATGATTATTTTAAATTTTTATGATTTAATTTTATATTTCCATATCGGATAAAAAATTGCTTACATTAGCACTCAGCCAACCGGGGTTGTAAGTCTGTACAACCTAGTTGAGGTATTGCTAGTATATAGTAGTATACACATAATAGTACTTGAATGGTGGTTTAGGTCGGTACAAGAATGTAAAGAAGGTATGTCTGTGTGTGTAAACAAATATGCACTTGCTTGAAGAATGTGAGTGGGTAAATTCTCTTTCAGTAGCCAAAGAAGGGATATGTTTAATTTATGAAGTCATAAATAAGTTAAGTCTAATAGGATAAATAAAAGTGTAACTAAATTTCAGCTTAACCACTACATAGTATGCAGGTATCTGAGCGCCCTCCAAGCAAGCACAAATCATAGGTATGATCAATACATTGACTATACTGTATGTGGGGATAGGCGCTTTAGTATCTTGCAATTTTCACAATGCCTAATCCAGTTAACAGGGTACATTCCTGGTTGCACCTAAAACGGATATGAGGCTTTTTCTTCTAAGCTCGAACTTAGAGGGAGTAAGCTTTGTAGATTTAGTAGTTCAGAGAAAATTCTTGTTCAGCTTCCTGTTTAATAATTGCAAGGGTACCCTTCTCACCTATGTGTTCGAATGGCTTCGAATAGAATAGACAATAGCAGCTCGCTGCTTGCACAGTGTACATAATTGTATATAGTTTTTAGACTTAAGAAAATAAACTTTTATGAATCTATTATTCAAATTTTAGCCTAGTGATTAACTAGAATTAAATGACCTAACTGGTTCAGGCTGGTGGACCCCCTTTCAATTAAAGAAAATCGAATCAAAAATAAATTAACTGTAAAATTTTTTAAAATTTTTTTTTAAATAACTAATAAATAAACAAGTAATAATGAAATAAATATTAAACAATAAATATAAAATAAATTATAACTCAATAAATAAAGGGTAAAGAAAGCATTCTTGACCTAATAGTGAAAAAATTAATGATTGATAGAGTGTGGTTTAGACATTCAAACTTTAAGATTAACTTTAAAGATTTAATATTGTTTCTATTTTAACCAGTCATCCTTTATTTCAACAAGTAATTACAGTACTATTAGGGTTGTGGACAGCTAAAGTTCCTTTTCAAAGTGCAATAACCTTATTTATGTTAATGTTGCAAATTAGCTTAAGTTAAAATAAAGTTTTCTGGACAGTAATAACGTTATCTTTAAGTGAAAGAAGATTTGTGTAAATATCTCAGTGAAAGGAGACACTGTATTATATTATCAATACTTTTTCATTCTTTTAATTCTCACTTTAAAAATAAAATAAAATACAAGCAAAACATAAGGGTAGTGGATGAGACAGCACGACAGACAGAGGTAGAATTCAGCAATTACCAAGGCAAATTGGGACCAAGATTGAAAAATTAAGAAGAGGAAGAGAACGGCAAAACACATTCAATACAACTACAGATAAAATTTAAAATTACAACATCTTCATATACATAAACAAGATTACAAATACTTCAATTACAAGAACATAAAGAAGAAAAACAACAGCAAGCTCTGTCTGACATATTAAGTTTTGACAAGAAGAATAAAATAGAAATAGAGAGAGAGAGATAAATGTCATTAAGACTTACATTGAAATGAGTAAGAACAGCAGCCTTATCATCCTGTTCATAACCAGATACTAACAGTTTCCTAGGTCTATGATCAATAACATTAAACTCCAGACTATTGTATGTAAATCTAGCAGCACCTCTTCCCCTTACAGTTGCCCCCACTCCTCTTCTGTAAAACAATAAAATTATACTTAAATTAGAAAACACAAAACACACATATATAAAATAAATATATAGCTTCATTGTCTTACAATAACTTTCAAATGCTTTTCCTCATCCTCCCTTCTTCGGACTTGCTTCACTCGTCCTGAGATAGTAAATACATCCCTTCATTCCCAGTGGTCACCCATTCAGGCACTGATCACAGTGAATACCGCTGAACTTTTATGATCCAACAAAAACCATAGATATACTTGTCGTATTAAAACGAAACTTAGTGTAGTTAATTATTATGTAAAGTTATATACTTGTACTGAATTTCAACTAAATTGGATTATTTCAGGATTTTTTTTTAAAAAACCTACAACTCATTTAATAACAATTGAACCAATGCTGATAATGAGATGAAACTTGGCAAACATGTTAGTCTTATACATGGCTACATGCATGCCAAATCTCAATCTGATTGTGTCATTTTTCTGTGTTTTAATAATTTTTTAAAATTTTTGATAAATCATTTTTGCGAGTTAATGAAGTCATAAAAAAAATATTTTCCGGATAGCACAACTACATATAGAGACTGATTTTTGTACACAGTTTCAACTCTCTAGCATAAATACACTGGGGGCTATGATGATAACAGACTCACACACACATATACGTAACTTTTTGGAAACCACTTAGGAGGCCTAAAAAAACCTGAATTAGATAATTCCAGTATCATCCGGGGTTTTGACTTTTTTATGCCAACAGTCCTTTTTCCTATATACCCACAGAATAAATGAGAAAAGTAATAATACATTTTTGGAAAAATTGTCTTTTCATTTTTAGGAAATGGGGTATTTATTATGGATTAAATACGGAACACACCTGGTTTTGAAAGATCCTCTCCCTCTGACAGTAGTAAATGGAGGAGAGGTGGTCTTGTATATGGGTAACTTGAGCTGAAAAGCTTTCATCTTGAGATCAGATATCTTCTTCTTGAGTTCTACCACTTCCTTACCCTGCTGCTCCTGTTTGAGCAGATCGAGCTCTGCATCGAGCAACTCCCTCTGCGTCTGTAAACATACATTTGTAGAATCCTCCATCGATGTCTACAAATTGTGAAGAAAAACAAGAAGAATAAATAAAAAAAAAAAAACAGAGAAAGTAGAGGCAAGTGTAAATAAGAAGAAAGGAATATGAAAAAGTAAAACATGAACATACAGTTCAGAAAATATTAATTTGAAAATAGAAATAATAATGGCAAGGGGGTTGCTTTCGTTGTTTTTTAAGAAAAACAGAAGAGTATATAAATTGATACTTAGTGGTGTAATGGTGCAGGGCGCCTGACACCCAGACAGTTCAGGTTCAAGCCTAGTCAGGGCCTCTAGGATTTTTATGCTAGGGATGGAAAACCTTATGTATACTGTCCTTCGAAAAGGATGTCAAGCCGGTGGTTCTAAGTCTGAGCGACGTCAGGTATTTGTGAAAGATCCCTAACCCTAAATGGACCTGTGTTTAGACAAAATTTAGGACCCTCAATAGTAGGTTATGTAATGTTTATATATATATATATATATATATATATATATATATTATATATATATATATATATATATATATATATATATATATATATATATCTGACCTATAATTTCAAGAACAGGAAAGCTTAGTGTTGCAGTGGGGCACGAGTTGTTTCTAGTTAAAGCTATAGAAACTTATAGTAAAGTCACGGCTCTTCTGTGGATTAGACGTAAAATTCCTGCACTAGGACTCATAAGGAAGAACACTATCTTCTATCTAAGGACATTAGCAAAAAGGGACTAACTTGCTAGGTCTTAACTCTAGTAATAATTATTTTATTACAATATGAAAACTAAATGGATAAGATTCGGGTAGAGGGTACCTCAGAACTTTTCCTTGCCCTATCAGATTACCCCACTCTTCTGAATGAAAGATGGATAGACAGTGTACAGAAAATATTGTATGTTTTTAAATTGCATTTAGTGAAAAATAGATAAATCTTGACATAGATGAATAGAGAGATAGATTGATGGATACATAGATAGAAAGATAGATGGATCGATAGATAAGACAGAAGTGTCAATTAGAATTAACAGGTTTAGATTTGATTAAAAAGTGGCAGTACACTACAGCTTACTACTAATAATAACAGTTCCTAGTCTATAGAGATGTGAAGCCCTAGCCTTTCAAAGGTTCTCCAACTTTGGTAGCAGCATTCTCACCAAGTTTGACTCTACCAATGAATCACTGGTCAAAAAGATCCTAGACCTAGTCTGGGGAAAAGGATTATTCTGACCTGGACCAATTTAGGGGATTGTACAATAGACTTCCAGCCGCAGTGCAAATGGGGTCTATCCTCGACTCCAACCCTAATATCAATAATAATAAATAGTCTGCCTCCAGTAGAACTAATATTAACCTGACTCGTGTCAGTATAACTTTTTCATATAAACTCGCCTTATAAGCCACCTCTAGGTAGTTTTATCTTTATGAGTTGTATCAATAAAGTCAAGATGACTTGCAAATCAAGAAAGGGTTCATACCTCTTCCTTAGTCTTTCTCAGTAGAAGGGCAGGATTAGGAGGTTTCTTAGAGGTCTGTATGCTGCTCAGTGTTGCCTCCACGTCCTGGGCAAGGTCTTTCTTTAGTTTCTCTATGCTCTCCTACAAACACACCATCAACAATAAAATATGAACACAAAAAACAATCAAACATAAAAATAATTTAAAAGAAAAAAAATAAAAAAAAGTTTATAGCCAGAAAAAAGCTCGAGCTAATATATTTGTGAATTTACCAAAATAAGTTTTAGCTTCTACAGCAAGCCAGATTGGTTTCTGAAATCAAAACCAAGGAATATAATATTTAAATCCCAAAACTTGCCACATGATTCATTTATTTGGTTCCTGAGGCTTGCCAATTACAATTCTGGAGGAATAACTAAATTCAAAGGTTCATTATAGTAAGTATTACGTTATATTTTAACACTTTAAATTAAAATAAGCCTATATTAATTTAAATCAAGTATAAGTTGAGATCAGATATGTGCGCCCATCAGTCAGTTTTTCTGAGATGAAAATGTTTGGCAATTACCTGGAGAGATTTGATGGTGGACATGATAGTAGTTTTCTGTTCAGTCTTAATATTTCCAGCCTCTAGTTTCTCTATAAGTAATTTCTGTTGGTTCAACTGCTTCTCCAACAGGGTTTGTTTACGTTTCCTCAGTTCAACATTCATCTTTATCTTTTCCTAAACAAGACAAGGCAAAATAAATTTAAATATAACTGTATTAATAACAATAAAAATAATTTAAAAAAATAAATAAAACGCTCTGCTAGCAATTGCACAATGCTTTTGCTCATTATATATATATATATATATATATATATATATATATATATATATATATATATTATATATATATATATATATATTACATGTATAAGGCATACAGAATTTTTTCTAAAGAAACACACATAACAATACTAATAGTAAATAATTAGTAATGCGCACATTAATAGATAAATTCTTATTTGTCAATAAATATTATAAGTTGTTCAATTATTATTCAATTATAAGTTTCTATTTATTACAATAATATTTGTAGTATTTATAAGTATATCTTATAATAATATCTTATAATAGAGAAGAGTAAGAAAGTCATCAACAACCCTTCAATAAATACCCTGATTAATTAAATATTTATTTATTAGAGTTTTACACGCTACAGACTGAGCTAAAGAGGAAATGATTGAAAGTTATAATTGTGTCCATAAAATAGTTACAAAGTTTCCACTTTACATATTTACAATATAAAAACCACAGAAGCAATAAATAAGATTAAATTCTCCCTCCAACCCAATAATAGGGCCATTTTCTATTGTGCACAAACCCAGGAATATCTGATAAAATACTTATCAGCTTTTGTTGCCATCATTAACAATCTGTTTCTGATCTGATGAAGACAAGGCCCTTGGTTCAAATCCCACCTCACAAGTTTAATTATTTAATTGTTTTATCGTAAAATGTATTGTATAATAAATTTAATCAAGAAAAGGTTAACAAATTAAATTCACTTTTTTAGCCTCAATCTTCTTCCTGACTTCTTTAAGAGCCTCTTCATCCAGCGGCTTCTTTTTGACTAGATCATCCTGCAAAACACACATAAAACATTAGTTGACATTTAGATATCAGGAGAGGCTAACAGTTAGGAAGGGAAGGGCTTCTGATCCCCTTATCCTGACATTTGAAAAAAACACTAAAAATGGTTTATTTTAAGCAAGGTTGTCTAATTCCCAGCAGCATCACATCCTGGAACTGACCACGCTTGATGCTGTAAGCAAGTAAAAAATTTGTAGACCAACTAGCTAAATTAAAAAATCAGGTACAGGGTACCTTGGAGCTTTTCCTCATCTCATTGCATTAGCTATGCTCATCCTCTCTACTTCAGACTCACTTCGCTTGTCCTCAGACAATAAATACATCCGTTTCATACACAGCAGTCACCCATACAGCACTGACCACGCTCAATGCTGCTTAACTTTCTTTATGATCCAACAAAAATCATGGATATACTTCTCGTATTGAAACAAAACTCGCTTTACTTATTTATTATATAAAGGTATATACTTGTAGTAAATTTCAACTCAAATAGATTATTTTTCACACTTTTTTTAAAAAACGTAGACAAGCCATTTGATCAAAATTGAACTAATGCTCATAATGAGATGAAAATTGGCACATATATAAGTCTTATACATGCCTACTAAATCTAAATCCTCACATGATTTTTCTGTGTTATGATTTTTCAAAATTTTAGCTGAATCTTTTTTGTGGGTTAGTCACCTCATTAAAAAAATATTTTTCAAACAGCACAACTGCACCTATAGACTGATTTTTGTACAAAGTTTTACCTCTCTAGCACAAATACACTGGGAGTTACCATGACACACACAGACAACTTTGTGAAAACAACTCAGGACATTTAAAAAACACCTGAAACAAATAATTCCGGTGTTATCCCAGTTTCGGATTTTCATTTTTATTTACACCCACAGTATAAATGAGGAAAAATAAAAAAGAAATTTAAAATACTTATTCCATTACCACTCACACATTTAGACAGACAACTAGGTAGATACTACTCAGGAGATCCCACAAACACCTAAAACAGATAATTCTGGTGGAATACCCCCTTTCGGATTCTTAGAGCCAACACAATACTTTTCCTATATACCAACAGTATAAATGAGGAAAATGATCCAAATCCTTCATTGGAAGTTTTAATTTACAATAACATGAGAAATATAAATCTTACTCTAGTGAGGATTTTTGTGATGGTATTCTCTTTCTTGAGAGCACTCGCCACATAAATGGTTTTAGAGATGTTGTTGTGTGACATCGTAACCTGAAATATACATTCCAAATTACTTCAACATTCTCAAAATAAATTCAATAAAAACAATAACATAACGTTTTGACATAATCATTGAATTGATAAATAAATAAACTTAATTTAAAATTTTTAACAAATTTTAGATGCCTAAAACAAATAAATTTTGGTGCCTGGGTGTCACGGGACCCAGAATAAGTTGACTTGTTTTTGTGCTGATAATTTGCTTAACTTTTCTCGACATTCCAGGACCCAAAGCAGAAATAGACATTGTTGCTTTCACAGGTGTCTGAATGTCCTAGCAGGCAAATATATTTAACCTACGTTAGTTTTTTTCTGTTATTACATGTGTTGTCTGGATTATGAGATTAAAATGTTTTAAAGAAGTGGATTGTCATAAGACTATCATGTTGACCTTATACCAAATAAATTAACATTATTATTATTATTTATATCAGTTTCTATTGTCTAAATTTGATTTCTAAACTTGAGTAACCTGGGCCCTTGACAAACCTTGATATATAAATTAACACAAAAAATCATTAATCAAGTCATTAGAATTATTACCACGTCTAAATATGATGCACATTGTGCCAAACTTTTCAAAGAAAATAAAATTTTAACGCTTTATTCAGCATAAATTTTTTCAGTTTTAGTGGTTGCATTAAAAAATAGACACCATGAATTAAATAATAATAAAAATCATGGTTATTCAACTAGATTTTATACAAATGTAAATATGCCATTTTCCAGTCTTAGTAAGTCAGTCAATCACCAATGGTGATTGACTTTAATAAGCTGCCTACTAATATTGTAGATCTTCCTATGGATTCCTTTAAAAAGGTTATTAAAGAAATACTGATTAGTAAAGCTTATTACTGTGTCAATGACTTCCTAAATGACATTATAGTGAATCCTGAAAAATTGTAAACCGGTACCTTTTTAACTTAATAATATCTTGTATAATTTTTATTTATTGTATTTTTTTACGTTTTATTTTATTTCATTAATTGACGATTGTGAGGCCTTAGAATGTAAGGCAACCCCAAGCTTATAATAAATAAAATAAATAAATAAGTTAATATTGTATTATTTTATATAGTATTATATTGTACAGTTAATATTTCTCCTATCAAGACTGCCAAGTCACTTTAACCAGTATGAGCACTGTGTCAAATACATTTATTGTAGACAATAATCAATAAAGTTAAAAAAAACTAGTACATTAACTGTTTATACATAGCTAAGTTACCCTGGTATCTTGGTGTTGAGGAACATTAGAAGGCTGGATGGAATTCAATACTTTGGTATTAGAGAGCGGGTTGTTGGTTCGATTAACTGCTACAGGACCTTGGTTCTCTTGCTTTTCCTATCAAACAAAAGACATCATAAAAACACTTTTAAATCATTTTCCCGTAAAAATTACATTCAAATTTACTCAGCTATATTTTTACTTTTCCTCATTTATTCTCAAATAAAATTTTTTCAAAATTTATTCTCAGGTAAAAAATCATACACCTGGATGTCACCGGAATTATCCGTTTCAGGTGTTTTAATGGCCTATTGAGTGGTTTTCTCTATGTATGTGTCTGTTATCATCATAGCTCCAAGTGTATTTATGCTAGAGAGTTGAAACTTTGTACAAAAATCAGTCTATTGCTGTAGTTGTGTTTATTGAAAAAAAATATTTTTATGACGTCATTAACCAAAGTAAGGAGAATGAGAGTAGTGAATCCGATGTGATGAGGAAAAATTCCGAGGTACCCTGTACCCCATTTATTTTTAAATCTCATGGTGCGAACCATAAAATAATTATTTTATGTCATTAAACAATTTAAAATTTGGCACACATTTAGTTAAATACAAGAACAACAAAAGCTCTGCTTTGTCGATATATCAGCATTAATCTAATTTTTATTGAATGACATATGAAGGTTTTTTTATATTTCTTAAAAATTGAGCAATAATGCAATTGATTTAAAATTTGCCACGAGTGTAGCAAGTTTTTTCAAAGAAATTGTGATTACCTCAGTGGTAGCGGCAGGGGAGGGGGTAGGTGTGTGCCAGAATACTTTAATAAATCTATTATTAAGTATAGGCTCTGTACTCTTATAAGCATTCTGGGCTTCAGCATAACTTGAGAATGTTATCAGAGCTGACTCAGCATTTCCCTCGAAACCAACCTATACAACAAACCAAGCATAACATGTATTTCTTTTAATAGATTTAACTTAATCACACACAACTGAATTATGTTATATTTAAACTTTAGTTTGAGTTTCTGATGAAGAGTATTTTATGGTGTTACTTAAGGAGTTTGTGTTAAGAACTCAAAACTGACAAATAAGGATTAAATAGTTATCAGACACCTCAACCTTCAGAAGAAGCCTCAAAAATATTCTTCTTAAGAGATGAATGCTGTTCATATTTCTTTTAATATTATTTCCCTGAGTAATACTTACAAGTATGTTAACGATTTTGCCGAACTTGCTGAAGTGCTGATTGAGGTCGGATATGTTGTTGTTTTGAGGAGGTACTTTCTTGAGTTGGAGAGTACAGTTGGTGTGGGAAGGTGGTACAGGTCCGGTGTTCTGTCCTCCAGTTCTCCTGAGCATGCCCATGCGGGAGTACGGTTCATACCTCTTGCCACCTAGCATTTCGCGGGACTGCAACAGAATCAAATCAACTAACTTTAGGCAACCAATCATTGAATAAAGAAGCGACTCACAATCTCCTCTATACAGGAAATATAATTCTAACAACTTTTATTAGAAACTCTTTTCATAATTTTGAAAAATATTCTTTATAAATAGTAAAAATTTAAATAATTTTAAAATTATATTAAGTTACCAAATTGTCTAGCCCCAGAGTATAACACTAGATCGGTAGTTTTCTCACTCCTCTCTATCTATCAATCAATCAATAATCTTTATTTCTAAAGTACATTTTAGTACATAGTATATGTAATATACTCAGAATCGTCATTAAATACGAAAAAATAATAACAAGTAAAGTCATAATTATAGTAAAGCTATGAAGAGTTAGGTCTTCCGGTGGTGACCGCGTCAGTGTAGATGAAGAATCTGATGTTTCGCTTCCACTGTGGGAGGCATCTTCAGGGACGAAGGACATCATGGATAGAGCATTGTAGAACATTGTGTTTCTATCCATGATGTCCTACATCCCTGAAAATGCCTCCCACAGTGGAACTGATACATTGGATTCTTCATCTACATTGACACGGTCACCACCGGAAGACCTAAATATTTATGACAATAACCGCGGAAGCCTACGCAGTTTATTATAGTAAAGCTAATATACATATTAAATAGTACTATAATAATGTTGAAATTTATACCCCTCAAATAATTCCACATTATTTTAACGTTTACATAATGAACTATACACAGAGATGTTAAGGTAAGAATTTTATTCTCTTCTAAAGCTGACTGACAGATTTATTATATTTATAGTAGAAAATAATTCTTAACCATCTTTTCTGGGCAATAAAAATAGACTGGCATAGCGGAGAATGATACCATAACATTACAACCTTATGAACAACCTTATATCCATATGACAACCTTAATGAAAGTTGGACTGATAATGTTTTAGTTGGTTGGGGTTTAGTGTTACTTTAAGCCAATACAGATTTGGCATTTTACTATAAGCAAATACATTACCCAGATTTGAGTGAAGCTATTGCGATAAAATTGGTATCGATCCTCACTAAGTTGATCACTGGAATTTCAAACACCCAATCATTTGTTTGGCAATCGTCTGGCAGGTATAAAAGTTAATCTGATTACTAAAATGTATTTTTTAAGAAAACTTTAAAATGGTAAATTGGAGCATACCTTTACATTAATGATTTCTGAAAATGTGTCATATTCCCAACAATTTGATACCAATATCATTAAATTCCAGTAATTTTTTACCAAGCTAACATTTGACATTAATAAGTACTATTACCCCTGTATAACTACAAATAAGTTTACTGGTACACTAAAATTCATAATTTCTGGTGCCTTGTATGGAAAAATATAGGTTTGGGAAAAATTACCACAATTCAGCAATATTGGTATCAAACATTCCAGGATATGACACAGTGTCAGCAATTATCCAAGTCATGGTGTCCTCCAATTTAGGTTTTTAATGTTACATTTTAATCATACATCCTATTAAACAAAACATTAGGTATTTAAACTCCCAGTGGTCGACTTAGTGAGGGTAGATGCCAATTATATGTATTTGAAATGACATTTGTGTTTTTTTTCAAGTTTAGCACTTAGTCTGTTTGTCCAAGTCCGGTCTTCTAATTCATCTCAATAGTTATTCGTTTTTATTTGTTTGTTCTATTTCCAACTGTAGTTCTCCTTTACTACTTATTGTCCCGCTACAATCCTCAGCAAAACGTGTGACATTATTAGAGCTCAAGCAATCAGGCAAATCATTGATGAAGACCAGAAATAAAACTGGTAAGCCTGTAAATCTTATGAATGAATGGTTTATGTATCTTGTGGATAAAACACTGAATAGAGCGCTCGGAGTAGTATGTTTGAGACATTTACAACTTACAGCATTAAGAGCAGGTCGGAAGGGAGGAGCAGATGTAGGGTCCCTCGGCTGCAGAGTAGGGTTAGCTGTAACAACACTAATTAACTCTCTCTTAGGAAACTGTGCCTCCATGCCAGGGGGACATAAACCACCTCCCATTATACCTCCTCTACCTCCAACTGTTACATAAAACAAAATAAAATATTAAATCAAGTCTGTACAAACAACGGATTAAAAGAGCTGGACCATAGGCCAGCTTTCATCATGTCAGAGCCAATGATGAATCATCATTGATTCATCATTGGTCAATGATGAATCAATACTATTCTACCCTAGTCGCAGAGACCGCTGACTGGAGTAGAATAGTCAAAGGCAGTCAAATGGGCCGCCTCAAAAAAAGACCTTTAACATAGATGCTACAGTTGACAGGGGCATTAGCATCAGTCCCTACGATCCTCACCTCCTACACTTCACCAGCTGTGAATCTGGTGGGTTGTAATTAGTGTTAAATAACAACAATTAGATCCATACAATAATAATAGTAATAATAATATCAATATATTAGATTTAATATTTAGAGTTAAAATAATTTTATCAGCTTGAGAAGGCTGATAAAAGAAACAATCTAGCGATTGATTCTGACGGGAGTCGATAGATAAATAATTTAGAGAATTTAGTATTTCATCCCTTGTTACCAAAATAACTATGGTCTCAATAAAGCATCCAATTTAACGTATAATTCAAGAGAATAGCTATTAGAAGTAGAAATGTATATTAGTTCCATATTGAAACAGTTACACCAGATTAGGAAAACAAATTAAACAACTGACCTTGATCAAAGCAAAACAAAAACAATGTTTATACAAAATGAACACATCTATGGTCTGAAATTCTTTCAAACAATCTAAATAAAATAATAAATCAAATAACAAGCATAAGATTGTTTTGAAAATACCAGGCACCGATGGCTTAGACAAATTTGAATCCAAGTTCTCTACTTTTTGCTGAAAAAACAGCGTAATTATATTTGTTAGATCAACTCAAAAGCAGATTTAAAAGGAGGGTGGGGGAAGTTTTAGACCAAACCCTAAACTTCCTCTTTTAACAACAACAAAATGTGTTACCATTAAAAGGATTTTCCAGTCTTGGATTTATAAAGCAATAATAAATAAATAAAATACAAAAAACATTGAAAGTCATTTAGGTGAGTAGCGAGTCACTGAGTTTAGTGTCAACTAAACTCAGTGACTCGCTAATGACAACATAAAAATGACAACATAAAATTGACTTGTACAATGAAACAAAGAAAACTCACCAGCACCAGGCCTGTAAAATCTCCTCCACATTCGAGGCTCTAGATTAGGTGCAGCTGGATTATACTCTGAAAACAAATTAATTGGTGTTCTTGAGAAATAGAAAAGGACCAAAAACAGAACCTTGAGGAACTCCACATAGAAATTCTAACTGCATATTATTTGATAATAGTAAATTTAGCAAAACATGTATCGCTGACATTATTTATTTGTGTGAGAGACATTTAAGAATAAATAGCTATATATACATTACTTTAGGCAATTAAATAATAATTTGAAATAATGGATGAGTCAATGTATTGGTCATATCCCAGTCTAACTGATTGTAGCTTTCAGAATCTTTTTATTTACCTCTCCCTTTCATCATAATATCCAAGTTGGATCCACCAATTGCTCAAAAATCCCATATTGCAGATTGTGACAACTGCTTCCAAACAAAAGCACAACAGACACTAAGTTGGATCCACCAAACTTTTGCTCAATAAACCCATACATCTGACAGGGATTACTTAAGATTCAATGCAGAACAATACAAGGCAGTAAAAAACTTACCCATGTTACTAACAGGTTCATGGTGTAGAGGTTGATTAGGAACAGGGTTAGATCCGTTGTAAATAGTATTAGGGATATCTTCAAGTACGACAGGATCAGTTCCGTGATCAAAAGGGCACAGATCTCCTCTCATACAGAATCCTTTCTCTGAAACATTTCAGCGTAAAGCATATTCACTCTAATTTTATACCCAGTACAAAAAGCTAGAGCATAGATAGACTTTGAGCTTAAGGGTTCTTAACTCAGGGAACTTCCAGAAAACTTTCAACTATCTAAAATTTGAAATAGTATTGTATTATATTATAATAAATTGGCAGATAAATGATAAATAGTACATTTTTTCAATTCTAGTATAACACTAGAATTGGAAAAATGTTGTGGGAAACCCCCAATAATGTCTCATTGAGGTTACACAAGGTTGGTCTTGTTACTTCTTCATAATTTATGCAATAATTGATAGTAGGCACCAATTGCTCCCTAACACTAAAAGATGTTAAAAAAATAAGTACTCAATGATTTAATACTTTGAGATTAACAGCTAAAACTTTTAAGGAGTAGTGTAGACAGTGAGCTGACTGTAAATAACTTACCATCGAAATCTCGACACCTCTTGGTAGTAAAAGGTTTATCCAGTCCAATATTCAACAACCCAGACAGAGTTCCAGAGCCTAGACGTCTTCCAGGGCTGTCTCTCCTACTAGGACTCAATAACCGGTCTATTCAAAACAAAAAACACAATCTATTGAATAAACAAATATGATTGAAACAAGAGCACTGGGTTTCCACCCTTTAGCAGTGTAGGGGGGTTCCTTGCAGTCACTACATGGATTGACAAGATTAGAGGAGCATAATTTCATATTTTAAGAATAGGTTCAAAAATTGGGCATAGGGTACTTAGAACTCTTTCTCACATTATTTGATTCACATCACTTATCCTCAGAATATTAAACACACCTAGTACATGATTTAGTACTCACTTTGATCATACTCACACTTTAGCTCAATTCTGCTTAACACTAATGATTCAACAAAACCAAGGATATACAAGCAGTACTACAAAGTAACTTTGTAAACTTGTTTATCATACAAAGGGACACAATTATGCCAAATGTCAACTCAATTAGATAGTTTTCCAACTTTTAATGTTTTTAAAAAAAAATCTATACATGCCAAGTTATAAAGTATTAACTACTGCTGCTAATAAAATGAAACTTGTCACATTTGTTAGTCTTTTAAAGACTAAATTAAGACCTAATTTTAAATAGATGCTATAATTTTTTCCAACGTATATGAATTTTTGCTAAGTCATAAATGACGAATTAATGACGCCACAGATAAATAAAAACACAACTAGACCTAAAGCTTGATTTTTGTTGACAAGTTTAACCACGCCAAGGAGTATCACCACTGGGTGATTGCTCCTATCAAGACTGCCATGTCACTTTAACCAGCATGAGCACTATGTCAAATACATTTATAGTAGACAATAATCAATAAAGTTAAAAAAAAAGAAAAAAAAAGTCTCAACTTTCTCACACAAACACAGTTATAAAGAAAGACAACTTTGTAAAAACACTCAGGATAAAATAACTGAAACAGATAGTTCAGGTTAAAAGCTCTGTTTCGGATGTTCAGTGCAAACACTATACTCTTCCTATATATCTAAGACATATATGAGGAAAAATAAAAACATAATACACAGGATAAATTTAACTTACCAATAGAATTCCTACTAAGGGATCGTGAGCGAGATCTGGAGTGAAGTGATCTGGGTGATCTAGGAGGGGGAGATCTATTCCGATACCTTCCTCTTTTAACAGGCGGTGATCTGGATCTACTGTGCCTTCTTACTGGTGATTTGGAGTATGATCTCCTAGAGAAAACAAATAAAAAACAATATAACAAGATTTACTATCACAGTTTTGGTCTTAATCAATTGACAGCTGCCTGAAAGTCAACACGGGAATGAATTATAGTGACTGGGTTAGGTCTGTCATCACAAGAGTAGGTTAGCTTTTGGTAATGGATCTAATGGTTAAGATTTTCATCCAGGGAATAAAAGATTCTGTGGGAATAAAACAAAGGACATAAAATTTTAGAAGTTACTAAATGAAACAAGTTCCAATAATTAAATAACCAAATAGCTTAAGTTAAATAGTATTTTTTTTTTAAGTTGATACACAGGTTCACTTTACATTTCTCTTGTTGTAATATCTTGTGGCAAAGAAGACCTGGAGGAAGAGGAAGAAGTGGGACCAAAGAAGAAAAAAATCAAGAGAACACAAAGCATGAAAATATTTAACAAACGTACTGTCAGACATTCTTTTTAATAAGATCTACGTGTAATTTGAAATTAACAACAACAGGGAAATTATGTATTGGGAATTGTTTTTGGTTATTTTCATTTAAAAATCCATAAGGACCTCATATTGTGCTTTCTTGTCTCGTGAAAAACAAGTTATCCCCTCCCTCCCACAACTAAAACTCTACTGTTAATACAGAAAACAAGACTGAATTTACCTCCTATCATATCTCTGTCTAGAAGGAGGAGATTTATTCCTCCAAGCCCTAGATCTATCCCTATCCCTAGATCTCCTTCTATCATAGCTTCTGCTTCTTCTCCTTTCCATCGGGGGAGACATGGAGCTTCCTCTTCTTCCAAGCCTACCTCTAGGACCTCTACCTCTTTCTTCCTATAAACAACATAAACAATAATCATAACATTGTCAAAAAATGGAATAAAAAAACTTGGAATCAATCACAACTACTCTCACTCGGGAGCTTTCACAATCCTATAAATTTAACTCAATATCAAATAATATAAAAACCCTTCAATAACTAGAATTTCCAGAGAATACTGGATTAACAAGTAAATTGAAGATGCTAAAGAATCATCTTAAGGGATGCAGAACTTTGTTATATTGACTTGAATATTAAGTATGAAACTTACTCTATCAGATAGATGACTATTGTTATTGAAAGGCTCGTTCCTCTTGTATCTCTCAGGCAGGACATCTTTACGAGTATTCACTGCGGGTCCAACAGGTGGTTGACTATCAGCTGGTGTTGGGTCCGGTCCAGTTATCACTTCTCTCGGAGGAGCTGGCACCTACAACAAGACATTCTGTGTAGATTTGTTTCACGAGTTCTTTTACTTAACTTGGTGTTAGCAGTCCTAGAAGTCAGTTGAAAAACACAGGTCACTCCAAGCATGGCTAGTAACCATCCAGGTAAGGACACCATTCGATGCTGCTTAACATCAGTGACAGCCAAATAATTGATCCAAACATATTTCTGTGTTTAGTGAAATAATAAATTTTTTGCAGCTACGTTGTAAAAAATAACTTTCAGCTAACACAATCAGACCTAAAGATTGATTTTTGTGTCAAGTTTCAACTCTCTAGCATAAAAACACTGGGAGCTTTAATATTAACAGACACACACATACATGCGGACAAGTTTGTCCACTTAGCAGATCTTAAAACATCTGAGAAGGATAATTCAGGTAAAAGCCCAGCTTAGGATTTTCAGGGCTAACTATACTTGTTTATTATCTCTGGTTTAAATGAAAAAAAAGTAAAAAAATAAATACTCTAATCTTCGGAGAAGTCCTTATCAAGAGAGAAAAAACTCTAATAAGGAAACATTTGCATTGGATTGACACAAGTACTTCTATTGATCATATTAGATATAAGTTATGGGACCAAAGAGGCTAATACATAGAGGGTGAACATAGGCAGAATAACACAGCGATAAGAGCTCTTGTATCCTCCCTTTAAGTATTAGTCTCTTTGTAGAGTACCAATAGAATTGAATCCTTTCAGGGTATTGGTACCTTGAATAAGAGTGATATTACTTTATCAAAAAGAGTAAATATTTGAAATCTATTTAACTTAATCTAAGTAGCCAAAGTTGAGTAAAAATTTGCAGATACAGGATTTACCATTAAACCACAGACATATTAGATAACCCACCTTAACAGGTGGTTGCTCCTTAGGCACCTCTTTTTTATCACTCACAACCTGTTTAGGAGGGGATACAGGTTTCCTGGTAGATATAATCTTCCTGAGGTCATCATCAGGTAGCTGCTTAGCGGGTACTGTGTCAGGTACTTCCTCCTCTCCTCCTGCCTTCACTTCAAAATCACCTGTTTCCAGGGTCTTGAACAACAGCTCTACAAAACCTTTTGTTTCTACACACAAATAACAAACATTTGATTTGGATTTTTAAAAATTATATTGAATGTATTATAACAATTTGTTTCATAACTTTTATTTAAGCATTCATTTTTTTAAATTGTTTTTCATAACTTTATTTAAGCATTTTTTTTTTATATTGTTTTTGTCATAACTTTTATTTAAGCATTTATTTTTTTTATATTGTTTTTGTCATAACTTTTATTTAAGCATTTTTTTTTATATTGTTTTTGTCATAACTTTCATTTAAGCATTTATTTTTTTTTATTGTTTTTGTCATAACTTTTTTTAAGCATTTATTTTTTATATTGTTTTGTCATAACTTTTATTTAAGCATTTATTTTTTATATTGTTTTTAAGTGCATGTTTTTTTAATTTTGTAAAAAATATTTTTACCTGCAGTATTATTTTTTTTTGTCACAGATATAAATTGGTCATATGACCAATTTTATACATCAAGCAAATCAAAGCCAAGCAAGAATCCATACTATCATTAAAACTTATTAATACATTTTTAATCTTTTTTACAATATACCATAATTTAATTTTAATTTACAATTGCTTAATATTTTTTTTATAATAGTCGGAGTGACTAATATTATTTTACACTGCATTAATATACATAAAAAAACATTAACATATTATTGTTTTATAACAAATTGACATATTCCTTTTTTATATTGTTAGTTTTTTTAATCCTTTTTTGTGACAGAAAATGTGAATGATTTTTAATATAATTCATTGTTTATTTTTCACTTATTTTTTCACATTTTATTCAATTGATTAACACAACGATTAATAAATATCTTGTTGATGTTTGAAAAGTGTAATATTCCTTTGTCCCACAGAATGAAAATGTTTGATCTTCTTAAATAGCAATACCTAGAGTAATAAACAAAATGTTTATAACACAATATTAAAATTTAGGTAACACTTCAGACAGCAATTTTGGGTTAACAACGGTATTTTTATTTTTAATAGAATGCAAAGAAAAGTTTAATAGACTGCAATGTAATTTTAAATACACAAATAGCCTAGCAGAATTAAAGGAGACATGAGAGCCTTTTTTATCAACTCCCATAGGATGTCAAATGTTTTTTCTGATGGATGAAAAGAGACCAATCAACCTAGAGGGTAAAATAATAATTTGGACTTGTATGTGTGAAAAGGAGTTATAGAATTATAACACATGGTTTTACTAACTCAGTTGACAGCACGGGGAAAAATATGAGGGAGCCAATGAGGTTTATCTTTGATTTTAAACCACACCCACAATTTGGTTCCTCACCAACTCACACTCATTGGTTCCTCAACACTATTTCCTCATGCTGTCAATTGATTATAACTCTGTGTTATGGTGTAAGTTCTGTCCAATACAGCACACACTGCTAATAATATTTCTTTCATTAATTAATAGATTAACAACAAAGGAGTGTCAAAGCTCATAGAAAAACTTTGATAAAAACAAACACAATTCTCTTCTTTTTGAAGGGATAGTTTGTAGGTTTTATTGGTTTTGGCTAATATGTGCTAAAATTTGTTCACAAATAAATAGATTGTGGATATTTAGACAGGAAAGTTTACACTCACACATTTAGAACAAACACATTTATATGGTTCCTGTACTCTCTAAATCAAAGAGACAAATACTTAGAAAGAGGATACCATAGCTCTTATCATTCCTTGGGTAGCTGGGTGCCGTAACTGTAAATTGGTGACGTTATTTTTTGGTTTTTCATAACAATTACAATTTCGCATAAAATATATTCCATCTTAAATTGAGTAAATTGAATATGAAATAAGTTTTAATTTTTATCTGTTGCATATATTCTTTGTATGTGTTGAATAAAGAAGTTTAATGTGGGGTCACTGAAAAATGCCGGCATTTTGTAGAGTGTGTGTTACAATAGGGGGTGGGGGAGTATCTAGTCTTTCTCTAGAGAGACTATAGTAGGGGTAAGTACAGTTATGGTACCTTATGGAAACTGTCCCACTTTCAGACCCCTTTTAACTGTGTTATTCTGTCTATGTACACCCTCTAAGTATTTGTCTCTTTGCTCTAAACACTTATAGTTAATTAATATAATAATGAATAAATAATAACTACGTTAATAATTATTATTATTTCATTAACATAGACTAAGTACTAGCAAATTGTTTATATTGTTAAGGAACTCTCTCTCTACAGCCTAAAGCTCAAGCTTTAGCACAGAGAGGTTGCCTCACCTATTAGTTATATTATTTGTTACATTATGTCTCTAATGTATTTTTTAGTATTATTAAATAAAGGTATTAAGAGAGGTCTGTTACTAAAAGAAGCCCTAATGAAAAATACAAAAAACAATATTTTTAAAACCAAAGAAATCAAATTGAAAAAATTTCAGTTTGACCTAGGACATCTAAGATGCCAGAGTAATAAAATTGTTTCTCTCAGGACTATCGCACCTTCGATGATGTAAAAATGCCATAAAACATATGATACCCATTTTGAACATTGATACCCCATATAAACATTATGATTACCTTTTTGCAAGAAAACTTCCAACTGGTCCACCATGCTGGCTTTCAGCTCCTCGATGGGTTTGTCTTTTTTAACTAAAGCATAAACATATTTAGCTAGAGCAGCTGGGTCAGCCTCGCACCTGAAAATAACATTTAACATTTGATACTACCGAGTTTTGCAACACATGAATAGTTGACACAATATAATTGTGCGAGAGACACCTAGGAAATGTAACAAGCAAAATGCTCTGTCGGCGCCCTGATGAGTTAGACGTAACGAAACAGAGTGGGACATGACATTATGTCGAGCCATCAATTATGACGAATGTCGAATGATGGAACAGTTCCCAGATGTAGCATTGCATTTTGCTTGTTACATTTCCTAGGTGTCTCTCGCACAATTATATTGTGTCAATAACATTTAAGCAGAGTATAACATAAGTAACTTATTATTACTAATTAATAAAAAGTTTATTATTACATTAAAAATATAGATTTACAGCAAAGACTGTACAATAGACCTCTGGTTGTAGTGGTAATAGCCAACCCACACTACATATTAAGATGTTTCTATTGGTCTTGCACCGTGAATTTAGTCCAAGGACCAATAAAATAGTCTCCTTCCCAGGAGTTTTGTGACATTAGTAAGGGAAACATATGTCCTGTTTTATTCATTGTATTATTATTATTGGTTTTTATATATAGCATTTCTAGAATTTTCTGTTTGTTTGTGTTTTTCTGAATGGAGGATCGAAACGATTTCATTATCTACACTATGTTTTCTATTAGTCATATGTGCTGCTATTGCTGAATTCTTTTGATTATTATCTACATTACGGTTGTGTTATTTTAATCTGTTAAGGAAGGTTTGTGATGTTTCCCCGGTATATGTTTTGTTGCAGCATTGTTTTGTCGCTTGTGCGAAATCTTTGATGAAATAAATTAAACTAACAAAAACTCAGACTGCTGTCTTCATTATTATATTTTCTCATTAAACTCACAGTCCATTAAACTTAATTCTTAAATAACATTATAAGTTCTTACTCTAGGTTACTCTAGTGTACACTGGAGTAACCTATTAATACATAAGGCATGAGATATCTTTTTATCTTTTGTGGAGGGATAAACCTGGTTAATATTACATATGTATATTAATAATTGTATGTTTTTAAAAATAAAGATTTAAAAAAAAAGTATTTAAGCTAATACTAAACACACAAAGCACCAAATTAAAGTGATAAGTCAGCATCAAGACAGTGTTGCAAATCCCACCGTTCACACGGCACTGAGCAAATTCTGTCTCGTTTAGTTCCTCTAAATATCTACATTGAAGTGCCACTTATTATACCATAATAGGGATATATTATTAAAGGAGGCATTAACTATATTAAAACATTGAAAGGCCTGAATTATCATTTGGGACCTTAAGAGTGAATTAAGGGTATAATGAATCAATTGTTCACGGCTTCTCTCACATTTTATGAGTTTTAATTAGCATTTTAAATGTTTTACTATATAGTTATTCTGTTTATTAGTATATTTTGCTAGTTGAAGGTGCTATGTTTATTTTAATATATTGCTAGTTGAACCTATAGTAATATATCTCTGGGTCTGTCACCAGCAATAACAATCTTTGTCTAAAAGAGAAAATATTAACAGTAAAGCTCTTTATACAGAAATTAGAAATTAACAAACAGGATGTAAGAACATGTAGCGCTGACTTAAGGTGCAGTAGTTAAACTAGACTCCCCTTGATAGAAAGCTGGTCTATTTCAACTATAGGGAAAAGGGTGGAAATTGGGGCTGAACTTCGGTATACGGTGCACCCTGTTATCAATACTATATATCAATATATTTTTAGTTTAGAGATGTGTAGGAATAATCGATATATTGCCTTTTCTTTTACGTTTATGAACATTTTATTATGTATTTAAATGTTTTTTTTGTTGTTTGTGTTTTTTTATTTGTTGTAAAATGGTTTATAACTATTTTCATTTTTTTTTATGTTTTTATAATGTTTTAACTATGTTTTCATAAGAATAATCGATGATACACCACATCTAATTTTATGTTACGCGTATTTTTTTATGTATTTTTGTGTTTGTTATTTTCAGGTTTTTTATTATATTTATGTTGTTAATGTTTTCATTTATTTGTTGTATCGTTTTTTTTAATGTTTTAATTATAATTAATAATCTAACAACGCTGCTTATCTTTTAAGTGCTCAGTTCTCATTTACGTGTCGCGTAATTAAAAATATATCGATATATAGGGTATTGATAACAGGGTGCAACGTATATCGAAGATTTACTGAAATTGGAACACTGTCTCTACCACCAACCCCTTATTTCCATCACTTTACTTAAACAAATTTAATAATTAAAACTATATCGTTTGACCGAGAGAAATATTTATAAATAAAATCATAAATTAGTCACATAAAGTATCCAAAATTTAATCCCAAACATTTGAGATCCAAAATTAGATTCTCCTGCATAGGTCGGCAGTTAAAAAATAGAACTACCCACAGGTTGCTACCAATATTATTCGTTCCTTCACCAAAAGAAGCAAATGATACATCATCAAGAAGTGAAAATGTAACATATTACAATAAGATACAATTTTAAATCTGCTTGACGACCCAGATGTTGGGCATTTCAAAACAATAACACCCACCTATCTGGAGTCAATAAAATATTGCGAGACAAACGATTCTAAAAGCAATTTGCCCATATGATAGAATTGAATAAAATTACTAAGTTCGCCCAAAGTTCAGTAAAGGATTGGCAAAGAATAAAGAGAAATAAAAAAAGGACTGTCCTACTTACAGTGGTTCTAATTTGAAAGTTAACCAGGTTTTAAAGCTTTCAGGGTCTTCGATAAACATTTTGTAATATTTTATAATAAATAAAACTTCAAATTAAAACAATTATTTGTAAAAATGGTAACTTAAAAATTAATAAAAGTCAAGAATTAAATTCATTTCTCGCGATTGAACACCATCAACACGAATGGAGATCAAATATGGCGATTAAAGAGGTCGAACATGGAATTTTTATGAATGTGTTCGAATAAAGCGTTCAAGAATCCTGTTTACTTATGTGAAAATAATATTACATATTAAGTTAATTGTCTTCATAGCTTATTTTAATCAATAATAAATTATGTCAGATTTACTTCAAAATTTTTTAAATAGGATACCAAAACATTTCTAATAGTAGTTATAATCTTTTGATTCGAATCACTATTCGAATTCAGAATCATCGTAATGATTAGTCACTGCTACATTTTTGAACAAACTTTTATGTTGGCTAAACTGTTTTTATTTAAAAATTTCAGTGTTGCCTCATGTCATAAATAACATATGTTTGGTTGTGGAAAAAACCTTCGTTGTTGCTAAAAGAGTTAAAATGTCGGAGTAACAAGTGTTATTTTAATTTTAATTTTAAATTAATTTTATTTTTTATTTTAATTTAAATGTATTCTAAAGAATTACAATGACGGATTCTTATTTTAGTAACAATGATCCAATCCCGGTAAGTGATAAAATATGTTTTTAAAACTTGGTGAGTCACAGCTAGTTCTTGTTTATTTACGTTTTGGAATAAATTTTAATCAATTTTTTTTATTTTTAGGATGCTTTTGACGAAGGATTGGCTACTGATGAGGAAGACGATAATTATGATGCCTTTAATAATGAAACCTTTGGAGATGAATCTTGGAGTAAGCTCATTTAAGTTATGCTATTAATTTGTGATATTTTGCTTATTTGGTAGAACTCTTTGGCCTTCAAGCTGTTGTTTCGTGTTTAATTAAACAGTTTTAATCTCATACCCAGGCTTTTTAAGCCTTGATTAATTCGAAATATCTTGTTTAGACACTTTTGAAGTTTTTGCAATTTCTAAATTGATTAGAAAAAAAGGCACAAGACTCATGTGTAAAGTGATGTAGACATTCATTCAGTAGGGGTAGGGGGCGGGATAAAGTGGTCTAACTCTCTGGCTTGAGATGTTCCTAAAACAACCTAGGTGTTTAAGTTTCATCAATGGGTTTTCTGTTGTCAAATAAATTCTGTATTGGTTGGCTTCTTACACAAATTTATAAGCAGGAATGGCTCTTTGGGCAAAGAATCCTCTATTAGAGGCACCTTACAGCCCTTCCTCAATAGGGTATTGTTTAAAATTAAAGCACCAGAGCTAGTTCTAGCATAGGTATCTAAATCAATGTTAGGTACAATGTTACCTAACATTGATTATGTAAACCTGAGTTACCAGGTTTACCGAATGAGGATGCATAAGTTTTAACCTATGGTTTTTTCAATTTGTTAGGTTAATTGAGGTAAGAACTGTTTGGAATAGGATTTGACAAATCACTTACTTGGCACTAAGTAGAAAACTTATCAAGCAAGCTTTTGTCTACTTTGTTTCTCTTGCGTAAACTCTCAAGTCTGAGAGTTTACACAAGAAACAAAGTTGACAAAAGCTTGCTTGATAAGTTTTCTACTTAATATGCCTTAACCATAGTTTTGTCATCCAAATAGTCATTTGGGTGACAAAACTCTGGTTATGGTGTACTACTCGTACTTCCACTCTCGCATGTCATACTGCTGTGCTATATGGGGCACGTCTAGTAAGTCTGCTAAAATATTTATTCTCCAAAAGAGAGCCAATTAGGGACTCTTTTTTTTTAAAGCTATAAGATCTTTTAAAGCTCTTATCTTATCTTATCTTTAAAGTTTTTAAAGATAAGATTTTTTAAAGCTAAAAAAGAAGAGTTTCCCACATTTATCCTACTAGGAAGGTCAATATATTATCCCCTTTTGTACTCATGAAAAATAATAAGAAAATCATTGCAATTATAAAGCAAACATTATATTTGCTGCTCTTGATTTTGTAGACTTCCTAAAGGAAATTAGGATCTTTTAGCTAGTAATGCTTTTTATTCTTTTAGTGACTATCATCTTAAATGTTTTAAATAAATTGATGTTTTTTTTCTTTTCTGACTCAGTGAAACATTTAAAAAAATATATCCTCTTTGTTAATAATAATAATAAATATAGGTATATGTCTAGTTCAATGACCTCTTCGATATCTGTTAGGTTCAGTAGTGCTAATTGGTGGGAAGGTAGTGTGGAAGAGAGGCCCGTACCTCTTGTTCTGCCCTCGTTAGCCAACTGTCCTAGATAAAAAGGAACTGTGGCCAGCTAAATAGTGAAAAAATTCAATAAATATTTATATACCTCTACATCAATTATCTCTTACAATATGGAAGAGAAAGCAATCCCTCTTGACCCATCCTTATTAGGCCACTGTCCCAGACAAACAAGACAAAAAACGGCCCCTACAGAACCTCACCTGGTATGCAGGCCCACAAAGCAGAAGGACCCCTGAGCCACAAAGGGGCCAAGGCTGGGTTATGGCTACGTGCCAAAAGCTCGTATTTTAACTCACTTGTAATTTGAAAATTCTGACCTATATAACTCATTAGACTTAATATTTGATTGATGATTGCAGCAGGGGACTGGGAGCAAGATCATGAGAAAATGGCTGAAATCGCTGAACTCTCCAGGCATCACTTTGATGATGATAATGATGTGTGTATTACATTATATTTTAATAAATTTATTTTATTCCTTTTGATTTACATACAGTAACAGAATTAGAATTTGATTACTATAATATAATGAATTGTGTTCTGGGTAAATATAAAACTAAATTTGTCATTTGTTTCTGCCATATGGCATTCTGTGGATGAGCTGAGCAACTTCACTTTTAGAACACGAGACTTTAGATTTTATTCTAAGATGAAGTGTAGCAAGAAGGAAGAAACTCCAACTTAAGTTTTGGGTAATTTTGACATTTTGTGGGTAAGTGGAGCGAGTCCACATTTAAAACACCCTGGACTTAGGATCATTATTTCATTCTAAATTTGAGTGTTGGGAGACCAAAGTAATGCCAGCATAATTCTGGTTTGACCAATCATTAAATTGCGAGTCTTAAGGTTTGACCAATCATTACATTGCTAGTATTAAGTTACATTGCTAGTCTTAAGGTTTGACCAATTATTACATTACTAGTCTTAAGGTTTGACCAATTATTACATTATTAGTCTTAAGGTTTGACCAATCATTACATTGCGAGTCTTAAGTTACATTGCTAGGTTTGACCAATCATACATTGCGAGTCTTAAGGTTTGACCAACCATTACATTGCAAGTCTTAAGGTTTGACCAATTATTACATTGCTAGTCTTAAGGTTTAACCAACCATTATATTGCGAGTCTTAAGGTTTGACTAATCATTACATTGCGAGTCTTAAGAATCATTACATTGCGAGTCTTAGGTTTGACCAATCATTACATTGCTAGTCTTAAGTTGTGATGGAAAACACTGAGGTACGTAGTATCTGATTTTTTAAATATTTTATTGGTATCAAATACTTATTATCATAATATGTGCCTCTTTATAGAAGCAAAAGTCAAATCGATCCGTGTGTTAAATAAATAAATATCCATTTATTAAGCTTTCATTATTTACATAAATTATAAAAAATATAGTTTTCTATACATTTTATGAATTAATATTTATTTTTATATGTGTATTTTATTTCTTTTCTATTTTTTTTATTTAATTTACATAAATTTGTTTATTTTAAGCATTATGTTAAAAAGTTTTTTTGAAGTTCTGGTGTATAAAGGTTGCTATTTTGGCTTTAGTTTAAGCCAAAATACTCATCCGTGTATTAACATTGTTTTTATTTTCTGCTTTAACCCATGTTTAAGATCATTACCCCTTAATGTTAATATTATGGCACTTCTTTGTTGAACATTTATATTTCTTTAATGTATATTTATTTTGGCAGGAGTGTGAATTGACCAGTCAAATTGCCAGCTTCATTCTAGACGATGATGATGTAAGTATTTTGTTTTTTATTTATTACTTATTCTGAGGTTAATGACTAAGTCTTGTGGCAGGCACCGGACTTGTGTATAACATATGTTTCCACCTTATGGCTTCAAGAGTGAGAAAGCTTAGTCTTATAGTGGAGCATTTGTTATTTCGAGTTGAAGTTATAAAATTCTGGTATGGAGGTCAGCAAGCCAGTAGAATTTTTTCCGGCCAAAAAATTGTAACCTTGATTTCTACCAATTTTTTTGAAAATTTTGCTGGCTCAGCATACCAGGTTATTGATCTCACCCCAACTTGGTTTTCAATAGGGGTTGTGTCCTCGCCAAGGTTGATTTTGTACCAAGTTTGATTTAAAAATACTTATCTGTTCTAGAGATAGCGCGTTTACAAAAATCAGCTAGAAATTAATTTATTCCTTAAGTATGGAATAAAAATTTTATGAATACAATTAGAATTAAAAGTTTAGAATCTACCTGTAGTCTGAAAAATGCTGCATCATTTCTTGTATATTTCCATTTAAATTGTAATGCTCGCTATATTTATTTGATTTGTTCTTTATTGTATTATGATTTTTGAAGCATTCTTCAGGACCAATAGTTGGGCACTACTGATTTTGTGATGATGCAGTACATACTTTCCTCCCAATTATATGTTTACACTCTTAACATTTATTATTTTGGTTATTGTATTATAGTATAATTATTTGTTTTAATCTCGCAGGTTGGTAAGAAGAAAAACAGTTTCCTCGGTGACTTCTCCGATGACGAGTACATCAGTGAAGATTTCCACAAAGTGCCCAGCCTGAACTTAGCGTCTGAACTTAACCTTCTCTCTCCTATACAAAGTCATAGAGATAGGCAGTTGGAATCACCTAACCAGATGAGACCCAAGTCTAGGCCTCCTCCCGGCTTTGTTGATAATCATCAGCCATTCCCTATGCCTCCTACTGTAGAATCACCTAAACCTATTAACCTTAAGGTAATAAATTATGGTAATTAATATATTTTAAATATCATGAATCATTATTACCATAATGATTGTACATTATTGTACATGGTTCAAAATCAGCATTCTAAAAATTTAATAGAATTAATAAGGTTAGGGACCTCTTCACTTCCACATTGTTATTTTCTTGTATTATTTATTCCCACATGATCCTTGACTTTGATTACATTGAATTTTCAAAGGAACAATATACTTAGCTAAAGTTTTATTTTATTTTATAATTGTTTTAGAACTGCTTTTAGCTCTTTTGCTAAAAGACTCCAAAATGACACCTTACTTAATTCTGGATGCAAAAGTATAAAATTTTACAAATTACATATCTATACAGGTATTTTTCAACCACTCAGGACAATCCGATATATATATATATATATATATATATATATATATATATATATATATATATATATATATATATATATAATATATTTACCTTGAAGATAAGTATAGTCATTGAATGAGCCTATGCTGAAGTAGTAAGACTATGATAACAGTGTAGAGACTAATAGCCTCTTCTTGTTGTTAAAGTACTTAGATAATAAAAGTAAGAGTTTGTATTTAATTTGCTGGTGTTTATTGCAGAACATATGCACCGTTGAAGAGTTAGAGAGGAACCTCCGTAAACCACCCCCTACCAGTCTCAGGCTGGAGGATTTAGAACGTAATCTCATCTCTTCCGTAGCTGTAAGTCTCATTTTGATGTTCTTTTGTTATAAGTATTCTGTAGGTAATGGATAAAAGCACATTGCTTGTGTTGAGCTGCAAATAAAGTCCTGCATGTCACAGTAAGTGATTTTATTTCAGGTATTTTTGTCAGACTTTTAAATTATCCTTGTCTGAAATTTGTATCTTTCATGTAACGTATGATTTTAAATTAGTTTTAAATAGAAGCTACGCTGAAACCCTGATGTTGGTAGTCTGGTGACTAATGTTTACTCAGTCAGCAGTCAGTGTTCCCTGAGGTTATCTGGCTGCCAGCTTTGGCTCTCAGTGTTGTGTCTTACTACCATATAGGGCTGATTAAAAAAAGTGGTTCTCAGCTCTCTTTTAATTATATTTAAAATTGCTGTTCAAAGTACAGACATTTTAAGAATGGAGGGTAAACCATCAAATTTTATGTATTGTGTTTAGATGAACCCTGTAATGCTAGGGAGCGGTACAAAGCCTGTATTTATGCCTTCTGTACCTGGGACCAGATGTACTCCCTAGTGGTACTATTTCTAGACCTTAGAGTCTGATACTTCCTTCCTTCTCTCCAAAGACATGTTGATCAGCCATAATGTTTATTTATTGTGTTTAGATGAACCCTGTAATGTTAGGGAGTGGTACAAGGCCTGTATCTATGCCTCCTGTACCTGGGAACAGACTAGTACTCCCTAGTGGTACACCTCCCAGGCCTCAGAGTCTGGTTCTTCCTACTTTTCTACCTCCTCATCCTCTTCTTCTTCAACAACAGCAGCGTAAGTTGAATCCTTTTATTTGTAGTAAGGTGCACAATACTAAGTTGCAATGCATGGGTAGTATCATGTTAAAGTCGGTAGAATGGTATAGTATTATTATCTTGTTAAGTTTTGGTTTATTATGTTGTAATGTTCTTGTTATAAAATTTAATTATATTGTCTTGGTTTTTAAAACAATTTAACTCAAACCTAGACAACATGTTTTAAATATTATAACAATTACATGAAAATAAGATAAACTGATTAAGATTATAAAAATATTCCATTCTGATTTGAGAAACCCAAAAATATTTATAAATAAACCTAAAGTAAGAATATAAATATTAAAAAACAATTTTAAAGTTATAAAAACTTAATGACAAAAAGTACTTTATAAGGTACCAGCCCTAACTAGAGATAATCTTTTCAAATTCAAAAGTAGATGTAAGAAAAATTCCAAAATTTTGTTGATAATGGGAAGGATTCTTTTGTGTCAGGTTTCTTAGGTGTTTTCAAACCAATTAATCACTGATTAATTAGAGAGAATTTTGTCTAGTTGCAAAAATGTCTATATTTTGCACTTCCTTAGCTATTATAGATCACTCTGGTTGATATTATTGCACCTCTACTTTATTATTGTTATTGCACCTTTATGCTTAATTTAAGAGTAATAGTAAGTCAATAAATAATTTCCAAACCAATAAATTCACTCTACATCCATGTTCGATCACCTCCGTGTTTTAAATAATATATCATTAAACCTCAATATCCGGACTAATTATAATTAAACAAATTGAACTAAGACAATACTCTACTAGAGAAACTAATTTAGAATTTATTATTAATAACAAATTAATGGTATTTAAATACTTGAATTTGAACAAATTACTACTTAAATTCTTCTTTATCATTTTAAATTTAAAGTGAAACTTAATATAAACCTATTAAAAACACCATAAAAAATATCATCTTTTGAAAATCCTGCAAAATAATAAAAAAATTAAAATACCCAAACCAAAAAATTGGAAATTATCCAAACCCCCTCACACCCCAAAAAATAACAAATTTCATACCAAAATAAATAAATAAATAAAATAAAAATAAAAATAAAGAGGCACAAATCACCCCAAATCAATAAATGAAATATGTTTACACAAAATAAATATTGTATACTTTTGCCAATAAAGAACTTATTTAAAAAAAAAAGTGAAACTTAATATGTCGGACAATAATTACTGTCTGACAATCAATTTTAAAGCCAAGGCAATAAAATTGCACTTTACTGACTGTTTTGGTCAGTGAAATACTAACGACCTTGTGAGAATAAATTATATAAATAACTATAATGTTGGGGGAGTGAGATCCCTGGGTGGATGTTTTGACTGACAGAACTACAGTAGTAACTCTCTTGTTAACTCTTTTCCTCCATAGATACAAATTATTTTTGATAAAGCATATAATTTTGTTAGGTTGGTAGCCCTAGTTCAGGCCGCCAGTGAATCAGCTTTGGTGTATCCTTATGTTATTGTTCTAAGTTTACTAACATTATGAGGGATAAACAAGCATTCCTGTTGGTCAATTTGGTATATGGTTCACATTTTGATTCAATAAATGAGAGAGCAGCTTCAAAACAGTGTAATTTTGCTCTTAAGCGAGAACAGGCGGGTATTAATTTACTATGAATTATGTTTTTATTGATGCTTATGATTTATTTTAAATAAAAACATGTTTTAATAAAACTTGTCATTTGTTTCCATGGTAACAAAAAATAAACAACACATTGTTGACATTTGCTAGTAATTTCCCTGGCAAAATTTGCAAATTATGTTAGTTAATTATGCATTTTAATTTTAAATAATGCCTGGACTCATTCTCATTGTTTAGGGTCAAAGTTTATGATATAATAGTTTCATACCAAACAATTAAACTTATTTAAAGTAAAGTTCTTTGCTGTTTAGTTTGTTGCATATTTTATAGTTTTGTTTTACTTCAGAATTCAGTTGATTATAAGTATAGCAGTCACATTTTCCTTGTTACTCTCAATTTTTTTTTTAATATTTAAATTTATTTTTTGTAATGGCTTGTTTAGCTGTCTTATTTGAATCACTTGGCGGCACTTATTTACTTGGTTCCCAACCTCAATTTATCTGAAAAAATCGAGTGGATTTAGGTATAGGAACTAGAAGGTCTGTCTAAACTCCATTAAAATCCCTCAATTTTGATTTATAATGGAGTTATGACTTTAAGAAATTACAAGTTTTTTGCTATGAGAACAAAAATATTTTTGTAATTTTCCTAATAAAAAATAAATAAAATACCGTATTTTATTTAAAATAATTATTTAACTTAAACACTTCTTCCTTCTTATACTTCTTTTCCATTTGCTTTTTCTCTCTCCCATTTATTTTCCATTAAATTAAAAAAAGTGTCGTCCTTGTTATTACACAACCAATTAACTTACAGCCTTTCCTCTATTATATTTTCTTTTGGTTATAACTGTATCGTCAATTTTCCACTGTAACATTGGGACCACCAATCTTACAGATTTCTTTCTTCTTAAATGCATAGCACACACGTCTCTGCAAATAAATATTATTGTTTTTATTATTGCTTTCTTTGTCTAACAATAATGAAGTGAAAAGACAGAGTCAGAGATAGGTATAAATATTGCCACCAGTTTTGTAGAGCATTGTGTTTTAATCCATGATGTCCTACATCCCTGAAGATGCCTCCCGCAGTGGAAGCGAAACGTCGGATTCTGTATCTACATCGACGCGGTCACCACCGGAATGAAGTTATTAACTCAACCAAGGAAACTTTCGCCCTATATCGCCTTATTTACTTTGGTCTCAATTTTAAGTTGGGAACCAAGGGTACTTTCACCCTATATCGTCTTATTTACTTAGGTCCCAATTTTATGTTGGGAACCAAGGAAACTTTCGCCCTATATCGCCTTATTTACTTAGGTCTCAATTTTAAGTTGGGAACCAAGGGTACTTTCGCCCTATATCGTCTTATTTACTTAGGTCCCAATTTTATGTTGGGAACCAAGGAAACTTTCGCCCTATATCGCCTTATTTACTTAGGTCCCAATTTTATGTTGGGAACCAAGGTACTTTCGCCCTATATCGTCTTATTTACTTAGGTCCAATTTTATGTTGGGAACCAAGGAAACTTTCGCCCTATATCACCTTATTTACTTAGGTCCCAATTTTATGTTGGGAACCAAGGAAACTTTCGCCCTATATCGCCTTATTTACTTAGGTCCCAATTTATGTTGGGAACCAAGGGTATTTTCGCATTATATTATCTTATTTACTTGATTATCAATCTTTTCTTCCCCCCCCCTTCTTAACCCCATACAAAAGCCCCATTGCTTTTCAAATCCCCTATTAAGATTGTTAAATAATTTCTTTTATATAATTTAGTAAATATATTGTCGGTACCCAAGTGAATAATTGCCCTATATCGCCATATTTAATTGGGTCCCAACTTTATGTTGGGAACCAAGTAAATAAGTACCCACTTGGCTTAGGTGAGATTTTTCATAATTATGATTGTGACAACTTGGGAACTACAATGACAACAGACACACACACATACAGCAAATAACTTGCTAACAACTATTGACGATGATTATGTACATCCATTGTATTTTGTAATCAAATAAATTTCTATTCTATTAGGAGGTTTTAAAAACACTGTCATGATACCTCCATTTCAGATTTTTAATGCTATCACAAAACTTTTTCTTTATACCTACGGTATAAATGAGGAGAAGTATAAAGCTTAAAGGTTATTATTTACCTCGTCTACACGATGTGTTGAACACCAAGTTGAATCCTCGACACTGGTTTTACTCCGTGTAGGATTTTACTCCATGTAGACTGTGGTTGAACCCCCGTCTACATGGGGTAAAATCGGTGTTGAGGATTCAACCCAGTGTTCAACACATTGAGTAGACGATGTAATTGTATGACACACGGTTAAAATCAGTTGACAGCGTGGGAAAAATAATGCAAGGGAGCCAATGAAGTTAGTCCTGGATGTTAAACCACACCCATAATTTCACATCAGACCAACCTCATTGGTTCCTTAACACTATTTTCCCACCCTGACAACTGATTTTAACCGTGTGTCATACTATAACGTTTGTCTATTAATGTGTGTTTCAGAGAACAACCAGAGAAGGCTGATGGCTCCTATACCAGCTCAGTTGCAGAACGTTATGAACACACAAGTAGGGATTCCTCCTCAGATGCAGAGCAATGTGGATCCATATGATGGCCTTATGACATATAGGGAGAAACAGTGGGTTGCCTCCATACAGATAATGCAGATATCTGCCAATCCTACCTACCAGAATGACTATTATTATATTGTAAGTTTTAAGATAAATTTGTTTAGCACATCTTTTAGTGACCCGTGGTTTGTCAACAGCTTTTTAAAGACTAAAAGTTTCCTAGTCCTAGTGTTCAACTTGGCAAGACTGAATGTATAGGTTATTTTATTATTTATTTATTTTACAATACAACTTATTACAAATATAAAAAATGTTTCTCTTGATTTGTTAACTCTTTTGTATCAAATAAAATTGTATAAGTTATAACTAAGATTTCTTTAACTGTTAGGCTGCCATTAAAGCTTTGACTGCTTATAAATGCTCGTCGTAGCTTATCCAGGCTCAATACTCTAACAAGGTCCAATTACAATGAGTCTTAAGACATAGCTTCGAGGGGAATGAACAGGCTGACTAGGTAGCCAGGCTGCGGGCTAGTTCTATTTCTTCATATTCAGAGCCTGTGTCAAATCAAGACCCACCTCAGTGGTCAAATGCTTTGTTTCACAACCCTGGTATAAAAAAGAGATGTGTAGGCTCACATTGCACCTTGTTAAGCATGTAAAGATTAAGATTCTTAGGAAATTAAGTTTAAATACAATTCTTGGAATATATAATAGGACCTGATAATATAGGAATTCGCTCCCAACCTCACACAAGAAACAATAACCAGCTTTGTTGTTGCTGAGCTTGGAAAAAAAAAAAATAGATAATTAATATTTAGAAAATACCTGTAGCGAGAGAACAGAAGGCTGAAGGGACTGAGAAGGAATGTGGAGGGAAACCCTGTTTTCAAAGGTTCGGATGAAAACAGTGTTGCCAGACCCATAACAAATAACCCTCGGGATCCAGGAGTGAAAGGAACTAGAAAAAAGCAATGGGTAAGGGTAAGATAGGAACATGGTTGCACGGCTATGTCATTTACAAGTACTTTTAGAACAAGAGTATTCAAGAAGTACTATCATCCTTTATGTACTTATTGTTTGTGTAGATGTACCAACACAGGCAGAGTGGAGGGAGGAAAGTAAACACTCTGAAGAACAGGGATCGAGACCAGAGAGACAATCTCAACAAGAACCAGTACACCCCGCAGCAGTTTGAAAACTCCCTCGGCAAGATACAGGTAACTCCCTACATCTTCTAGTCAGATTGCTTTTTACTTAACTACGTGAAAGTGCCCTCCTTACGACAATAGTGCTTTCCTTTGGGATTGTTTCTCAGCTTCTAGTTTTAGTGTTATCTATGTTAGTCTCTAGTTAAAGTGTTATTTCAATGTTTTTTTTCACCATTTCATATTGCCTGTTCTAAAGACGTTGGTGATTTATTTCGTTGTTTAATGTATAAAGATTGGGAATTTGGGTCTTCTCGTGATGAATCTGATGTTTTGCTTCCACTTGGGGATATATGACAGTATGGATGCTCTATGAAATTAAACAGTTTATTAAAAGTCTTATTGTTATATTATGTTATGTTATTATTGTATTTACTTTGCAATCAATTGTATAAATGTTTATTCTATTATATGAAAACGAGTGATGGTCACGACAGAGCACTGATTGCCCAGTTATTTATAGTTTTTAGTGAATTTTTATAAAAACTCTTAAAATGTTGTTAGAGTGACACAAGAGAGGGGGGGGGCACTAAGAGCCAAGATGACTCTTAGCTGTCAATTTAAAAATAGTTCTTGATGTTCTTTATGTCTTATTTAATGATAATGATTTGTGTGCAGGCTTGCAGCGTAACGGCCCCAAGGAAAATGTTGGACATGGATGTTGTAGAAAAGTCCCTCGAAAGCCCCACATCACAGCAGTCTTCCTCATCTAAGAAATTCAAACAAATTCTACTAGAAATAGAACAGGTACATTTAGTATCTTTACTACCTGAGGTTAAAGAAGGGGTAAAGGGAGCTGTCGTAAAGGTCACTTTTACTGTTTTTACCTTATATTGATAAGGTCTATGTGAGAGGGGGAGGGTCTACACATATGCTAGATCTAGAAATGATTAGTCGTGAGAACACTGTGATTAAGAGCCTGCATCCTCAGTATTGGTACATTGTTTGGAAATATGACAAAACACAAAATTCATTCTTGAGACAGAAGATTGTTTCAGCTACTCTTTAAGTCTCTGATGTGCTCAATCCAAGATTTACCAAGCATTTATTTTTAATTCTTATTTTTCTGCATTTTATTTTGGTTTTGTCCTCGCAGTCAAGAGGAAAGAACCGTTTCACTGGACGATGTTAAAACTAGTTCTTCACTGAGGTAGATATCAATGTGTACACTCTTGAGGAATTGAGCTGAAACTATGTTTTGTTATTATTCTCAGAGCAAAGTTGGGGTTGAGAGATTCAGTCAGTGAGACCTTTTCAATGTACAGAATCTACTGTGTATTTTCCTCTACGGCTTCCCCTCTGTGAGTTTACTATCAAGGTTGGAAAAGGTCTCCTAATCTCTTTAATAATTTGATTTTATATGACGATTGTAAATGCATATAAATATATTTGTTACAAATAAACTGTATATTTATTATTATTATATTATCACTGATAATGTTGTATTCGGGTTGATTACAGATGTACAGTGATGTACTGAAGGCTGAAGAACAGATATCTCCTTTGCTTCAAGTTGTTCCAGATCCGAGTGTGGATCCCAAGGGGTTATTTGTCAAAACAGTCAACACACTCCTCAAGAAGGACAACCTTAGTGCCGTTCTTAATATTAGGAAAGGAAAGGTACCGATGTTATGTATTCTATCCAATAAGCCATTTGTCTATTAATTCCATGCGAGCTCAACTTTGAGTTGAATTAAGTCACACGGTAGATCTATCATATTTCTCCCTTTTTAATTTAACGGTTGATTTTAGAGGTCGATACCTCTGGGACTTAATTTGCTGAGACTCCTCCTCTTCAAAATTGGCAGGAACTAAAAGGCTTCACTTCTTCCACTCACCTCTCTGTTGCAGTGGGCAATGGGATCAATAATAAAACCTTCTCACTCACCCTACTGAAAGACCAGCCTTTTGGGGGGGGGGGGGGTCTTATTTCCTCCCTTTTATGAACCACAGATCCACCTGAATTCAACCAACCGGTGGGTTTCTCAGTTGAATTAAAAGATAAGTGGAATTTTAGCTTTAGTTTGATCAAGGATCTTGAATAAAGGGAATGATGCATTTAGGAACATTTCCGACCCCATGGAAATTGTATGAGATAGAGAAATAGGAGCAAACTTACCTTCCCCTTGGTTATGATGAAAAAAGGTGCCAAACACAGCGCCTGTAAGCAAGCACAGTAAGAACTGTAAGCAAGCACAGTTTGTACCAAGCATGGGCAGTTGTTTTTTGACGAGTGTTTCGTGTTGAATTCTCTCTATTTTTTGGTTTCTAATGGGGTCTCTTTATTGTATGGCAAATCGTCTTAGGCGTCATCCCCTTTATTAAAGATCCTTGAGTTTGATGGTGTTTAATTTTACGAGTATTAATGAAGCTGTGATAAGTAACACTTTGGAAATATTTATTGACATGGAATTTTGTGACTAGTATCACAAAAATACTTTATTTATTTCTTTATTTCATTTTTTCTTCCCAGATTATGGGTATTTCTTGTATTAAATATATACATATATGTAACATACATATATGTTGTATGTTTTATTACTATATTATTTTAATTTTATTTATTTATTTCCTGCAGATACATTGATATTTTAAATAATTTTAATAAAAACGAGGTAATGAAGGAATTGCCCCGAAACACTTGTAAATAGGACTTATAAATATAGACCATATTTATAACTTCATACCAAATAAGATTATATCTCTTTTTAGGCTTTATTTAAACAAAGTGTTACACTGTAAATTGATGTGATTGTTTTGCTGTTGACAGTCGCTTGTAGTTCGAGTGATGTGTCACCCGGACGTTTGTAGCGAGTTAGCCAAGCAGTTATTATCTCTCTTACCGAATGTAGCAATGAATGATAGTGATCAGGCGCTGCTTAGAGCCCTACCTAGTGTCAGACATTACCTACAGACTGCTAATGATGAGCAAATATGGCTTTAGTTTACATATACATCATCTTTTCTACTCTATAATCAGGTTGGTCCTTTTTTTAATATTATAGGTCTAAAATTTATAAAATGTTTCTATTTTTTCTGAACAATTTTTCCATAATTTACTTACAAAAGGATAAAGTTTTTTATTTACTTATAATAAAATGTTTTGTTATAGTTTGGTATATCTGTGATAGCCAACATACTGGAGCGAGGGGAATCACTAGACATCAACACAGAGCACTGGTTTAGCTTTATATCCAATATAGGAATATGTTTTAGTAAAGATACCACTAGAGAGCAGTTGCGTCCTGTGGTCGGAGTGCCTGGGCCGCTTCTCTCTAGGTTACTATCCCGTGCTTATCCACCTTTATCTTCGTCTCAGATCAACCTCACTACCAGATCCCTAGCTACACTCAACTCATTACAGTCTTAGAGCTCTCTACAAGTTAGTATTTACAACACTTGGGTCAAACTATCATATTGGAGTACAAGTTGTAAAAAATATAGCAGTTTGTTTAATTTATTCCGTAACTTGAATAGAAATAGTATTTTAATGTATTTAGAGAGCTCATTGCTAGTTCTTTATTTTTTCAACAGATAGTGCTAGTTGGATTAGGTTAGGTTAGACAACCTATGAAGAATACCGCTAATAGACCTGTTTGTTGGATGACCTGTATAGATCAAGGGTTCTCAAACTTTTTGTTACCACGTTCCATCAACCATACGGTACGCACACACACAGATATATATATATATATATATATATATATATAATATATATATATATATATATATATATATATATATATATATATATAACATTATTGTATCTATATATTATTTCTTTACAACTGATATAATAAAGCCCTGATATTCTGATCTAAAAATCAGAATAGTTAATAAAATAAACAAAAAAATATAGATGTATAGAATAAAATGAATTGGATATTTCATGATTGATAATAATTATGAATTGTTAAGAAAAGTACCCAAAAATATTCCTGTTTCAAAAACAAAGATTAATCATTTGCTAAAAATGACTTTGCTACTTGTAATTCTTATTCTTTTTTTTCACAATTTATTTACAAAAGGTATTACATTTTTCTGTGTACCACCTGAACCCTTTCGTGTACCTCAATTTGAGAACCCCTGGGTTAGATGATCTGTGTAGGTAGATTGTTACTTAGCCTTTTGTTTTATTTTGAGCAAGGGTTACATTTTTGTTTAAAAATGAGTTCAGTTTCATTCGAAACTGTCAGAAAATCCATTTGTTGGCTCAAGTTGGTCTTTAAGCCCTTTGACATTTATAAAAAAATCTTTTTAAAAATTTTTATACTCAAAAGTGTTTTTTTTTATTATTTAATCAATTTTTTATCTCTTTCAAATTTTTTATTTTTAATTAATTAATAAATAGTGGATCTTTTAAATGAAAATTTTGTTATTCTATTTTGATCAATTATCTTTAAAACTTTAATGAGTAGTTTTTTTTTGTATTTGACTACTGTTGACGTGGTACCTAGAAAAGAAAATGAGATGTGAAAGTGCTATGTATTACATTATAGTGCTACCAGTATGACATGTTTCAGATGCATTGGTTGTCTAGATTCCGATCAATTGACAGTCTGCTGATAATTAGTAAAGAAATAAATTCTGTTATTTGACACAATTTAATTGTGCGAGACACACCTAGGAATGAAACTAGCAAAATGCTACACTAAATTTGGGAACTGCTCTGTCACTCGACATTGATGACTCAAGCATGATGCCATGTCCACCTCTGTTTCATTACGTATAACTTCTAAGGTCGCCCAAATATAGCACTTGGCTTGTTATATTCCTAAGTGTCTCTTGTACAATTATGTTTTGTGTGGACTACTCATGTTTTGCAAAACTCGGTTGTATCAAATGATATAAATTCTATTATATGTTAACTTATTAAGGAATTCTATAATTGTAAGCTGGTGTTTGCAAGTTTTGTCTATTTCTTATGGGCACAAAACTCACTGATTTATGGAGAGACAATCAATCAATCTAAACTTGGACTTGAAAGTTGTAAAGTTATCCCTACAGATTTATTATCACTATTTGATGATTTAGGGAAGGACTCGGTGGTAGTTTTTTGTTTAAGCCCAGAAGGCTAGTGGTGTTTTTACAACTCATGATGTAAGATTCAGTTATGAGATTTACACCCCTATTGAGTTGATTGAATTGACTGTAGAATAGACAAGTGTTTATTTTACAATATAAATGTTATTACTATTCTAGCCCTAACATTAATTCAATATAATTTAATAATAGTGTAAGCAATTATTTACAAATAATCACTTTAAATTACATTTTTAGTCTGCATTTTTCATATTAATAATTTAAAATACTCCATACACCTTTATTTAAGGTTGTATTTTTTTTTATTTTTCTTTAAAAATTAATTTAAAAGACACTCATCTCTATTTTAACAGATTTATTTTTTTACATAAAATATAATTATGTAGATTATGTCACCCCATTAAATTTTCATTGTAAAACTTCCTTTCTTCATAAAATTAAACTTTTTTAAAACAATTGATTGAAGACAGCAGTACTTAAAAAACATTATCTAAAACGTATGTTGGCTTAATGTTTTACAGAGTGAACCTCTGCATCATCAGTAGTAGTTTAGTTTGCGTATGTTTTAAATTAAAAAAAAGTTTTAGTAAAGTCTGCAGACTTGAATAAATTGTTTTAAAAATTATTACCCACAGTCCATTATCTTTATTATTTCCATTATTAACCCATGTTCGATCTTGTTCACATAACAACTGCTGGACCCCCTAAACAGTTGAACCCCCTGCCAAACTCAGACTGTGAAAGAGTAAATAAATAAAACCTGACAACAAACTATACTGACTTTGGGAGTACTTGGAATTACCATCGACTACGAATATTTCGTTAGCAATTATCTCTGTGTTTTAACTTACTTTTACTAAGTTTTTTTAAAGATTCACTATTTATTAATGTTTTTAACTCTCAATTTAATGAATAAATCAAATGTACATAATGTCTATAATTATTAGTAGGGTAAAGATAAATGCTTCGTCATATTTATTTATTTTTTGCAATTAAATAATTATTAATAACTAAGTGCAATGAATGGTGTTGACATTCTTGTAGTATTATTGTAGTAAATCTATTGTCATTAAAAAATAATAATTGATTAGAAGTAAATAACTATTTGTTGCCTTTATTTAGGATAGATGGGGGCGAAAATATCTGTAAATTTTAATATCCTGTTTTTAATCAGCACATTTGAAGTCCTGTACCGCTGGTGGGCTGAACATAAAACAAATATTTGAAATAAAATTTTTCAATTTTAAAAGTGTCTTTTTATGGACTTATAAAAATAATTATTAAAAACAGATTAATTACGCAAAAGTCCTTTACTTTTTATCAATAAGTAAGATTCAACTAAAATTAGTCATCATCAGAGTTTAACAAAATATGAAATAAAAAACCACAATTTACAAACCTTGGTATGGTTTGGTAAGCTATGTTAAAATCCGTTTTTAACAGTTTACTGAACAGTTTAAGTCCCTTATAAACAATAAAGGACTTCTGTGTAATTAATCTGTTTTATTTACTTCTTGGTTCTATATGGAGTCTCATTAACTCACACCGCGACTGCTATCTCCCTCCCTAGAGTGTGTAAGTAGCTGTGTATTGCATAGGCAGACAATTATTGATATTAAGATTTGTTAAATGAGAAATCAAAGCGAATATGGTGCGACACTTTTGTCTGTTTTACTCGACCCCTTGTACCTCTGACTGCTCTATCTTATATATTTATATTTGTTTGTTATATTAATTAAATCATATATTTATTAAACACTATTATCATTAACTATTTCAAAACTTGTTTTGCTTATAGTTTCTGCCTTGGTAAGCCTGGGGAATCAAAATTGTAGTAATCTGGCTCAAAAATTCTCAGGAGCCAAAATTTTATTAACTTTTCTTGGGAGCCAAAATGTTAGTTATCTGGGTCAACAAGTCTCAGGAGCCAAAATGTTTTAACCTTCCTCAAAATGTTAGTAATCTGGCTCAACGAGTCTCAGGAGCCAAAATGTTATTAACCTGCCTCGGCAAGCCTTGGGAGCCAAAATGTTATTGATCTGTCATCAATTAATAATTTTTTTATTCACATTTTATCTTAATTGATATCATTCTTATCGCCCAGTATATTCATATAAGAAAAATAAGTAGGTTAGGTTAAGCATATTTGTGTATAAAAAAGTAGGATTCGTCTTTTTATGTTTTTTCAATCTTCCTACATAAAATCATATTAAAACTCTACTATACACTCTAAACAGTTCGCTATGTTCAGGGTGTATGGTCTGAACGTTTATGTGTCAGAGTTATGGACATAGCCTAACCTACTTTCCTTCCACGCGTACACCAATATGCTTGGTTTTTACCAACAAAATATCATTAAAATAAAATTTAAATTAATAAAAAAAAGTGATCAACAAGTCTTTGAGACGTCCAATTCTTCATTCTATTATTTTCACTAAATTTCTTACATCACATAAATAAAAAAAAAAACAAATAATCCAATAAAAAATATGTCTGATGCAGCATTTTGTTTCTGAAATATGTGTAACATGATTACAGCCATAACTTACTAAACCTCAAAAACTTATTGAATTGGGCTGAAATTTAATACACAAAGTTTAATTTCACCATTATTGCCAATTTTTCGTTTGACATTAATAATTTCATGTTAACAAACATTTTTCAACTGATAAATGACTAAAAAAATAAATAAAGTTTTTCTTTCCACATATGATTTAATTATAAAACAAAGCCAGCTTTCAACCTGAACGGTCATCATCAGTGCCTAGAACCCAATAAATTAGAAGAATAAAAAAAAGAAGTCAAAAACTAAAATAGCAAAACAAAATTGTACAAAAAATGTATAAAATAAATGAAAAAAGAAGGAAATAAATACCGGTGAGATGAGTCTAGATTACTTTTTAGCCGGTTTCTGAGGCCAAGGCAAAAAAAGTAATCTAGACTCATCTCACCGGCACTGATGATGACCGTTCAGGTTGAAACTGGCTTTGTTTTATAATAATAAATCATCTGTGGAAGACAAACTTTATTTATTAATAAGCTTATTCCACATCTCAGTATTTATCGGATTAATAAATGACTAATAACTAATAAAATCTTTTCTAGTCTTTGTGAGGTTTTCAAAGAATATTTAGAGGAAAACTTTGAGAGGGAATAACTTGTAGTGTTTTACGGGTCTAGAGCTTTGGGTTTCTCAAAAACATATTATTTTTTTATACATAATATTATATTATGTATAATATAACATAATATTTATGTCGGGAATTTTAAAAAAATAGATAACCATTGAAGTTGGGTTTCAAATGGTTGAGAGATCTTAGACACTTTGCTTTGTCTCCTCTCAGCTAAACAGCAATGCATGTTCCAGTCAAGGTTCAAATCCCACTCGGGACAGTATATTTTTTGTTTCACTTGATTCACCAGCACATGGCTGGTAAGGAACCTCAATTAGTAGGCTTCTTTACTAAGTTTTGAGCAAGTGGTTCCCCTTACCCTCTGCTATCTAACCATTGAAGTGACCAAAGGTTTGTTGTTTTCCAATGCAATGAAATAAATGCTAGTCCTTTATTCCCCATCCTTTGTCTTCAATAACTATGCACTTTACATGCATGCACAATGACTCATGACTTTTTTAATGACACACACACACACACACACACACACACACACACATATATATATATATATATATATATATATATATATATATATATATATAATATATATAATATAATATATATATATATATATCTTATATTCTTTTTATAAAGAATGCACTGGTAAATTAAGGCAGTTAAACACTACCAGTGTTGGTGAGAAACTACTAACACAATCTTGTGTCAAAATGAAACCACTAATCTCTCTTAGTACAATATTCCCCTTTATACAAGTATCCCTTTTAGCATAGAGATATTATTACTAGAGGAGCCATGAAGGTTAGATTTTGAAACATCTAAAAAGTAACTGACCACCCTCACTTATAAATATAATCAAAAAATCAGTACAAAATTACAACAACTTATGTAGTAAAATGTTAAAAATACAAACCAAAACACAAGCAATGTGCGGGAAACCAAAATAAATTTATTAATTATAACCTTAACTTACTTGTGAAGGAGGTTTCAATGAGGTTACACAGAGCCCCTGGGAGCCCCAAAACGATGTTTCAGGCCTCTCAATGTATTATGATAGACTAAGCCCCCTCTAGTATATATCATATCTCTATGTTTTTATATGAAACATTACCCTCTAATATTGACAGTTATTTAATTTATCACTTCGATAATATTTTTACCATTTTTAATCAAGTAAATTTTTATCTATCCTATAGAATAATTATTGTAAAAAATAGTTAAACATTTTTTTATGAGAAAGAACTAATATTTTTTTTTGTATAAAACAAAGTGTAATTTTTTATTTATAATTATTTAATTTTCTTTTTAATTATTTAAAATGTATTATTATTTGTAAAATTGTTACTGATGTTTAAAATTTGTGTCACCTTAAGAGTGAATTGGAGGCTATAAAAAGTGAATTTAAAACAGAAGAGCTTAATATCTCTAGTTATATTCTCGACTGGCGCCCTTTGAATGCAAAGCTGCTTATTGTTACACTTATTTAATTACTTGTTCTTCTTAATAAATTTGCACAATTTTATTAACTACATCAAATTAAATTATCAGTAGCAATTTCGATAAATGCAAAATAAATATATTAAAAATATTGTATAAAATTAAATAAACAATTTAAAAAAATATTAAAAATTGTGATATTTTTAAAAATTTAATTTGAATTAAAAGTGTTTATTTAAATAGGCGAGTAAATATTATGAAGAAGGCATTTTAATTATTAAATTATTATTTAAAATTTATATTTTGTTTTTATATAATTTTCCTGCTTGTAATTTGAGTGGCTCTGAGGGTAAACATGCAGTAGACCTTCCTTGAAGGTTATAAATAATATGTTAAAGACTAATAATATTTAAAAAATGTTCCGTAGTGAGAAAAGGATCCCTAATGAAAACCAGGTTGGTGAGATGTCATTATCCTGATGTAATGTTACCACACCGTTTGGTTGAGTCAACAAAATTTCCAAAAAGTCACTAAAATTAGGCATTAAAATTTATCTACCGGAATAAAGTTATTTCTTATGTTTTATAGGGTGCTGAATGGAATAAAAACAAAACCACAGTACAAATCAGAATGTGATCAGAAAAATAAAAAAAATCTGTGTTAAAATTCCAAAACCCTAAAATAAGCTCTGGTAAACATGGAAAATATTTTCCTCCAATTATTTTGTTGCTCTTTTTCTTGGTTTGTATTTGTTTAATGCTATTTAGTTTAGTGGCTGGGATTTATTCTTGGGAATGAAGTTTGGATCAATCCTGAGAATTGAGCCTAGGGATCAAGCTTAATAAGGCTCATGCTTGAGCTTTGATTGAGCATCAGGCTCAAGCTTTACAACTATAGTTTCCTGTTATATAACAGTTAGTCAGTATTTTGTTAATTTTTTAAAGGAATTTGTTTTCAGGGGTATATTAATGTCAACAAAATTAGTATATGATGTCAATTTGACATAAAATATACTTTTTAACAACTAAAGAAATTATCTTTTAACTTTAATTTGATACATTAGAACAAAATAAGTTACAATTCTTGTTACTAATATCATTCCAAATATAATAGATATATCAATGGAGAAATTCTCCTGATGTAGATCTAACTCCCTGAGTAGCTTGTTTGGATGAATATAGTGACAGTAATCCGCAGAGCAGGGTAGCACGGAACGCTGGAATCCATATATGGATAGCATGAGTGCTTCTAAACCATAGTGTAAGTAGCTGCAAGTGAACAGCCACTGTAGGAAGAACGGTGCATCGGACATGTGTAGGAAGTAGCCTGATAGTATGACCCAAGGCATCATACTCAGAGGACCAAATATCACTCCGTTCTGTAACAAAACTTAAATATTATTTCCTTGGTTAGGGTCATGTCCAGGCCATTTGCCTGGGAAAAGCCAAGGGTGGTGTGTCCTTTCTCCTCCCTCCTGTGATGCCTTCTACGATGGAGAGAAAAAGAGGCAAGACTTCATTGATTTATTGGAAGCCTCGATATGGTTAAAAAGGAAGTCCCTCATCAGGAATATCCCTTACTACCCCGAGAGGATACATTTTATATCTAATGAGGGGATGGATTTTTAAGGTGAGAGTATAAAAAATAATAGTTTCTACCTGTACTTTCATAGAAGCTCCTACCAAGTAGCCTAGACTCTGGGCCAAGAATGATGAGGATATGCCTGTCAGTAGAAACATGCAGAACCTGAACAAGTCCTGGGGCTGCAGAGTCAACCAGTAGACTAGTGTAGAGTAGCACACACTACATATTAACTAAAACACACAACAGCATTATTCGACGACTTATTAAAACAACAGAGTGCTGCTGGCAAGTCTGCAATAATTTCCCATGTATGATTTATTGGCAATATTCATTGAAAATGTAGCGACGGCATGGAAGGGACACATTGAAAAATGAACACCTAGCAGTTTCTATAGGATAGTGTTTTCTCTAGAAAGGATTCAATACGGGGGGTTACCTAGAGTTTTAGTGGGGTAAGGCTATAATATCTCTGCTTCGATATCGGCTGACCAGATGAGAAGTCGGTCAGTTCCCACACTTTACGGTAAGCCTGGACTTCACAATGTAAGATTGGTAAGCAGGGCTTCACAACCAAAAATTCCCTTGGAAAGCCACAAATAATGTAAGCGAACCTTTGGATGATGAGGAGACATCTCCCTTGAGGGGTTGGTTGATTTAATAAAGCTTTTCCTCAAGAGATCGTCGCGTTTACCCTCCTTAAACACAAAAAAACTACAGAATCAGATACCTGTATTGGAGTATCTGATATGAGTCCAGCACAGAAGTAGGCTTCAATAGAATACCAGTTGTTAAACGATTCTCTCCTCACTATCGGCACTTCATTTGGAACTAACAAAAACAACAAAGTTTCAAAATTTCATTCTTACAAATAAATTGGTGGTGCAGTTAGGAAAGAGGGTCAATGCAATTTTTGGCAAAAATGAGTCCTAACTCATATTTGCCAAAAATTGGCATTAGGGTCATTTTTGATTAACCCGACTATGCTTTTTCGAATGGCCGCACTTTAATTGCTCTAAGAGCTATAGCTACTGAGATAGTTGTACTTTGTACTATTTTAAGTTAAATATGCAAATATTGAGAGGTCATTAATGATGTTAGCCATTCTAAACAATTATGAGTTTCATATTTTCAAAGGGCAAAACAGGACTTAGACTTGGCTCATTTTTTTAAATGAGCCAGAATAGGATTTGTTTTTAAAAATATTTAGGATGATTTAATCATTAAAATAGTACTGAAACTATATATAGTACACTATATACTATATATAGTACATAGTATACTATATATAGTATATAGATACTATATATATAGTTTCTGTACTAAAAATAAACGTTAAAAGTAAACCTACTCTTTACAACTAATGTTGTAACATTTGTTAGGAAAAATTGGGTTTCAAATTTTGCCAAGATACAATGCATTCTCCTCAAAATGTAGGAGATAAATAAAGGAGTAAAGAATAAAGTACACTCACACGATATAACCATAGAAGACAAAGCAGCGAAAGCTAAGAATATTAGTTGGAAGAAGAGAAGACTGAAGTTCTCAAAGACAAAGGCAGCATCATTGCCCACTCTGTAATAAATGCCCCCAATGATAAGACCTATCAGTATGTGCATTAGAATGCGACAGTGAGTAAAAAACTGCAAAAATCAAAACACAACATTCATGGGGTCAGTAAGAAAAACTGGTGGAACCTCAAGAGGGATGATAGTACCTACTAATCGGAGATAATTAGAGATGGAAATTGGGAAAGAAGTGATAGATCGCCTATAGCAATAAGCCCACTCCGTTGGGTCCTTTTACTGATTCCCTACGATAGAAGGTAAACGTTTAAAGACATTTTAATATGGCGGTTTAAACTGGTGTTATTTGGCACAAAAGGTCCAGAGGAAATGCGAGCATCACTTTCTACAGGTAGGATTCTAATGAAATATATATGGCAAACAGTAGGTGAGGTAAAATATTCAAATATGTAAATTAATTAGTTAGAATGACGAAGCCCAGGTGGAGTGGATATCAATAGAAGATGCGAGTAAGTCTCAAGAGTCATAAGTACGATTGTCCGATTAATATTTGTTTTAAGCAAAATCACTTTGGTTTTAAAAAAATATTCAGGTCTTTTAGAATAGCCATTATAGAGAGATATATACTAGTGGGGGCAGAGCCTATCCAATACGTTTAAGAGTCCTGAAACATCATTCTGGGCTCTGTGTAACATAGAAACCTCTTCTGTCTAAGAGTGAGTTAAGGTTATAATGAATCAATTGTTTTTGGCTTCCTACACGTTGTTTGTGATTTGATTTATCTTTTCAGCGTTCTACTATATAAGTCACTGTAATTTTGTTCTGTTTATTTGAATATATTGATAATCAAAGGTAGTCAGGTTATTTTTTCGAAGTTCAACCAATATTACTAGAGGGGCCCTCCCCTCTAGAAAATATATCTCTATGAGAATAGCCATTAGAGCTAGGGTTACAATATCACCTGGTTTTTCCGGGAACCACCCGTTTTTCAAACCTCCCAAAATGGTAACACCCCCCCCCCGTTTTTATAAATCAGATATTTAAATTTATAAGAATTGAACTTATTATTTCAGATACCTCAATATAAAATTTTAATTTGAGAAAATGCTACCAAAAGATGCAAAAAAAAGAAACGTGGAATGAATATAACTTGAGTCAATCCACTTTTTAAAAATATTATTTTTTTTAGCAATATGAAAAGAATAAAATTAAGTGGCAACACTGTATTTCCGTGCACAGTTGCGGGCTAGACTCTGATAGGTATTTGGCATTTAATAATTTATGCTGATTCATACATCTCCTGCTTGTTTTTATTTAAAAGATAATGCTTTTTTACTAAATCATTATTTTTAAGTTTTTTGTAGTTGTGCCGTGTGTATTATTGAAATTTTAATATTTACTATGCCGAAAGACCATTATAGGTGTAAATTTAAAGACGTTTGTAGGGTTGAGTTCAAGTTTTTAAAGGAAGGGAGGAATTCTTATGAAGCTGAACGTACTATATGCAAGTAAGTATTCATAAAGCAATTTATTTTTAAATCTATAATAAATAATAATGCATCCGTTAAGAATTTAATGCATAAAGTAACAAAAAACAAATTATTTTATTTATCAACGAATTATCAATGGTCGGCCTAGAAGGGAAGAGTGCGCCCTCGGCCATGATCTAAGGCGAAGTTTTATAAACAGAACTATTTTTATTAATTAGTAAGTTAAGTATAAAGTTCTAATTATAAAACCCTTCTAGGCCAACCACTGATAAACCACGATAAATGAACATATTTTTTTTATGTGTTCGATCTACCGATCGAAGCGTGCCCGTTGTTAATTTTTTAATTAGGTGCATACTTCTGACGTTAATTCCTCAAGGAACGCATTACTAGTATAAAAATTAGTACTAAAAAAGCAATATGATTATTAATTACTGCTTCTCGACTCTAGGGTTGGGAAGGGCTAGTAGATTTTAGTTACTTTACTTTTTTTATACGTAAATATATCGTTTTATGTTCATAATATTAAATTAGTTGTATTTTATAGCGAACTATTAAGAAAATTGTCGAATTAAGGTCGTTTAATTTGGTTTTAGTTCAATGAAAGTTAAACCATATCTCTAGCACCGTTCTTCAGACGTTTTTATTAAAAAAATTGCGAGTTGCTCTTCAACCAATTTTAATAATTAACTTTATAAATTAGGAATCAAGGAGCTTTAAAAAAATATATGATTTAAATATCACGAATGATTATGAAAATTGGATATCAAATAGAGAGAATTATTACCATTTCTAAACATTTTCCGGAGGAGGACTCCCCTTTGAATTTCCCCTGCTTTTTCCAATTTAGGATATGGTAACCCTAATTAGATCTGCACTTTCTCGACTCGATGCTGACGCATTCATGCTCTGGTTTTCATCGTCGTAACCCATTCTGGCAATTTATCCATTCTTGGAGACGTCATGTAAACGACGTTTCCTGCATTTGGTTGGTAATTTAAATTTAGAATCGTTTTGAAAATACCTGAACCTGCTGAAATATCTGAAGTGCTGCAATTCTTACCCTAATCCCAATGTGAAGTAGAAAAGGAAAATAAATTACATAGAGCATTCAATCACCAGAACTTACCCAACACCTTATCTTTCAAAATCAATCTATAGAAAACCTAGTGCTACTGATCATGTGGATGTGATACGGTCTCATTCATTGCATCCCTGGGGTCATAAAATAGCGGCATTTAATTCTATGATATCGGCTTATCAGTAATTCTCTTGATATTAGGCTACGAAAAGGAACTTTTCTTTAACAAATTGATAGCAACCAGTAATGGTTACAAGGGGGTAGTATTATTGATAACCTAGTTGCTAAAAAGTCAAGGACCATTATGGGTACTTGAGAGAAAACTATAATAGAGAGGGAATTTGGTGTTCTATTCCTTATGTTGGCAGTTTATCTATTGAATTGGCGAACCTACTTGAAAATAATTGCTATAGAGTTGGAATTAGTATTTCTATGACCCTCCGCTTCCACTTTAGTAAAGTTAAAGAACCTGTCAAACCTGAATTTAATAATGGCGAGTATCTTATACCCTGAATTTAATTATGGCGAGTATCTTATACCCTGAATTTAATGATGGCGAGTATCTTATACCCTGAATTTAATGATGGCGAGTATCTTATACCCTGAATGTAATAATGGCAAGTATCCTATACCATGTTCTGACTATTTAGGTCAGACAGGTAAGAACCTAAAGATAAAGGTCAAAGAGCACTTATAACTTTTATGATCCAACAAAAATCATGGATATACATCTCATATTAAAACGAAACTTGGTGTACTTATTTATTACGCAAAGAAATACACTTGTACCGAATTTCAACTCAATTAAATCAAATATGTTGTTTCTTGTTCTTTTATACTTTTTGGTTTTAAACACTGAAGATGACCGATTAAGATGAAAGTTTGCTTAGCTTGTAGTAAATATACTCTAATAAAATATAAGTATATTTTTATATCCTGTGGCAGAATACGACAAAAAAATAAAAGGCGGGCAAGGACATCACCTGTAAGGATGCAACAATTAGGTGGTATCCAACTTAAGACCACCAGTTAATCGACTTTCGTGTCATCAGTGGAATTCCGTTGTGCTCACGGTCCTGCCCCTTCTATATACTAGTTTAAAGACTGGATAAGATGACGTCATTACCTTATCTCTGTAAATAGTAATAAAGCTCCGCCTAACAAGGATGTAAACTTGGTAAACAAAGGAGCATCTGTATCTCGGCTCTGTTTCAAATACTTCCCTCTTGCTTTTCATTTTCTCTATCAGGGGGGCTCTAAGAGGAGTCATCTCTATGTATAAATCTCCTGCAAAAATTTCATAGGGAAAATTAAATAACCCCAGATCATTATAATAGTTACATATGCTTCAAGGGTGTAAAGAATAAAGAATGCTATTATTTCTCTAAGCAGTAAGTTGGTTAATCGCAGCAATGATTAGTAAGTGATGATCGTAGCAGCGTCACCGTCGCTGATGGGAAATTGATAACGAAAGGGTGATCATTGTTAAAGTCCTTATAAGGGTTTTTCTTATTTGTGATGATCTTTTCCAATTTTATTAAAGCTTTAATTTAATTAATTTTTGGGCGTTTGAACTCAGTAGAATCACTATCTCATTGGAAAAATGGGTTGTCTCGAGTATTAAATTGAGTGATATGAAGGTGAAAATCACAATATAGGGTTTCATTTTATTTATTGTTAATAATTTTACTTTTGAATAATTTTAGTTTGCACGAACTAACAAAATTGCCTTTTTGCATTAAATTGTTTAAATTAGTTGTAACAGGTATTTAAATTGACTGACAACAAGCTGATTTTCACAATAATGGTGTTTTAATTTAGTAATTGTTAATTAATTTTATTTACTGACTAAAATAATTAATAACTCACTAAATTAACTCTTTTTTGTAAAATGTTTGTATAAATTATTCATTTAGATATTATTATTTCTGGGTTAAATCTATAAGCAATTATAGGTAAACATCTTGTGGGAGGGCTTATATATATATGTGTGTGTGTGTGTGTGTGTGTGTGTGAAGGTTTGAATAAGATCTAATCTAATTAACTTTTCGTTAACTGATATTACTTATTTCCCATTTACCTTCTAAGTAAACTGAATTCAAAAAAGTTTGTTGATTGGTTCTTTCGTCGGTAACTGAACTTATTTAAAGTAGGAAAAATAAAGTCATAATTAATTAATTATTGATAAAGTATACTTATTATATGACTAATTTCAAATCAGGGGGCTTTAGCCCCTCTAGCCCACCCTTAGAATCGCCTATGGTTAAATCGGACAAATCCAAGTCTGTAGTGATAAGAACCTGATTCTATATTTAAAATCCTGGAATAATCGAAGTATTTAACCATAAAAGATTGACATTTTTTAACACCGATGGTCGGTCTATTAATTTCTAACTCATTAATCACAAATTAACCAACAATAAAGAAATATAAGAAAAATTTTTATCAGCTCTCATGCTAATCCTATGATAAACATCTTCTTGATTGTCCTTTCGTATTCCTGCCATTGGTATTGCCAACCTTACAACTATCTCTTTGAATCGCGAAAGCTAAAGTATCGAACACTTAACTCCCGAGTTGAGGCCATGGAGTTATGACAATAACTACTCTTACAACGGCTAGGGATCTCTGCTGATCTCTTGCTGTATTACCTGAGACGAGTGATCTATTCCAATGATCTGTAGGTTTTCTCCACTGTAGTGAAGCACCATTACACATAGAAGATACTAACTGATCTACCCAACCAACTCCTTGATTTTCGTCATTGCCAACAGTGCAGATCTCTAGTACTAGAAACAAATATTAACGGTTTAAATGCATACTGATTATAGCAGCCTTTAGAAGATTATAAGAGAGATAAACACCGCTGGTTCTCAATCAACTTATTGAATCTATATAGTAAACTAATTTACATAAAAATAGATAAAAATAAAATTCTGGTGCGGTGGTCTGCGTGCCGGGTGATGCTTATCCCGGTAGGAAATTACCTTTGTGTTTTTCACGGGTGTTTCCGTGCTTAACAGTCCATCTCTTGTTTATCCCTGTCTATATCTTTTATAAGGTTTCGTTTATGCTTTATAACTCAAGCAGTTACTCAATTATCAAGCACTCATAACTCATTTTTCCTGATTTTTTTTAACAGTAAATGCGCATAATTATCTTGTTGGTAACGAAAAACTTTGCCTCTAAAGTTGGCAGTGCACACCATTATTTGCACTAGTCAAAGAACAGTAAGTGTTTATCTTTAAAGGTTTTAGCGCATTTTGCAGGGAAAATACAGCAAAAATGAGTAACGAGTAGTTATAAAGCAACCTTAAGCAAGAACTGGACTGTTAAGCACGGAAACACCAAAGACTAGTAACACAACAGTCTAATACGGGATCTATGATTTCAACAAGCGGACCAATAGGTTGAGTGCTTTCTTGTTTTAATATTTAAGAGCATATAAATAAATAAAATAAATAAATAAATAAATAAATAAATAAATATATATATAATATATATATATATATATATATATATATATATATATATATATATAATATATATATATATATATATATATATATACATAATATTTGATGTTATAAATACATATTATATTAGATATTTGACGTATATACACAAATCCCATAGTTAATGATAGTTTAATGATAGTAAGACTCACAAAGATCAGCAGGGTTGTGGTAGGAAGGAGTAGGTATTGCGAAATCTCCAAGGAAGCTTGTTATAGCGGATGGAGCACCCGCATACGTACATCTCCCATCCACGAGGCAGTATATGTGATCTATTGTTTCCAATATGGCTGCTGAGGGTTGATGAAGTGTTGTTATAATTGTTTTACCCTGACGAGCTAGTCTGCTTAGTAATTCTATACACTGCCTGCTTGATACGCTGTCCAGACCACTGCCATCATATTCAACATCAACCAATATTAACTTTTTTCTTAAAAAAAAGTTTACCTATTTTCTGTCATTTAATTAAAAACTTGAACTAATGCAGATAATGAGATTAAATATATGAGCTCCAATATGAGTACCAAATTTGACCAAATTTGGTCTGATCATTTTTCCGTGTTTCGAATTTTGATATTTTTGCTGAGTATTTAATGGTGGTTAAAAACGTCATAAAAATATTTTTCAGATAACACAACTATACCTAAAGTTTTATTTTTGTACTAAGTTTAAACTTTCTAGCATTAACACTGTAGGACTACGGTGATAACATATACACATGCACATTCGTACAGGAAGCTTTGTAAAAACCACGTGGGTGGTCTTAAAAACATCCGACTAAACGGATAATTCAGGTGGAATCACGGTTTCGGATTTTTAGTGCAAACGCAATACTTTTTCTATTTACCTACAGTATCAACAAGGAAAAGTAAAATTACAGAGGATTACAAGTAGGTTGTAGGTAAGTTTTTACTTCTCCTCATTCATACCGTCAATGGCGTAGCCAGGATTTAATTTCGGGAGGGGCTGAATGTTAAAAATTGTATAAATATATATATATATATATATATATATATATATATATATAAATATATATATATCATATACAGGGTGTTTCATATAAAGTGTCCATCAAAGAAGGAGGTGATAGTACTCCTCAAAAGGAACAAAAAATGGCCTATAATATAAACCCCGATCTCCAACCGTTTTCCCACAAAATCAAATTTAATATTTTTTAAAAATATTTGACCTCACATCAAAAATTGTTAATAGGGTTTTAACTGTTCAAGCTATAAAAGCGAAATTGGTCTCATTAGAAAGCAGAGTAAATTTCCTAAAGGACAAACTACCAACTATGTCAAATATTTTGGAACTACTGCCCAAAAATTTGCATGAAAAACGATTTTTTGAAAATTGAATTTTATGGAATATTTATAGTAGGGGATTAGTGGAAGTAAGAGATGAGCAAAAGTTAAGCCAAGAACGGAAAAAACTTGAGTTGAAAAAACTGAAAATTTTTGTCGTATAAAAGTGAAAATAATATGTTATTTTAACAAAATATTTTTTTTCGAAAGTAATCTAATAATACGATTTTTAGACTCTAGAAGGTTAAATACACATATTTTATTCTTACACATTTTTCTCTAAAACCACTATTTTCTCCTGTTTTAGAGATTTTTAATTATTTTATGTACCATGCAATTAACATTGTATATGCAAAAACGCCAAAAAATATTAGTTTTTCCAACTTCTAGGAAGAATGGCTTAAAATTTTGACTATTGAATGTATGATGAAGTTTGGGTTTTTTTAAAGGGCAATCATAAGAGAAGTTTTTTCCGTTCTTGGCTAAAATTTTGCTTATCTCTTACATCCTCTAATGCCCACCATAAAAATTCCATAAAATTCAATTTTTTCAACAAATATGTTCCGAAACATTCATAAACATTTATGTTCATAAACATTTTTTTTTTAAAAAATCAATAATCCGATTGAGTTGAAATAATAAATAATAATATAAATAATTCTAAATGCAATAAATAATTATAGTAAGTTTAATTTAAATTCGTCTACCATAAAAATACGGATTTCATAAATCACTTACGTATGTTAAATAGCTTAGGCAGAGGACAAGCGTTGAATGAGCGTAGCGAAATGGATAAGGAAAAGTTCCGAGGAACCTAGTACCCGATGTTTTTATTTAACAGTAATAAGTTTTATTTCTTACATTTTATGTTATGTTTTCATATTATTATTTACTTATTTAATGCTTAAGGCTTTAGAAATAGCTACTAATTTATTAGTTTACATGTATTTATTTATATGCCTTCTGAAATAGTTATGTCACCGGAAAATTTCTGGTCAAATGTTTCATAAGAATATTATTGATTCAAAATTAAACAACAACACCTACATTAAACAATTAAAATCTTTATTTAGATTTAAAAAAATTCAATGTTGGCAAAACTTTAATGTTGGCTATTCTGTTTTTGTTTCACTTAGTCTATTCGTCGGGATTTTAGAAAAATGACTTTCTCTCCGTAATTTCTTGTGATTTAAACTAAAAGAGTTAAATTTACTAAAGCAATTTGTATTATTTATAGAATTTAGTAGTTATTTAATTGTTTTACTACAAATTTTGAGTGAAATAAAACACTTTGCCTTAACCAATAAGTGACAAAGTTCGGAAGTTCAGAAGACCGGATACTTGTTTGAAAAGGTAAATTAAAACTTGTAATTGTGACATTAATTAACTAAATTGACATTATTGTGGTTTTTATAAATAAAGATGACTATATCGTTTAAACGTAGACTAAAATAATTGTATCAAGCTTATAATAATTCAAGAGGTGATCGAGTAATTTTTGCACCGTCACGTTATACACCGTGCACTATTGGTCTTCTTCTTTACTTTATCCTTGAACTTTTTACTTTTCTCCTTTATACTGTAGGTATATAGGAAAAGTATTGTATTTACAAAAAACCCGAAATCGGGATGACACAGGAATTATCCGTATTAGGCGTTTTTATGGCCCCCTAAGTGGTTTTGGTGTGTGAATGTGTGTGTCTGCTATCATCATAGCTCCTAGTGTATTCTTGCAAGAGAGTTGAAACTGTACAAAAAAACAGTATACCGCTGTAGGTGTGCTATTCGCAAATATTTTTATCACGTCATCAACCTGCAATAATGTCTCAGCAATCATTTCGAGAAATCATAAAACGAAGAAAAATGATGCGATCGTAAGGAGTCGTTTTTGATGTTTTTGGACCTGTGAGTAAGACGATTAGTCCGTAGTCAGTACAAGCCATAGAGATATTATTATTAGATGGGCCCTATTGGTTGAATTTTGAAACACTGACAAAATAACCTGACCACCTTCGCTTATAATGTAATCAAATAATCAGTACAAAATTATAATAACTTATATAGAAGAACGTTAAAAATACAAATCAAAACACAAACAAGGTATAGGAAGCCGAAAACAATAGATTTATTATTGCCTTAACTCACTCTTGAAGGAGGTTTCAATGAGGTTACACAGAACTCCTGAGAGCCTCCAATACGAGGTTTCAGGCCTTTCAATGTATTGACATAGGCTATGCCCCCTCTAGTATATATCTCTATGGTACAAGCAATCAAAGTACTAAAACACCAGGTTACCTCGGATTGAATCCCGATGGATTGGATGATCAAATTTATCATTTTTAGCTAATTTTCGATGAAAAATGAGTTTTTTTTATTTTATGTATTCTGAACCGTGGAGGTAGTGATTAAATAAATAAAGCAAACGTCTCTCCACACTTGTGGAGAGACGGTTGCTTTATTTATTTAAAAATTAGTTTATTTTAAAAGTGGGGGGGCCTGGATTTTTTGGAAGGTGTTATATATATATATAACATGTTATATATATATATATATATATATATATATATATATATATATATATATATATAATATATATATATATATATATGTATGTATATATAATGTTTACATTACGATTATTTACATTAAGTTTTTTACAACAGAATAATTCTGGCGCGGTGGTCCGCATGTTAGGCGAATTGTCTTTGGAATGCGTGTTTTTGTTTGACATTTCCAGTTCCCTTTGAAATTTACAGAAAAAATGAGTTAAAAGTAGTGCTTGCTAATTGAGTAACTGCTCAACTTATAAAGCATAAACCAAAAGCTTAAGCAAGAAATGAATCGTTAAGTACGAAAACACGCATTCCAAAGGAAATTTGTCCGACATGCGGACCACTGCGCCAGAATATTTAAGTACTAAAGGAATCTTGACCGATTAATTAATATTTTTTGTAATATATAAATTCAAAACTACAGAATAATTCTTGCTCACAAGCTCAGCGACTTTCTCTGGAAATGAATGCTTTCTTGTTTCTCCATTTTTTCCTCGGTTATGTTTTTTTAGCTCATGCTTCATAATTTGAGCTACTGCTCATGTTATGAAGCATGAAGTGAAGCATAACAGTAGTAAAGCTGCAACTCAACTATTTTTATTGATTTTGCCAGTTTTTTTAATGATATGCGCACATTTTTAAGGTGATTATAAAGTGATTTTAAAAGAGTGCTAATAATAAATAATGTATTGGTCTGCCGTTTTAGGACCTTCCAAACCTATAAGACTTATGTGACGTATGGATTAATATGTGTATTTATTTTGGAAAAAAATAGAAAAAAATAATTAACATATAGCAATGCTACTTCTCAAGTTATGAAGCATAAATTGAAAACATAAACAAGAAACGGATTGTTGAACAAGGAAATAGATGAGACATCACCTTATTTGAGACGCATCACCTCATTTTATTTAATTATTAGGATCTTTAGGTGTTAAAATGTAGACCTTTGATTTTACCATCGCATTTTATTTTCAGGGAATACAAGAATATCCAAAGGTTAAGGAGGATGTTTCGCCGGTAGTTTTAAGGTAGGAGAGGACCCTTCAATTAATTTTAGTTTTAAGATGGTGGAGGTTTAGGGTCCTCTTGTAGGGAAGACATCGCCCCTGGCTGAGCCCAGGAGGGCTAGAAGGTACGATCTCCAGAGACATGTTATGTTTAACTTAACACTAAGTTGCATTGATACCGTTACCAGAACACTGGTAACGGTATTGTTTTACTAATCTATGTTCCGCTTATTGTTCTATAACAAAGTATTCGTCTCATCGCGTTGCATCGTTAGAAACTTCAAGAATTGATTAAACCTGCACTGGAGGGAATACTGACTTATTACAAAACGAAGAAATCATCCTCAAAGACACAATATAATAGGTAAATGCTTTGCATTATTTAAATTATCTTTTTTATGTTGACTTTGGGAGACTGGTAGGGGGAAGGGTATCGTAAAAGATACCCTTAGGGAGGGTCAAGGCTTCAATCTTAGAAATAAAGCCAGCTCTTCTTCGCTGTCTAGTTTTCTGTTTTTGGTGACTTAGACTATGCATTATAAATTTTGGTGCTTAGACTATGCATTATAAATTTTCTTTTGAAGAAACGTTATATCATTTCATTTAATACTTGTGTGATTTCGATTGCTTGAAAATGTCAGGGTTAAATAAGCAAATATTACGCTAGACATAAGCGAATGTAGCCTTAATTTTTTTGATTCTAGTGCAATTACACTATACTAATTAGATCCTCCTTAAGGTTCAAATGGGCACCTGATAATTTACCCCCTCCTTATCGTTTCGTACGATAGGGTACAGCACATTAAAGGCCCAGGGGGCCAATTATGTTGGTTAGGGCCAGATACTGATAGTAAACGATTTCTAATGTAGTTTTATTGGTAAAAATAAAAATAGTTTCATTTACATTGCAAGCTAAAGAAGAATTTAAATGAGATACCACCGTCAATAGTTTCTGTCTATATACTTTAAAAAATAAAAAATCGGGTACGGGGTACCTCGGTACTTTTCCTCATTACATAGGATTCGCTACGCTCATCCTCCCTACTTCGGACTCGCTTTGCTCGTCCTCAGCATATACGATTCATCAAATATATACTGCGAGACCACTTCGGCATCTCTTCGCACGTCATCAGACAGTAAATACATCCGTTTCAACCTCAGTGGTCACCCATGTAGGGACTAATCATACTCGATGCTGCATAACTTTTTCGATTCAACAAAAATCATAGATATTCTTGATATACTTGTCATTTTGAAACAAAACTTATTGTGCGTATTTATTACGTAATGGTATACACTTGTACCGAATGTCAACTTGATTCGATTATTTACCGATATTTTACAATTTTTTTTAAAAAACGTATACAAGTCATTCGATAAATATTGAACTAATGCTGATAATGAGATGAAACTTCCCACATATGTTAGTCTTTTACATGGCTTCATGCGATCCAAATCCTAATCTGATCGTATCATTGTTTCGTTTTTATGATTTTTCGAAATTTCTGCTCAGTCATTATTGCGGATTAATGACGTCTTAAAAAATATTTTCCAAATAGCTCAACTACGATGATAACAAACACTCACACACACACACATACAGACAGACAACTTTGCGAAAACCACTCAGGAGGTCTTGAAAACACCTGAAACGGATAATTCCGATGACATCCCGGTTTCGGATATTTTTCAAACACAATACTTTTTCTATATATAAATGAGGAAACGCAAATATAGGAGAATGAAACTATTCCTAATTGCTACTTTTTCTTTTGCAGGCTTAATATAAGCTGTGAAGACGACATTCATTATCACCTGCAACAACCTTGCAAGGACATTATATGGATGAAGAACGATCGATTTATTATTAGGTAAAAACGTAATTATCTTTGAGGAAGTATCTCACGAGAAACATAACTTAGTTAGCTAGTATCTTTGAGAAAGATACTAGTTAACTAAGGTTACCCTAGTGAGGTTAGTCTTAAGTAAAATGTGTATGGGGGTGGTGGAAGTAAATCTACTTCGACCACCCTCAAGTAGCAAAAACAGCAAGTAGCAGTCGCTACTTGCAATGTATTGGGATAAAGGTCATTAATTTTGCAATATGTAAAATCCTATTAAACTCGCAAGTTAGGTGATGGTGGATGTAATATTAAAATGGACAACAGCAAACATAAATACTAAAACACTAAACATAACTTAAATGTTAAGGTTAATATGAGTTAAAAGTTTAATGATCAATGTTAGCAGCAGAAATGTAATAGCGAAAATTATTTTAAACTTAAGAATGTGATTTTTCAATTCACTATACGTTTGCTAAAAATCAGTCACGATAACTTGACTTTTACTATCTTACAAGTTTTATTTTTTTTTTTTTGACAAAAGCTATCAGAATTCAGCAAAAATCTGAAATGGTATTAATGAAAAGTAAAAATTTATGAACTCCACAAAATGTTAAGAAACATTTTTTTTTGCTAAAAATGTTTTTAAATTCAATTCCAAGTGTTCTGAATCTAACAAGACTTCAACCACAATTGTGATTGAAATAGTTCTCAAGTTACTTTTAACAAATGAGGTAGGGAAACTTGATTCCTTATTTGGCACCTTGTTTTAGTATAATTATGAAAACTTAAACATGAGTATCTCACCATGTAGGCTCATCAAAGAACATAATAGGAGGGTTATTGATAAGTTCTAACGCTATAGATAATCTTTTCCTCTGTCCTCCAGACAGATGTCCAGTCCTGGTATTGCCTGTCTGTAGCAGTCCCAGCCCTCCCAGTATATTATTTACCTTAACATTACAAACAATGCAAAGCAAAAATAATTATAGCGCTGTCCAGTGGAGCAAAAATCGAAATAGTGGATTCTTTCAATTTCCTCTGCTTAATTATGTAAAAACAAATTATATTTATATAAAATAAGTTGAAATTGTTGGTTACTTATAACTCGAAAACTACAGAAAGGATCTAGACCAAAGTTTAAACTTAGACTGATCATATATCAGAAGGAGTCATAAACTATGTCACGGAATCCAGTGGATAGATCTTGACTAAACTTTAAATGATTATAGGTCTGAGTAGTTACCTTTTAAGTCTCATCGGGATTGGTCCTAAAAAAATATGGGTTTAGTCCAACACTAAATTTTAAGTGCTTAGAGATTAGAATCTAATCGATGGATCTTGACTACACTCTTCACTTAGACGACTCATAGTTTATTGACCACATTACATGTCTCAATGAAATTCATGTCTCAAAATTATTAATTTGTGAAATTAATAAGTTAAAAGATGCTTTAAGATCGGAATCTAATTGAAAGTCTTAACTAAATGAACACCATTTATGCCTAAAATAAATAATAATACATAATTACCTCAAATAATACTATTTTTTTTTTTAAATAATAGGGGGTTTTTTGAGTTTTCAATTCATGGCCTATTTTGCTGGGAAAATTATTTTATTCTCATTCAAAGACAAAACACGCAATTTAAGAATTCCATTTTGGTCATCAACTTATCGAAACAGGGAAAATACCAAGCTATCATAAAGCAAGGCTTGAGAATCGCCGGACAGACAAAAACATCTTAAACAAAGAATTTTCTTGCTGTTACAGCTGTTAACAACTTCTATTTTTTGTAGTCCTCAAAGGATTTAATAATTAGTTGTTTGATAAATTAAATATTTGCCTAGCGAAATTACTGCTAGTAATTTAAAATAATAATTTGTTGAACTTCAAGCTGAAAGGTTGTGCTAAGTAAAAAAAGCAGGGGATATTTTTAAAAATTATATTAGTTAAGGAGGATAATTTTAGGTTGGTAAAAATACCCAAAGGAGCAGAATATACCAGGCTTGATTCCCAACGACTTAAAATACCTTAGACAAATAAACAGCTTGGGGTTGGTGAAAAGGACCCAAATACGAAATCTAAGTTTTGGCTTTTCACAGTAAACACAATACTTTTCCAATATTACGGTTAAGTAAACATTATGCGCCATTGCATTTGATCTACAAAGATAAAAAAACAATTAATGTTCAACATATCTTTAATAAAAAACAATATTATACAAGAATAATATTTAACAATTATATGTGGTCTAAACTAATTTAGTTTAGGTACTATATGTTCTACAATATAGTACAGTACATATGGCAAACATGGTGCTACAAATGGTTTAATTAAAAAAAAAACAATGAAAAAACTAATTTACAACCATTTTGTTGAAACTAATTAAACCTCTTGGTACTACTCTTTAAAGTAATTACAATGTACATTTTCAAATTTGCGGCACTATCCATATATACTGGGTGGACCAAAAGTCTTTTCTCCTCTAAAATGTTGAAACTAGGGAAATTTCTATTATGTATAGTGAATTTTTCATGCATTTATCATAAGAACACAGCACCCCAATGTCGCTATGAACCTATTTTGAAATTTCAAATTGAACCATATATTTTTTTTTGCAAATGCCAACAAAGTTTATTTTGCTCTTTGAATTTTTTCATATTAGTGTTCCTTCTAGGAAGGGACAAACTGTAAAAGGGCCCAACAGGCTCCTAGAGGAAAAAATATTGGTGATGTAGGCAAATGTCAAAGTATAAAAAATATTTATTTTTATCTAGAGAACACAAAACAACTATAATAAATTTAACTTGTCAATGCTTCATTTTTTTTGGATGCTTTATCACATTTTTGCCTCTTTAAAGAGAGCAAATTATTAGTGACATAGAAAATTGACTATACTCTGTCTTTGATAACTAGGCATGATAATGTGAGAAAATTATAATGTACGTAACTTAATTTGTGTAAAAAATACATTTTGTCACATCCAATAGAGGTTTAATGATCTTGTAAATACTAGGTTTAATTAGACGGCTCATTCAACTTTTATTTTTTGTGCACTACTCAAATTTTTATATTTTTGCAAGTGATAAGAGTTTTTTATATTTTTGCAAGTGATAAGAGTTTTTTTCCTTGAAATATATATTTTTTTTTTGGTAATGCAAGAATAATTAAATGAAAGTTTTTGAATATCATCGTAATTTTAAGTTATACTTAAGGCAATGAATGTTTGTCTATATATTTATCAAAACCTTAAAAAATCATGTAATATACCTTTACAGTAGTTTCTTTTTTCTTTAACTAAATGATTCATACGTCATCATTGATAGCTCGACATAATGGCATGTCCCACTTTGATTTGTTAGGTCTAACTCATCAGGGCACCGACAGACCCTAAACTCAGTCTGACCTTCAATTAAAATTCCGAAAAATACAGTGGTGCTCTCTGTAAAAGAGTATTTACCGCACCCCTGGTCTCTTGTAAATACTTCAGATTATATTTTTTCACTTCCACTTTTTGAGTGAAAAATATAATATATATTTTGAGTGAAGAGAGAGTAAGTCCAGGCTCTGTCGGAGCAGAGCCTGAACTTACTTTCTCTTCACTTAAAATTCTAAAAAAATATAAAGTAAAGTATTTACCAGAGAAAAATGTTGTTACGTTACAGAAACCATGCTAGGCAAGCCAAACATATATCATTTGTTACTACCGAGTTTTACAAAATGTGAATAGTTGACACTATATAAATTGTACAAGAGACACCTAGGTAACGTAACAAGTATAAAAGAAATAAAATTAATTTAAAAAATACAGTAGTGCCAACATTAAAAAACCTGTATGCAGCATCATTTAAAAAAATAAAATATTTTTATACTTATTTAACTTTAAATTTCTTGGGATTCAAGCCATAAGCGGACAGCCTAGTATCATGGAAATCATGATTTTTCTTATTATATTTACTAAATTTATTATTATACTTATTCTTTCCATGCTGTTTACTGGCAAAGTCATCCCTTGCTTTCTTAGTTTCATTGAAGTCCTCATTATCCTGCCTTTTCCTCTTCTTTTCCTTTTGTTCTACATATTCTTCAATTTTACCCGAATCCCCACAATTCTCAGTTTCCATTTCATCAGCTTTTTCTGCATGTTTCTTCTTTTTGTTTTTCTTTACTTCTGTACTCTGTTGTATTTCATCAATATCTTGCACTTCCTCATTTAATAATGATTCATTATTTTTCAGTTGTTTTACTTTTTCACTGTTTTCATTACATTCTATATCCTCTTCAGTATTTATTTCAATATCATCAACTTCTTCAATATTCTTGTTTTTCTTCTTTGATTTCTTCTTCTTTGGTTTTTCTATTTCATCAATATTCAGCTCAGAAGGGTCATCTCCTTCTTGTTTCACAGTATCATTTCCTTCATGCTCAGCATTATCTTTATTTTTCTTTTTATTCTTTTTGCTACTTTTAACTTCACTTTCTTCTTCGATAGCAAACAAACTCGGCAAGATTTTTCTTTTTAAACTTTCATTCTTTGCTTTCCATTTGTATTGTTTTGCATGATTTCTTTCAACGTGAGCCGGTCTCAATTTTAAAATATTTTTCACTGAACTCCAAGCATTTAATTCTTTATCATCAGCCATTAAAATTTCTTCTACAGTCAGCCCGTAATCATTGGGTTCCACTTCCCTATATTTGTACCTGCAAGGAATATCGTCAATAAAATCCTCACAATCCAAACTGTAATATTCATCCATATATCTTTGGTAGGACTCGTGTAATTTGGGATCGTAAATAGGTTTTTCAATACTGGCTATATCCTGAAAAGATTTCTTCTTCCTTTCTTTCTTACGTTTGGTTCTAGTTTTCTTTCGTTCTTTTCTCGATGGTCCGGCTTCAGCTTCTTCAGCATAATTTTCACCACAATCTTCACCTTGGTCATTTTCACCGGCTTCATCAAGCTCACCATAATCGTTACCGAAATCTAAGTCATCAATGCCAGGTTTCTCTTCATCTTGTCCTTCGTAATAATCATCATCAAACATTAAATTCATCTTCTTATCGAATTCTTCAGAATTAAAATCTTTAATAATATCGTTATCATTAAAAGCCAATTTTTCATTGCCAGTCAATTCTTTCAATTTCTCTAACCTCTCAGCTATTTCTTTAGCTTTCAAATTTTTCTGCCTATTAATAACTTCTTGTTTTTTAGACTTTTCCATTTTCTTACGCTCTTTAATTTCTTTACGTTTTTCGCTCCTTTTACTATTCTTTCTTCTCAATGAAGTATCGACATTACGAGGGAATCGACGAATCAAGTCACTACTCTCGTACCTAAAATTGTACTCTTTCTCAAATTCTTCTTGCTGCTCAAAGTCTTCGCTGTCTTCACTCAAATCCTCTACATCGGACTCATCTTTAGCTAAAAATCTTTTGTTTAAAATGTAATCCCTCAAATATGCTTCATCATCGTCTAAATTAGAGTTCCAGTATTCACGTAAATTCTTCAAACTTCGTTCCGTGTTTTTGTCTTGGATTTCTTGTTTCTGACCTTTCAGCCACTGAATATAATCGGCTTCTTCTTTCTCAATCTGCTCTTGAGATTTTTTGGAAGTTACTAATAAATCATCTTCATCGTCAGAATCGTTGACAAATTTACTCAAACTGTCCTTAAGTTGTTTTTGCTCGACGTTGTAAGGCAATTGAACGTCTTCATTATCATCATCTTGCATTAAACTTAACTGTTCAACGTTTAAATTCTTCTTGGCCCCTCCATCTTTTTTCTTTTCTTTATTTTTAGCAGAACCGACATCCAAGGGATCAAAAAACTTAGTATTACCGTCATAAATTGAAGGATCGTCGTTTTTAAGCTGACTCAACGTTTTAAAAAATGACTTTTCGAAATCCTCGCTGATTTCCGGCGGCCCGTCATCATCGCTGCTAGTAGTACTTTCAGATTCATCTATATCACTCATATTTTACACACTATTTAAGAAAAACAGACAAAACTATTAAAAATGGATATAATATACGTACATACACATGTGGATTTCAAACAATAACAAATAAAACAGTTCTTCTTGTTTTTCTTTATGACTCTTGAACGTATAACAGCATATTTTCTTAACAGCACAACACGAATGTCGAAAGGTCCAAGGTTCTTTATTCAAGGTTTTTGTTAATTATCATAAATGACAATTAGAGTATTATTTAGTATTGTGAAGTAATGTATAGTATAGTACGTACTCTAGACTCTAAAATAAATACTGACATACTGTCTTTATCAACATTTTCTTGTTATTAACTATTATTTGATTTGGAAGGAGGGGGTGGGGGCCGTCCTTCCCACAAAGTGGATGCTAATTTTGGGGCCGTGTAATCCTCAGGCTGCAGTTTTGGTCTGGGGGAACAGGTAGGCCCCCCTTTCTTAAATCCACTAAATTAAATCCAATAATTGCGATGACTTTGATGTCAATCAGATTACTATAGGGCAAAATTACTATATATGTGTGTGTTTGTGTCTATTTGTATTTATATTTTTTGTTGTTGTTTTATTTTCTAATAAACTTCCCGACTTGTTTTTATAAGTCCTTTGTCTTTTTTACTCATATATAATTTAATTATAATGTGATGAGGTATAATTATAATAAAGCAATTGCATCAGTTTAACTGATATAATTGTATTAATATTTATAATAGCAATTATATATTGTATTATAGTTATATAAGTTAATTGCTATTAATATTAATAGCAATTAATAATAATTTCCTATCAAAATAGGAAATTTGATCTCTCTTTTACCTTTCTTTTTTTTCTGTTAAATTTTGTTAAATTATTAACGTGTACACATACACGGTTGAATAGCTTTATTTATGTAAATGATTATTATTGTTTTATGTAAAACCTTCCAAATGGTTGTTATGGAAGACCAGCTGAATAGCTGAACAACAACCATTTACTATCCAAGTGATATGTATATTGGTGTTTTCTTTTTGTTACATCTTTTTTTGTATGTTTAATTATGTTATTGGATAGTAATAAACGTTTATTTATTTATTTAAAATGACTTCACGAGGAAAGTTAATTATATCTGTATTCTACCATTTAGATTTATTGATATTATTGTTATACTTTGAATAATACTATATTTATTAATAATATCTATGATCATCTTATCTCTTACTTCTTTTATCACTAATTATCAATATATCTCTGTACATAATATCTCTAAATTTCGTTTGTCTTAAACCTAGCAAAGTTGATCTGAAAAACGACCACAAAAAATCCCACCAGTCCACCGCATCTACCAGATCAATAAAAGCCGAGGCATTTTCATATTAAAACCAACACAATAACAAGAAGTCTACTCATCACCACTCACATCAGGACCCACTCTACAATACAGAGATTCAACAGCAAGAACACTTACAACTCATAAACAATCAAAGAATTAAAAGTTTAGCTAGTTAAAGAAAGTTCGTCCACATATTCAATTAAGGACATTAAATCCGAAAATAACGAACATCTGTCTCTGGACAGATGTTCGATGTCCGTCTAGGCGTTTTTTCAAACAGGCACTTGCCTGTTTCGCTAGCACTCGAACGCTGATTCGATAGGTTTCCGTACCCTGTGTAAGGCATTGTAGCCATTAGTAAGCCATATTATAGCCGTAGAACACATTTTCAATATTTGTTAAATTTAGAATTAGATGATGATTTGCGAAATTAGGTTCTTTAGAATAAAGAAGACTACTGACACTTTCTTTCTTTGAATTAGTTCTTGTTTCAGTTACATCTCTTTTCGACAGAGAGATTTGTAGGCTTCATGCAATTTTACGCTCCCCATGGACAATGAAATGCCAGTGGGTTATCCCTGTCCCTAATAAAAACAAAGTTTACGGAGTATCTCGAAACTCTTCCTCACACAATGTCATTATTACCCAAATATTAAGGTGGTATTACTCCAGTAAGAATTTTATCTGCGTCGACAGAAAAATTGTAAATAACCCTCTCAGCTTTGCTTCTTTTGGTAATTTTTATTGCCTTCCCTCGCCTTCGCTCAGGGGCTACATTTTAGACAAGTCAATGAAACCCCATTTTTAAGCTGTTACATGAACAATTATTTAACTTAAAACATTTGGCTCCCTCTAAATACAAACCCAAAGTTACAAGTCTGTAATAGACCATATGGTAAGTGCGTATCTTACTTTTAAAAGTTGTACGGTACCATTTGCAATTATTAACTACTTTAGGTCTGGTAAGATAAGAAGACTATTTTAATAAGCTGTGTGTATATTTTCCCTACTACCTCAAAATCTGTCGTGTCATCCCGATTTTTGAAAAAGTTACCACAAAATACCTAAATAACTTTGGACCTATCTCTATTGTCCCAATTCTCTCTAAAAATTTCAAAAGAATTCTTGTTTTTAAGTAGAAATATGATTTTTTACGAAAATTATCTTGGATTTAGGGACAATTAGTGAAAATGCAAAGCTAAGATGTTTTTGAAAATAAAGAAGAATTGCATAACCTCTATAAATAAAATGAATAATTTGTGTTATTAGAGGACTTCCTCTTAAATTTATATAATGTCTTACCTTACAAATTTGAAACTAATATTTTCTTTAATATAGCCTGAAAGAGAAAGTTTTCTAAAACTCCTTCGTATTACATTCGATTCTGCTGAGTCAGCATATTGTCCAGCCCTGGAGTAAAACACCAAACCTGTGGGTTTCTTACTCTTCTCTATGGTCCTGTATATCTTATGACAGATTGTCAAAAATCACTTTTAGGCTCCCAGACTATAAACTTTGAACTTTAAATAACTTTAAACAAGAGCCCTTCGGCGTCTTGGTCGTTCAGCGGTCTTGACTACAATCACAGTAATTGTTCTGTTCATCAGCAAGTGATTCACCTATACTAGAGGAATGTCTGTTTAATTCATTGGTAATATCCTGGTAATCAACTAATCTATTACCGGATTGTAGTTTAAGCTGCCGTATTTCAGTTTGTTTTTTTTTCTTCCTAATGACTCGTTTATTATTCGCCAAGTTTTGTAATTATTGTCACCAGCTGATTTTATTACGTCTGTGAGATAGATATTGATTTTTAGCCATTTTTATAATTTTATTTAACTGGTTTCTATATTTTTTATTAGCAGATTTCAAGTCATCATTTTTAGATTGTTTGTCGATTTGATTGGCCACTTTATCTCTGGTCACTATACTCTCCATTTTACTTCTAGTTATCCATGGTTTTCTTTTTATGAATTTCCTATTAAGTTTTATAGTTTTCGTGTGATTATTGATACAAGTTAAATTAAAAATTTCAATATCGAAATATAGCTTAGGTTACAGACCTGGTTGAGTTTCTGTTTGTCCGTGGCAGTAGTTCCTAGTTTGAGGTGAGCAGCTAGCAGCATTGCTTCCTGCACTGTCAGCAAAGGATCCAGCCAATCTTCCTGCATTATATAGGAAGCATATTTGCTCATATCGCTGCTTCCTCGCTCCACATTTTCAACCATTATACTACCTGTGTAGTTCTTCTTTCTGAAACCATTGATTCCATGAGCCATTGTAATGAATTCAAAACTGAATTTTTATTAAATATTTACAGAGGAACGATTTGTAAAAATGCCAAACCCTCAATTTGAAAACCCATTGAAAATAGAATTGCTATGCCATTGAATCATAGATACCTACTTACATATAGCCAGCTAATATATTTAGAAGAGAAGATTTGCCAGCTCCAGATGGACCGACTACAGCTGTCACTTCGCCACTTCTGAATTCGCCGCAGATTCCTTTCAGAATTTCTTTCATTCCTGCAACATCGCAGTTAGACCTTAGCTTATGCATAATTATTTAAATCCTCATTCAATCCCCAATATAAATTCATCTAAAATTTTGCTTTTGGCTACTGCTTCGCGGACTACCAGCTCACTCAAAAGATATCTTTTTAAAATAGTTGTTGTTAGGCATTTGATATTTTATTACATTGCATTTTGCATTGTTTTTAGTGAATTGTCAACATGTAAGCCGCTTTGAGACCGCCTAGCACGACTTCAAGCGGGTCTGCTTGGCTAGGCATAACCCATGCTGGTCCATTTATTGCTGGCTACACCCTGGTAAGTAGCCAATAGCCCATTTTTTCCTTACAACAATGCTCTTTCCTCACATTATAAGAGGTAGGAAACAAATTACGTTAGTTACTTGACGTAATGTTTCCTATAACCGCCCACTAAGGTTATAGAATTACAAGTGCTGTTGTATCCTCCCAGTTCCATTAGTTTAGTCAATTAAACGACTGGTGAGTTGATCTCTGACCACTAGTTATGGTAGACGACTGATACTTAGACAGGTCAATGACATTATCTTCATCAATTAGATATTACATACTATAAAATGGACAATTAATTCATTCATACGTCGAATTTGAAGCGTATATTTATCCGTCTTCTACTTCTATTAAAATATCATGTTATTTAAAAATGAGCTTACAAAGTAAGCTCATTTTAAGTAAGGGGCATGGACGTTTCATGCCCCTTCATTTTACATACATTTATAAACAACGTTAAAATACAATTTAAAATGTTTAAAAGATTAAATGCATATTTATTTTTAATGGATAATCGAACATTCATAAAAAATATAATTTAATAATCTAGCAACCGGAAGTATTGCCAACGTTGTTATCAGAAAATTGTATATTGTTAGGGTGGCAGCATTACTTAAGACCACCAGTGAACTGGCTTTGCTGTTGTTAGTTATGCTCCTTCTGAATACAATGACAGTATAAAGATATTATTACTAGAGACGCCCTATCGGTTACATTTTGGAACATCAAAAAAGTAACCTGAACACCTTCGACTATTCATATAATCAAATAAACGGTACAAGATTGCCACTACTTATATAATAGAGCTTTTATTATACTAACAAAACTTATATAGAGCTTTTTATATACTAAAACTTATATAATAGAGCTTTTATTATACTAGTCAAAACTTATATAATAGAGCTTTTATTATACTAGACAAAACTTATATAATAGAGCTTTTATTATACTAGTCAAAACTTATATAATAGAGCTTTTATTATACTAGACAAAACTTATATAATAGAGCTTTTATTATACTAGACAAAACTTATATAGAGCTGACATAACCAAAACAGTTGACAACGATAAAATAATTATAAGCTTAACACACTCTTGAAGAAGATATGATGTTACTCTATTAGACATATTTTAAGAACCTTAATGTATTGACATACGGTTGGGCCCTTTTAGTAATATCTCATTAATTAAGAGGCTAAATAGTATATTATGTGAAAAGACTGTGAAGAAGGTCTTTTTTTCATTGTGGCGACAATATTTACTGTCGAGCGAAGCAAGACAGTAAATATTGTCTATCTTACCTTTTAAAAGGAACAAGGAAGGTAATATTAAAACCTTGTAGTAAACTACTAGCGCCCAATGTGTGGACATTTGAGGAACTTCACCATATAGTAAAAGACCTTCAACTGTCGGAGACAGTAAAAAACACATTTCACCAACTTTTTTGAGGATGTAAAGTTCCTACTTTACAGCCGTCCGAAAGAAACACATTTTTGATATTTTCAGGGTCTTTGTGTAACCTAGTTAAAACCTACTCTCAGAGTGGGCTATTCGCACATTGTGTTTCGTTTTGTATATTACTTAATGTTATATAAGTTACTGTTGCTATGAACCATTTATTTGATTATATTAATAATAGAAGGTGTTCGGGTTATTTTTTTAACTTTTCAAAATTCAACTGATAGGGCCTTTCTAGTAATAATATGTCTATGCTTTAAAGGAACTTAAAAGATGGGGTAATACTGCTGATGGAAATAAAAAGAAGACATGAAAAATTTTAGTTCCAGTCTAGACCATCAAAAACAATAGTAATCATCAAACACGTGTCATAATGATTTTGTTTTAGTTCCAGACTAGACCATTAACACACTAGTAACCAATTAATAGTTTAAAAAAACCTACCTCTGCAAAGGAAACTAAATCCTGAAGTTGGTACGATGTACCTTACATTTTTAAACGCCACGTCCATCCTGTTCAAGATTTTAAAATTATTGAGATTTAAGTGCTATAATAATTTGACAAATATGCAAACCTGGTGGAATATTTTAGATGCATCAACATAAAACCCCTAAACATTTTTGTGGAAACATGGTCCTAGACTTTTAAAACAGTCCCTACCCTTAGTAAGCTCTATGATTTTTTTTATGATTTTTATACCCAAGTATAGAAATTTTTGTCAGTAACTTTTATAAGTTATAAAGGAAAATATCAAAGGCTAGATTATTTTTAAAACTACATTTAACTTCAATAAATTCAATATCATCATGTTTAGGTCATTTTTCGCAAAGCCATTGTTAAGTATACTAGTTAAGTAAATAATAATAGAATTGAGATAAAATTTTGCTTCACGTGGTTTAGAACGAATTTCCATTTGTAAGGCTCACAATAACATGGTTATATTGGTATCGAATTGCTCAAAGATTATTGTATTTTTTAAAACAGTTAATAATCATGGTATACTTATCAAAAGAAGTAACTAAATTAATATATCTAGTTACCAAGAATAATGGTAAATTTGAGCTCGCAGGAGTCTTACTAGGGGTCACATCTTTCAAAAGTCTAATATCAAGTTTATCCTACATTTTAAAAGATTTTATGTTGGAGCATCTCAAATGTTCCACCGGGTATAAATCAATAATTTACAATTTGAAATCATAGCGCTTATATAAATCACGCACGATCTTA
>JACMZG010000002.1:23213820-23457843 GCA_018340805.1 Microvelia longipes
CCCTCCAGAGAAGGGAAGCAATGTGTCTGGATCAATAAATTGCGTCTAGAATTAAGTCTGGAGTTTTCACCTCCCAGTTTTATGCAGTTTCCCTTTGCATTTCCCTATTTTCCTATTCTAAAAGCAACAATTTTCTTACTTATTCCACTTGTTCCCTATTCTACTCTTGAATGCATTTTCTAAGCAGAAATAATTTTATTCATAAAGTGAGGCTTTTTTACTCGGTTGGTTTTCAAATGGAAAATTTACTTAACATTTTTATTTCTCATCTCCTCTCGATGAATAGGAAGTTTAGGAATATCTCGAAATGGATAGCTATGAAAAGGCAGATAATTTATTTGTTTTCTCAGTTTCATTCTTATTTTGTACTCGTCTTATCTGGGGAACATTTATTATTAAAATGTATTAATTAGTCTATGAAAAAATTTATGATCTTCACTGAAGGTTTCTTTATTACCGTTTTTCCTAACAAAAGTTTCATTAAATACAGGATGTAAATATTTTTTTTATAATTAAATATTTTAAAGGTTTTTTACGTAAATTGATGCTTTATTTATATAGTTATTTTATGCAACAAAGGATAGAAGAAATTTTCACAATCAAGTTAAGTTGTGTCTTAATGCGAACACGAAAAAGAAAACTTTATCATTTTTCGAGACCGAAAAAGATAAACTAGTTAGCTTCCGAGGCGTGCCAAGGAGATTGCTAAAATTTTGATTCCCGAGGCTCCGAAGAGTCAGATACTACGAGAACTAAAATTTTCCATTTCTGTTGAGTATTACATTTTATTTACTTCTAGTTGGTTGACTGACACGCTGGTCCGCAAGCCGGGAATAAATGAATCGTATAGCAAGGGGTGTAGCTTACAATTTGATTCACTTATCTTAAAAATAGGTATCAAATAACATATGTTTATAACAAAAAATAAACATATGTGGATGGGTGGCCTATTCAAATCAAAACCAGGGCTAATTAAAAGAGTAATACCTTAGGGCTCATTTTTAGGCCCTTTATTATTCTCTGCTTACATTAATGATCTACCTGGGTAGCTGTATAATATGTAAGGTAGCAATATGCTACCTTGTTACCTTTTTTTAAATCAAAAAGTAAAGAAGAATTAACTCAATATTTTGACATTATAAATTTTATCGCGACGCAAAGTATGCCTCCCTAGTAATATCTCCCTCTTTTTAGTGGGAGACAAATAAGAGGAATGTCTAAAGCTTAAAAAATAACCCTAGTGCAAGAGGTTGGGTGTTGGGTTATTTGTAACCATTTCAACCCTAGTGCAAGAGGTTGGGTTATTTGTAACCATTTCAACCCTAGTGCAAGAGGTTGGGGTTATTTGTTTAACCATTTCAACCCTAGTGCAAGAGGTTGGGTGTTAGGTCATTTGTAACCATTTCAACCATAGTGCAAGAGGTGGGTGTTGGTCATTTGTAACCATTTCAGTGCAAGAGTTGGGTGTTGGGTTATTTGTAACCATTTCAACCCTAGTGCAAGAGGTTGGGTGTTGGGTTATTTGTAACCATTTCAACCCTAGTGCAAGAGGTTGGGTGTTGGGTCATTTGTAACCATTTCAACCCTAGTGCAAGAGGTTGGGTGTTGGGGTCCATTTCAACCCTAGGCAAATTTGTAACCATTTCAAGAATTTCAAAACTGTAATGTATGTTTTGCAACGCAATAAAATTAATAATGTAAACAAAGCTAAAATTCAAGATTAATTAATTTCTTAACTTGTCTAATTTATTTTAAAGCATTTTAAGCACGTTTATACTTTTCCACATCATGCGTCGGTATATAAAAAAAGTATTGTTTGCGAAAATCTAAAACTGAGATGAAACTGGAATTATCCGTTTCAGGTGTTTTAATTACCTCCTGAATGGTTTTTGCATGTCTGTCTGTATGTGTGTGTGTGTGTGTGTCTGTTGTCATCGTATTTCCTAGTGTATTCATGCTAAAGAGTTGAAACTTTGTAAAAAAATCAGTCTACGGAAAATAATTTGTTTTGACGTCCTTAACCCGCAATAATGACTCAGCAAAAATTTCGAAAAATCATAAAACGCGGAAAAATGATGCGATCGAATTGTGATTCGATACGCATGTGGCTATGTATAAGACTAATATATGTACAATGTTTGATCTCATTATTAGCATTAGTTCAATTTTTATCATATGACCTATGTACGTTTTTTTAAAAATTGTAAAAAATCAGAAAATGATTCAAATGAGCCTAAATTTTGTACAAATATATACCTTTCCTTAGTAAATAAGTTTCGTTATAATACGACAAGTATATTCGTGATTTTTGTTGGATCATAATTAAGTAGCATTGAGCTTGTTCAGTGCTGTATGGGTGACTGCTGAGAATAATACGGATACATTTACTATCTTAGGACGAGCGAAGCAGGGAGGATGAGAATAGCGAATCCGATGTGATGAGGAAAAGTTCCTCATCATTCGTGCTCCGTACCCAATTATTTGAACTTTTAATGAGCATTTTTTAAAAAACGGCAAATAAAAAGGTAAAGTTATATATAAAAATGCTGATTGGAAGAGTAATGGTTGTAGAAGTTTTTTCCAGCAACCTGACAACCAAGAGCTTTGTGTTAACTTTCTGTAAGACGTCAAAGGAATTAAATGTTCTATTATTTTTAATATTTTTAGTCCAAGAGCCGGACCTGAAAAAATGTGACTCATTTTGTACTACTACTTTAAACCAAATATTTCTGAAAATATACCTTAAATATGATGAAAACACTAAGGCCCGTATATTCAAAGACGTTTCCTAACATTTTCCTATCGTGTTTTAAAAAGTCTTTTTAGAGCTTCGCATGATTTTATTTAGTAAAGAACCTAAGGTAGTTATGTCAAAAAGTGATACCATTGTAAGTAACGTAATATATCGCAAAATATCAATGTTATTATCTTATTACCTGGATTACACACTTTGTCATAAACAACAATGCGGCCTTACTTTGGCGAATGTTAAATATATTAGACACTTTATTTACATATGTTTTCAGTAAACTGTAGAGTTAATACAAATACAATGTTCAATTATTGTATCAGCTTTCATAAATAAAGCAGTATGAAGTATGACGTGTCTAAATGAAGACCTGTTAATCAGTGTAACACTGTTTTCATTTTGCTAAATCATTTACACAATTTTGTTTTTCGTATTTTGTCATCAAATTCATTTTTGGTTGTGTAATTTTTTTTTGTATAATAATGGCTTAATTATTTACACCGGACCAACTGAATTTCCTCTTTGAATCGATAGCCCGCCACAAACAGACTATAGAAAATAAAAAATCTGATTGTGTTAAAAGAATTTCAGGGTAAACTCCCTAATAGTAAGGTAAGTGGGTTAACAGTAACTTATATTATGTAAATTTATGTAGATAGTTATTAATACACAAAGTGTGTCGTAAATCCAGGTAATAAGTTAATAACATTGATATTTTGCGATATATTACGATATTTACAATGGTATCACTTTTTGACTTAACTACCTTAGGTTCTTACTAAAAAAAATCATGCGAAGCCTCTTAATGACTTTTAAAACAGGGGAACGATCATTTAAATTTCGTGGCTTAAAAACATTTCCCTTACCTAAACCTAAGGTGAGTGTTAGGAGAATGTTAGGAGTTAGGAAAATGTTAGGAGAATGTTAGGAAAATGTTAGGAAAAAGTTAGGAGAATGTTAGGAAAATGTTAGGAAAACGTCTTTGAATACGGGCCATAGTCTGCCTATCCAGAATGGAGCCCTTATATGAATGCGAATGCTCAAAATTTTAGAAAATCGCACAAATTTCAGTTTTCTTGAAATAAGTGGATTCCTGTAGGTCGTGTGCAAATGATGAAACACTTTTTTAAAGGTGATTAAATTTTCTATAAACTAATATAATCATCAAAATTGCTAATATACAAATTAGCAATTGACATGTGTTTTAAATATAATTTAGTTCTTGTTCATAGAAATCTATGATATATCTCTATGATGCTAAATCTATGATATATCATAGAAATCTATGATATATGTCTATGATGCCAAATCTATGATATACCATAGAAATCTATGATATATGTCTATGATGCCAAATCTATGATATATCACAGAAATCTATGATATATGTCTATGATGCCAAATCAATGATGTATCATAGAAATCTATGATATATGTCAAACAATAACATTATAAAAACTTATTAGATTAGAATATGATACTGGATATCATATATCCTAAATTTTAATGTAGTTTTATAATTTGTATTATTTTGGTGTGTTCTAATTTAACATTTTAAAGATACCTAAAGTTATCACAAATTACAACATTTAGGTAATGGTAAATTTGAACTCGTAAGTAAATTATCTGTGATTAATGACTGTTTTCGAAAGCTTAGGACTTTTCCTTCCTAATTTATGGCTCAATGTTGGTGCGTCTGAAATGATCCACTCTCTATACAAGCAGAGGGGTTATACAAATGGATTATGATATTAATGATTTCCACCAAATAATTCCAAGTATAATCTAGAAGCTAAAAAAGTGTGACAAACACCGAGATTGTCAATTTAATGAGAAGTTAGAGCCCCTCATAAAATCTTTGCTTCTTTTACAAAACAAAAGTTATCTTGAAAAGAACAACATAAAGTAAAACTTCATATTAGAAAGTCTGGAGTGGTTCTGTAACTTTCTGAAAGAATCTGTCAACTTTCTACTGAAACTTTCAGACAAAAGATACCTTTTGATTTTTCTAAAGAAAACTTTTCCCTTTTAGATTACTTTTTAATTTACAATATAAACATGGTAATTAAGAAGATAAATATATCGTGCTTGCCTCGCCTGTCTCTTATTATGTAAAATCTACTCATAAGTATTAATTTTAAATGAAAATTTTCATCAAAAAGGCTTTTTAGTTGTAATAAAAGTAATAGATCATCACGTGACTAGAAAGTAAAGTTAGTATAATAGGTATTTATGCACCAAGGGAGTAAAGAATGAAATTATTTCCCTGAGCAGTTAGTTGGTTCCTGAGGCAAAAGCCGAGGGAACCAAAGGATTTAACTCCCGAGGCGAAGCCGAGGAAAGTTACTGCAAGGAGAAAAATAGCAATTTACTCCCAAGATGCATACAAGATTTAATATCAAGACGTTGACGTTATTTTTATTTATTATAATAAACGGTATAAACCAATACAAAATGCAAAAAAAAAAAAAAATAAAGATAAAGAATAATAAGTGGCATATAAAAATGAATTAAAAAAAAAAATAAAAAATTAACAAAAATATGATAACTTCAGATTATTATAGAAAAAAATTAAATTGAAAATAAAAAAATAAATCAACAAAAAGATAAGTCGTAAGTTGATATTACAAAATATGAAAATGAAATTAAGAATATTAAATTACAAATAAATAAAGTAGTTAAGAATAAAAATAATCCAAGTATAAAACTAAACAAACATACTTTAAGCCATATTGGTATTTTAATAGTTTATCTAATTATTGACAGTCAGGCTGTACCAGTTTATCTGGTATCAAATATAGTCTTTTAATAATAACATTTAAATATTCACAATTTAAATATTAAAATATGAAAAAATAATATTCTAAATAGAATTCAATTAGATGAAATAAAGTTTTCATAAAGAAAAATAAAATAAACTTAAACATGAATTAAAATTATAATGATCACATTTTCACTAACAATAAGATAAGAGGTATGTAAAACAGAGATTAAGTATTTAAATAAAATAAACCACTAATATATTGCTAAGTCTTACATTAAAATAATAATAAAATTATGATTTAAATAAACTGTCAATAATGTACTATATAATGAATTAAAAATAAACTTCATTATATTTAAAGCTATTTAGGCCATATAAGATTATAAAGTTTTTTCTTAAAACTTGAAAACTTAGAAAAAAAGTCCAACTGTTGACATAAATCATTATATATTCTTTGCATATGTGTTATATAATTATTGTTATATTCTTATGTTTAAACTGTTTGTTGTCTTGTATACTAATTTTTGTTGGTTTTGACCCCCCCCCCTAATTAATTTGGGAGGAGCAGCCTCAAAATAATAAACAGCTATTTTTAACAGCTTCTCTTGGCCTGAAACGGATTTTGAAGCAATACACTTTTTTAGTGGGGTGTACCCCTTGTAAATTTCGGGGGCACCGCCCCCGGGAAAGTGTTAAAAATGATCCTACTCCTTTATAAGGAGTAGGTTTATAGACCTCACCTATAGAATCTAAGAAGATCCTTGTCTAGACCTCAACGGCAATAGCAAAAGATATACTGCTTTGATCCAGGTTTAATATAAATGTTGTTGTATAGTAAAATTTGCAATGCAGGTTTAATCTATCAAATGATTTAGTATATTGATTTATAAGCATGTGCTGATACATAAGTGTCAAATGTATTAATTATTTATTTTAATGAACTAAATTATGTGACTTAATCTATAAAGCATTGGTTCTGGCGCACAAATGTGTCTAATATGCACACCGCCTAGAAATTCTATAATCCTAAAGGATTTTGTAAAAAAATTCTATGGTGACAATGAAATTGAAATGTCGTAGATATAAAGTTCAATTGAATACGACGTACTAACTTTTACTGTAGTTTCTTAACTAACTTTATTCATGTTTCTAGATAAAACTTTTAATTAGTCTAGTGCACTCGGTATTAAAACTGAATTGACAATTTCTAATGAGAATTATTTGCATCAGTGTTGCAACTGCAAGTAATATAATGATGAGAAGAACTTGATTTAGTTCATGACAAGTATTTGTTTAACTTCGATTTTGAACTCGAAGGTATCGAAGAAGTATACAAATGGGTCAATAAAGATAGATTAATAGAGGGGACGAGGGACTACATTAGGAGACAATCTCAATAAAAGGCATATTTTAACAGGCTTCCAGAGCTCTGTGTAACCTTATTGTAAACTTCTCCAAGAGCGTGTTAGGGTTATAATAAATTAATTGTGGTCAGCATTTTGCATTTTTTTATTTATTGTTTTTTATCATATTATTTTTATATATTATGTACTGTTTATTTGTTTATTAAAGGTGTCTCTATAGGTTACATTTTCGATGTTTCGAAAATTTAAAAGATAGGCTCTCTCTATTAATAATACCTCTATGTATGAATATTAATACATGAAGGTTTAAACACTTTAGCACTAAGTTGAGAATGTTTTGTATGAATAATTAAGCACGCATGTTTGAGGTTATCACAACAAATTTCGTATCTAAGAGAATTTTCTATTTTATTATAAATTTACCGAATAATTTATCGCGTTATGAAATTGCAACCATTGTGATTGAAATATATCGGGTTCGGAGTACATCGGAACTTTTCCTAACTACATCGGATTTGCTACGCTCGTTCTAAACTCGTTTCGCTCGTCCTTATTATTTCATATTATAACTTGTAATGCGGGTATTATAAATTTATTAATTATTTATACGTGTTGCTATCGGTTGGAGTAGTTAAATATTTAATAATTAACTATTTAATTATTTTCAGGCGTATTTGAAATTATATCTTCGGTTTCGCTTTGCTCGTCCTCAGACGGGAATCATCAATTTTAATGACAGCGGTCACCCATCTATCTACTAACCACAGTAACCAAGCTTGACAATGCTCTAAAAAAATTGAACCGACAAAAACCGTTGATATTTCAGCTGAATTTAAATAAAACATGGCATATTTGTTTATTATATGAAAGAGCAAAATCGAGAAAATTTACAAATTAATTGGATACGTTTCAGATTTGGTTATCGTATGTATTTAACGTATAAATATTATTCGGTAAAAATTGAGCTAATGCTGATAATGAGATGAACCTTAAAAACAAAAAACAAATCTTGTTGGTCTTATGTGCCAACATTAAAAATCTTGGCACGCAAATAAGCCTCTATATGCACGCTAAAATCCAAATTTATCCGATAATTTTTCAGTGTGTCATAAATTATTAAAAATTGCCTTAGTCATTGTTCTGTTTATAGCATAACTAGATCTAAACATTGATTTTTAATTATAACATACACACACACACAAACACACACATACATAGACAGACGATACTATGAATCAGGCAGATATTTTTTTCTTATTTTTATTTTTAATTTTATTTTGTCTTTTATTTATTTTTTTCCTTTTAATCTATGTGACTTTTTAACTTTTTTTTTTTAGTTTTGCTAAGTCCTATTTATTGTTTCTTTTATTTAGGCCTAAAGATGACCTTTGTGGGTTAAAAGCCGATTTGCTATTTAAATATATTTTGTATAGAGACTGATGCTTTTTGATTATTTTATTATAGACAGACAACTTTTATAAAATACTTAGGAGGTGTCATAAACACTTAAAACAAATAATTTAAGTAAAATCGTAGTTTCGGTTTTCAATGCTTTCAATCTACTTTTCAAAAAGGAAAAGTAGATTGATTATCTCATTTTTCATGTTACCACCCTTAATTCTTACCATTCCCCTTCCAACCCCTTAAATTCTTTATTGTTACCAACCCTTTAAATTCTTTACTGTTACCAAAACCCTTAAATTCTTTAATTGTTACCAAACCCCTTTAAATTCTTTACTGTTACCAACCAACCCCTTTAATTCTTTATTGTTACCAACCCCTTAAATTCTACATTGATACCAACCCCTTAAATTCTTTACTGTTACTAACTTCTTAAACATTTTAAGTTTCAATAAAATTGTTATTCGTTTGAGCTGTGGTGTTTACAAGATTCGAGCACATGCATCATGCATTCATGCTCCCTCATACATACATAAAATAATTGATCGATTTTTGGGATGTGTAGGTAATAAAACGTTTACATTTGATTAAAAAAAGCGGGTGTTACAATTTTATTGCAATGCTTTCGCCTCGTTTTAGGGTGTAAAGAAGCAAAATGTTAAACACAATTAAAAAATTGTTATTAAATTGGACAAATTAAAAAATAGTAATACAATAAAAAATGGAACATATTGATTTTTAAAGAAATATTTTTATTAAATAAATTTATAAAGTAAATTTTATAAAAAAAATACTTTTTTTTAAATACAAAATTACTTACATAGGTAATTTACTTAATTAGTGGTTTACAAACATTGTGAAAAGCGCTCTTACTCTAACATTCAAAGAACATTGAATTTCTTATCTTTACTTCCTTCTTGGAAGTAAAGATAACGAAAAAATTCTTTAGAAAGTTTCATTAATTTATTTTTGAGTAATATAATAAACTTTTTATCCATCCAAAGGAAAGGAGGAAGTAAAATTGTTGAGTAAATTTTCTATTTGAAAACCAACCGAGTAAAAAAGCCTCACTTTATGAATAAAATTATTTCTGCTTAGAAATGCATTCAAGAAGTAGAAAGGGAACAAGTGGAATAGTAAGAAATTGTTGCTTTTAGAATAGAAAAATAGGGAAATGCAAGGGGAAACTGCAAAGGGAAACTGCATAAAACTGGAAGGTGAAAACTCCAGACTTAATTCTAGACGCAATTTATTGATCCAGACACATTGCTTCCCATCTCTTGGGAGGAGGAAGCATTCCTCTGGAGAGATAAAAAACCAATATTGACTTAATACAAATTCTAGATTTTTTTTACATTTATTAAAATAATTCTTTGGGACAGGTAGAAGGTTTTTAACATTGTTATATATAAATATTTTATCTCACCGCTTCATAACTTGACTTATGTTTATTTTTACATAAATTATTGTACACTCTATACAAAATGTTTTATTTGTCCTTACTGTCTCTTAAAAACTTATTTTCTAATAAAAGCAAAAAAACAATTTTGTTGTCAAAATTTGTCTGTTTTATAAAGATTTTCTGAGTAATCAAAAATATCGTTGCTTCCTTCGTCATAATGTGTCTGGTAAATTTAATTAATAGATCGAGCTTATCTGATACAATATAATTTTATTAAAGGATGAACGTATTATTACCCATTTCGGTCGAACACTTATGGATATATTTAGAATATACGCGTTTATATATAAAGTTGGAAATTTGAGAGAAGTGTAGTAGATTTATTAATAACTGGAGGATCTTCAACTTATTGGACATTGGTAAGTTATATCAGTATTGTAAGTTATATATATTCTAGAGTATTACTTTTCAGTGATTTGTCACTGGAATTTTCTTGTTTCATGGTGTCATATATAAAAAGATCCAATAAGTTTATTCATGTTTATTTGTTTTGTAATTCCATTGTGTGTATTTGTGTGTGTGTGTATGTGTGACTCTTATCGTTATATGTCCAGTGTAATAATATGAGTTGAAACTTAATACAAAAACCAATCTTTAGATCTAGCTGCACTATCCGGAAAATTATTTTTTATGACGTTATCAACCCGCAATAATGACTTAGCAATTATTTAAAAATTAACAAAACGCAGAACACTTAGTCGATCGGCTTGAAATTTGCCATGCATGTAGTCATATATAAGACCAACAAATGTGCTAAATTTCATTACATTGTCAGCATTAATTTAATTTTATCAAATAAATTCTTTAAAAAATTCCAAAAAATCAGAAAATATCCAATTGAGCTGAAATTAGACAAATATATCTATAGTTTTTGTTGGATAATATAGGTTAAGCAGCATCGAGTGAGGTCAGTGCCTGAATAGGTGACTGCGGGGAATAAAACAAATGAAATTACTATCTGAGAACGAGCGAAGCGAGTCGTGATGAGACATGATGCAGTATACATTTGGCATTTGAATGAGAGTAGCGAATCCGATGTGAAGGGGAAAGTTTTGAGTTACACTGTTATCCGATTTTTTAAAATTATATCTCACCAAATTTGCAGTCCGCACTTACTTGAATCCGTAAATTTGCATGTACCTTTTTATTTATTTATTATAATAAACGGTATAAACCAATACAAAATACAAAAAAATAAAGATAAAGAATAATAAGTGGCACATAAAAAATGAATTAAGAAAAAAAGTAAAAAATTAACAAAAATATGATAACTTCAGATTATTATAGAAAAAAATAAATTGAAAATAAAAATAAATCTACAAAAAGATAAGTCGTAAGTTGATATTACAAAATATGAAAATGAATTTAAGAATATTAAATTACAAAATAAATAACGTAGTTAAGAATAAAAATAATCCAAGTATAAAACTAAACAAACATACTTTAAGCCATATTGGTATTTTAATAGTTTATCTAATTATTGACAGTCAGGCTGTACCAGTTTATCTGGTATCAAATACAGTCTTTTAATAATAACATTTAAATATTCACAATTTTAATATATAAATTTATATATTTATTTTTTTCATATTTTAAAATATGAAAAAATAATTCAATTCAATTATTGAAATAAAGTTTTCATAAAGAAAAATAAAATAAACTTAAACATGAATTAAAATTATAATGATCACATTTTCACTAACAATAAGATAAGAGGTATGTAAAACAGAGATTAAGTATTTAAATAAAATAAAGCACTAATATATTGCTAAGTCTTACATTAAAGTAATAATAAAATTATGATTTAAATAAACTGTCAATAATGTACTATATAATGAATTAAAAATAAACTTCATTATACCCTTCTACAGAACAAGATCAAATAATAGTTTTCATCAAAAAGTTTCTTATAAAAAAAAAAAAAATATAAATAAAAACAGATTTATTACACAAAAGTCCTATATTTTTTAATATATAATAATAACTAAGCTTTCGACTAAAAATAAGTCATCATCAGAGTTTAACAAACATAAAATAAAAATACAAATTTACAAACTACTTCATATTGCATCTTGGTATGGTTTGGTAAGCTATATAGCTTTTTTTGTTTTATATGTGTTAAACTCTGATGATGACTAATTTTTAGTCGAAAGCTTAGTTATTATTAGATATTAAAAAATATAGGACTTTTGAGTAATTAATCTGTTTTTATTTATCATGTTAAATATCACTCTACGTATTACAGAATAATAATCGGTTACAGATGGTCTCATTGGCTCATTAATATAATCAAATTAACTTCTTCAAACCTTTAATAATCTAATTTATTTTTAATGTAAGCATCTAATCCTAGACTAACAATATCTGTTAGATTTATTTTTCTCTTTGTATCATTTAACTGTCTGTTATAAAAATTTTTAACTTTAAAATGTACATACCACATAGCTAAAATTTACTAGATTAATAAATTAAATTGAATAAATTTGTTGTTGATTCATTTCTATAATATTATATTAACTGTTCCGTAAAAATGTAATTATTGCTAATTCATTGAGTTTAACACTGCGCTTTTTTTTCATTGTGCTTAACACAGTGTAATAAAATTGCATAGATATATACATTGATTGATTAGTAGTAACACTTTATTTATTTACATCAAAAATTGCAACCATTTCCGGCTAAGGAATAATCAAAACATAATAAAAACTGATCAGAAAAAAACTTGTTACAGGAATATAGTTAAGGGGATCTACCAACAGATAGCATTGCAGTCTTTGAATTCACTCGCTCGAAGCTATACTTATTCTACTTACATCGTATCCTTTCAGGTATTATTAATAAATCCCTTAATTTTTAAGGACGCTTCTCGGTCTCGGCGCTGCGTGTATGTCCGACCCCTGTTATTTAGGCCCACTATTCCGCGTAGTCTACTCCAGAGCCATGGGCGGGAGTCGCTCATGATTTGAGTTCACATTTAGAGATAATTATTCCATTAATTTAATCATAATGAGTTTTATTGTTTCCTATATCTTATTATAATTTGTCTATAATAGTTTGTTACATAAAACAAAACATATTATATATATAATATATATATATATATATATATATATATAATATATAATATATATATATATATATATATATATATATGTATATACATAAATAATGAAAAGGAAAGTACTCAGCGTACGTAAATAATAATTGTAAAATAATAATAACTTACAGGAGGTGAAAAACGAGAGTTTGTAGGAGTTTAGAAATTTTCGACGAGTTGTCTTCTTCAGCTAGGTGCTGTTTGTCTTCTTCAGCTAGGCGCTGTTTTTTATAGTTAAATGTTCGCGGTTTCGTTTTAAACCTGGGTGTGTAGTTTTGTTGTCGTCTACTAGAGCTCACCACCTCCTAGACTATGATAGTAGTACCTACACCCATCCGCTAGAGATCGCAACACGTCGGCAAACAATACACTTTAAGCCGTGTATGTTAACTCTACCGGCCAGTCGCCTGGGAACCTCCCGCTAACCTAGCTGAAGAAGACAACTCGTCGAAAATTTCTAAACTCCTACAAACTCTCGTTTTTCACCTCCTGTAAGTTATTATTATTTTACAATTATTATATATATGTATATATATATATATATATATATATATATATATATATATATATATATATATATATATATATATATATATATATATATATATATATATATATATATATATATATATATATATATATATATATATATATATATAATATATATATATATATATATATATATATATAATATATATATATATATTATATATATATATATATATATATATATATATATATATATATATATATATATATATATATATATATATATATATATATATATATATATATATATATATGTATATATATAACATTATTTGTCAACAATGTTATATTCATATTTTTATGAGTCCTAAAAATACCAATGGAACTGACATTTTTACAAATAATTTGGTATTCCGGGACTAGCAGGTATCCATGTGTTAGTCTGGTGATGACCTATAGGTACCCCCTAGGCAGCTATGACCTGTAGCTACCAAGGCTGGATTATCTGGCAACCAGCTTCTCTGTTGTTGGCCACATTGTTGTTGGTCACTGTTGTTGCTATTCTATAGCAATTTACGGTGCTAATTGCTTTGCAAATTTTATGAAAATTTTTATTGGTCATGATAAATGAGGGGGGGGTCTCTAGCCCCCCCCCCTCCTTCATCGAGGTTCCTATTTTAAACTAACTGCATAAATACAGAGTCCTTGGATATAAATGCTTTTAATATAAATTTCAAAATATATTAAACTGGATTGGGAAATTTTAATTTTCCAAAATTGCTGTAAAAAGTAAAAAAAAAAATCTAGCTAGCTATAGTTCCTTAAATTTAATACTTCATTTTCATTTTGCTGAACGAACAAAGCTTTTTATAAATAATACAAAATGACATTTTAAAAATAAACTGGAACATTTTATTTAAATAAGTTATTGTTCTCATACTTATTACTCAAATTTAAAAGTAAATAACGCTTCAACGAAGTGTTATCCGGAGCTTTCTGTTTCAAATTTTAATATTTTAACTAAGGGTTGCAACATTGAATGAAAATATCAAGTGCCACTCGCATTAATAAGCATTAAATAGACGGAAAACTTGAAAAACTTCATAACTTTATTGGATTTACTTCGCAGAGCTTTTCTTTGCCGTTATCCTTTTTTAATAATCCTTCATCTTTTGATAGAAAAGATCCTTAATTTTTTCTTGAGAGATCCAGTCAAGCGATGTTTCATGAAGAGGGTTATAAAGAGAAATTTTTGCTTGAGAAAATCCAACGGGGGAAATCTTTGAAAAACTCAGGATTTAACCAAGTGAGAATCAACTACCTTATAACTCCCTATTCTTTTATAACTCCCTCTACATCTATAACTCCCTCAACTCAACTCGAAATATAAATTTGAAATGGAAAAGAAGGAAATGTTTTGAATAAACTCGGCTCAATTGTTCAATTTTTCAAAATCTAATAAGAGAATCAGATAAATGCATAATATATAGCTCGAGATTGCTTTAATTTTATTTTTCATCAATTTTTGATGAAAATAAAAAGTTCTAAACATGAACGCTTATTATACGAGAAACGTTCATCTGATAAAAATATTACAAAATAAGATAAACAAAAATTATACATTAAATAAAATAACAGAAAAATATACAATAAATAGGATAATATAACAAAAATCGGGTTGAGGTGCCTCGATGCATAAGCTTTAATTTTCTCTCTATATCTAATTTTCTCACTATTTTCGCACAATTATATTGTGTCAACTATTCATGTTTTGCAAAACTCGGTAGTATCAAATGAGATTTTTCTCTTTGTTATTAAGCTTAATTTTTTGCAAAGGTTAAGCTTTATTTTCTCTCGTTGTTAGATTACTTAAACTACATAGTTTATAGATAGTTAATTTATTTATATGAATTTTCATGTATTTTGTATACGTTATAAACAAACGTTATTTTATTGTTTTTATTTAAATAAGGGATACATTAAAAGAACCTATGCTCATCCTCGAAAGCTTATATTTTATTAGTTTTAGCCCTTAATAAGCATATTATTTCATTACTATATCATATGATTTGTTAATTTCTTACATAATGATGTAAACACACCTCATCAATCCGTTGTTATAACAAACTAATATCACATAATATTCAGCACGTATATTTTGAATAATTTTCGACTTAGACCCTATTTAGGGATAAAATAGCCAGAAAAAAAAAAACGAATTTTGATCGTTTTGAAATCATAACCCTCAGACACGGGTTTTAAGAAGTAACCTCCCTATGACGTCAGCTGCCCTATGAAGTCTTGTAGTTACAAAAATTGTAAAAAACCACTTTTAATGACACATTTGTAGTGTTCTTCAAATGTCTTTTACAATTACTTGTAACATTCACTTGTAAAATTTCTACCCAAGCCCGAACCTAGGTAGACTGAGATACAAGTTCATTTTATTAATATGAAAAACACTGGTGTGTTGGTGATAAAAACTTAGTTTTTATCACCAACTTTTAGTTTATTAGTAATGTAATGCTTAATATGACTTTATAGATCGTTTTTTATAAAAATTGCTTCTCGTTTTCAATAAATAATTGCATTCGAAATAACTTACTCATATGAATGAAACTGGGTTTTATTAATATTTTGACGCATTGTTTACAAAAACTCTTGTAGGTTACAATAAATTGTAATGATATTCGTGAAAGGCTTAATTTTGACACTTGTAGTTACAAGTTGTTTAGTACAAGAGTTTGTAAGATTTGTGGGAGAGATAATCAAATTTGATTGTAGTTTGACACAAATATGCTCGTTTCCTAGGAGATCTAAGATAAAACTTATAACCTAATAGTGTTATTTAATAAAATTGTATGAACACCGCTAATAATTACCAATCTACGCTTGTACATTAGTGAAACAAATTTCATAAAATTGTTAGAAAACTTGTAGTTTTTTACTTGTAGTATACAAGACTTGTATTTCGTTAAACGGGATCTAGGTCTATTGATTGACATATATTTATTCTTGCAAAAGGATTACAAAGCTTTTAGCTTGAATATTTACAAAATATAAAACGTAGAAGCAAAAATACTGATAGCTATTTTACCAAGAGTAGTATTATAGTAAAATTTAATGCAGTTTCCCTCTTATTACACTCCCCCTTCCCCTCGCCACCCCCTCCTCTTCTTTCTAAACATTCAATTAATAGTCAACGAGTAGTTTAAGAAAAAATGTCAAACTTTTTTTTACTCTTAAATTGTTGGCATAAAGAAATAAATTGATATATTGCGTGAAAAGTAAAAAGATATTTTTATTAAGTTCTGTGCAAATAATCCTTAAAGTTGCGGAAAATATAACTGATAAATATTTGATAACACATTGCCGATAAAATATTGACTCTCACGAATTATTTATCAAGAGTAAACATTGTTGCAAAATATTTGGAAATTTTTAAATCCTCGTAAGTGAGAGTTAATATTTTTTATGAAAAAAAAAATTATGAACAATTGAATTTTCTTATAAGGCATTGGATTTTAATATGAGAAATTAAAAATATTATTTTGTCAAATAATATTTTGATCGATTCGATTTATTTATGAGCAACAGTATTTTTGTTATAGATAAACGATTTTTTTTTATATACAATAGGATTTTAATATGACCAGTAGAATTTTGTTATTAGAAAATAGGATTTCGTCATGAGAAATAGGATTTTGTTTTGAGCAATAGGTTTTTGTTTTGGTAATAGGAATCAGTTATGAACAATAGGAGTTTGTTTTGAGCATTACGAATTTGTTATAAACAATAGGATTTTGTTTTGAGCAATACGAAATTGTTATGAACAATAGGATTTTGTTTTGAGCAATACGAATTTGTTATAAACAATAGGATTTTGTTTTGAGCAATAGGCTTTTGTTTTGGTAATAGGAATGTGTGTATTATCAATAGGAATTAGTTATGAGCAATAAGATTTTGTCATTAAGTATAGGATTTTGTTCTGGACAAAAGGATTTTCTTAAACAGGGTTACATATGACAATATTAGGAAGCCCTAATTTATCAAGGAAAATTAATAAATTACTACTGATGATCATGTTAAAAATGAAACAGGGTTTTATTTTTAACCCTTGATTTAGCAAGCAAAGTCAACAGCTTAATTTTCAACATAACATTATGTGGCCTTGATTTATCGGGCAATTAAATATATATGTATAGCAAACTTGGGTTAAATTGTACCTTAAAGCCGTATCAGAAGATCTTAAGATATTTAGCACTTAAAGCTCAACTCGAAGCTGTATTTGAAGCGTTGCAACACTAAGTGATACAAAAGTGGCCTAATGACCGGATTATAATGTAAGTTTAACTAAGACTGTAAGGTTAACCAGTCTAGAATAACCTGATCGCATGTGATAAAAGTCTAATACTTTAACCTTTCGCTGTAGACAAGTCAACAGTCATAGATTAAACAATGATTAAAATAGATAAATAAATAACGGTATCAGTCGCCATTTTTGGCCTAGGCCAAGAGATCGGAAACCATTCATTTTAGGCTAAGCTCTTCATTATACTTACCTGTGATAAGTACTAATGAAGTTTTAATTTAGTGCAAGTCATGAAATGCACTGGCAATTTTCGCAGGATAGACATGCTTTTATTACACCAATGGGATAAATTTGAGCGTTTCCTTTGAAAAAGGTAGGTGAAGATATTAAAGTTATAAAGCATAAACAGGAAACTTATAGAATAAATAGAATGTTAAACTCAGAGGCGCGGGTTTCAAAATTAATAAATAAGTTCGCTCAGAATTTGTATTAATTTACATTCATTATAAGAACATATATATATATATATATGTCTGCCTCCGTGCGGCGTTCGATGCTCTAAGATTTTATGAAGTATTTGTATTAAAATGATTTCGCCAACTTTAATTAATTCTTAGAGTGTAGTAGATGCAACCACCTGAGGTGGTTCCCGCAGGGTGAATACCCTGATGGGCCGAAAGGCCCTAAAACGGGCATTTTATATATATATATATATTATAATATATATATATATAATATATATATATATATATATATATATATATATATGATGTTTAGGAGTTTATTATATGCGGTCGATGTTAAGGTTTTGAGAGTTGTAAATTTTTAGATATCATTTAAGTATCTTACCATTAAATATATATTTTGCTTTAAACCTTTATACCAAAAGATAAATAACCACAAACAATTTTTTTAAAACAGTAAAAAAAGTTATAGGTTGCTAAAGTTTGAAAACTCACGAATAAATATTCTTGAACGAGCGGCGGATATTAAAATTAAATAAGATGATTTGCTTGTGTTAAGGTTGGACTTGAATAATCAAATTTTAGATGTTTTACGATTTTTTAAAAAACCTTTGACAACACAGCAACAAATTTGGTGAAATTGGTAAAAAGACTACGATTGGACTACGATTAGAATGACCTAAATTCAAATCTGAAGATTTTTGAGCCAAATTTGAATTCTATCGCGTTAAACACACACCTACAAAACTGATATGACGTAAAAACAGCGGGAGTGATGCGTGACATAGACACACAAAAGACGTGTAAACGTTCAACCCCTTGTTAGATTCCCCTAACACGGGGACAGGATTAAACACGAGGCTCAATCCTGAAACTCATTTTCTAACATATAGTATAGACTTTTCGGTGTAAAGTCTATACTATATGTTAATAATACCGTGTGAACAGTTGGGTTCAATCCTCAAGGGGGTTGAACCCCGTGCCAACGAAGTAATAATTTTAAGATTTAACAAACACATGCTTATTATACTTACGGTAGTAGGTGTAAAAACAGAGATTGCGCGTTAGTTGCTTCGTAATGACGATAAACCGCGATGTCTGCAAGGGAAAATCTAAACTTGTGCGGTACTCCTCAGAAACTATACTTTCACTTAGCAAGGGATCTTTTGACCCCTCTAGACTTTGAGTTATGTTTTTATTATTGAGTTAAGTGTCGCTAAGGAGCTAGGTCAAAAGCGAAGCTAAGGAGTACCACCTTAAGCTTTAAGCAAACATGACAAAATGAGGACAAGCGATGGTTAGTTTTTTCTTAATGGTGTTTATTTTGCGATAAACGAACTTCAAAATAATTCAAATGAATTATCAAAGGCAAAAAATATGTGGGAAGATCAGACGAAAAATTTGCAGGGACTGGATGAATAAAATTACTTTTTAAACATTAAATAATTTGTATATGGGTTTTTATTAATAAAAAATACTTTAAACAAAATTGACCCAAATACGTCGCCCTTCGGAACACCCACTCCACTCTGATTGCATCACCAAAAAAGACAGGGAAAATCTATAAATTATCCAGCAGATAATCGATGGATATAAAATCTGCAAGAGTTTCCTCCCAATGAAAACTATAAAAGACCTCAATCCATTTTTTTAGATTTTTAAAACATTAATTTTTGATAAATTGTGTCTTTAATTCTCTAAAGACCCACCCAGAAGACTTAAAAGACGCTGATTAAAAGACCTCCAGGACGAATAATAAAATTTAGAAGGGTTCTTTGCCTACTCATTTCTGGTAAAATGCAAAAGACCAAAAAGAAATAAATACGCCAAAAAATATTTTTTTCGTAAAATAAAAAATACATATGGTAAGCCTCTCCTCTCAAGACCAGGAAGCCACTACAACCATATTATCTTTGTTACCCATAGCGTCTATGTTCGTGATTAAATACAGTGTAAAAATAAAATACAATTTAAAAATGTGCTCTAAGAATCAGCTCTGAGCATGTGGTTTAGAATCGGTCCTTGACATCTGTCATTGACTAAAAAATCTGTCGACAAGTAAAATAGCAAAGCGTAGTGAAAAATCTGTACATTGTCATAAGTTTTAAATAACTTATAACCTCTCTAAGAATCTCGTAGAGGAATAATTTCAGTCCTACTATAAGATCTATGACCCTACAAAGCTATAATTAGTTAATCAAAGTCTCAATCCTAGAACCAAAGCCAGCACTGGCTTATTGCTTGCTCCTTTGTTGATTTCACACTAACCTGTAGAATTGTTCGAAATGATTTCTTCAAAATATAATTACTTAATAATAGTTTATAATAAATTAATTTACTAAATCAATAAATGCACCAATTTCCATGTCTAAACGTCTCCTTATAATTAATACTTATTTAACATTTTCCTAACAAGACGACAGGTGTTGATAATTTTCCAAATTCTTTCCTTCCATATTTTCCCTTTTTCCCACCTATTCCTCCCCCACTTTTTCTATTTTACCGTGCCTCCTAATTCTTACTTAAACTTTTAAGTAAATAATAAAGACTAATGATTATTTGAGCAAATTCTTTATACAATACATAAATCTTTTAAGAGTGAGTTTCTCATTTAATATATTAGACCTATCTCTAGGATGTTAGAAACCTAAGGACTGTTTTAGGTAAAAATATTTGACAGAAATTCCCTTAACTTCATTATGAAAGGTTTGACAGAGCTTTCATTGAAATGCTGAATGATCTTACGGGACTTCCTATAATAATTCGTGATACCGATGTATTTTTCACTTAAATCAACCCTCAACACGAGCAATTTTACAGCACTTCCCTTAACAATAAGAAAATATGAAAGATTTGACAGAGCTCTAATTTAATTTGCAATGCTGAACAATTCCACAGTACTTCCCATAATAAATAGGTGTTGTAATGATTTTATGGAGCTAGACTTCCCATTACAAAGAGCAGTGGTGAACTATTTTACAGGACCTTTAATTCAATCTTAAATCGTACAAGAAGCCAGGAACAGGTCAAAGGTTAAACAAAAAGAGGTATTATAGACTGTTGCGGTTATAACTTGTAGTTACTTTGCACTTCTCTAATCTTATGTTACCTTCATTTAGATAACTCTTATCTTTTGTTGTTTTCTCTTACAATTTTTGACATTGAATATTTGTTGGTTATTTAGTTTAATGTTTGTAGTCTTTGTTATTTTTGTGAATACATATTACCCTGATGACGACCAGGATCCCTGGTTGAAAGCTCGGTAGTTGTTTTAAACTATATTTGGACTGATGTCTTCTTATATAAACCTTTTCACTAGGTCAAAGGTTCTTGACATTAAAGTTTACTCATGTATTGTTTTATTTATTTTAGAATAACATATACAAAGTTCACGGGCTATCATCAAACTTGCATTAAAAATAAGTTTTTTATTAATATTTTTAATTAAAGAGTAATTATAGGGGTTCGTGGCTTATAAAGTGGTGGTTTGGACGCTTTATCACCGATAAGATTGTATTTATCAGCGACCTATATATAAACAGCTTGAGATTTATTGCTCTGATTTTCTACTCTATATGCAAATTCAAGCCATGTCTTTAACTTTAATTATTACACTGTCAACGAAGCCAATTTATAAAGAATAAATTAAATATTAAAAAAAAAATAATATAGTGCGTTAAGAGTAAATAAAGAGTAAACAAAGAGTAAATAAAGAGGAGAAACTAAATAAGACAAAGAAGAATGTTAAATTATTTAATAATACAATTTATACATTACATTTTTCAAAAGCAGGAAAGCTTATTATTGCAAGCAAGTGTTGTTTCTGTTTACACTATATAAACACTTATAGTAAAAACGTGGCTCTTCTGTAGATTTGTGAATGCCTTCGTTTGGTCTTATAACGTCCCAGCGACCTTATAAGTGTTAGATAGAACACTATCTTATATCTAAGGAAGTAAGCAAAAAGGACCTAACGACGTTGCGTAGTTGCTAAGTGATTTATCACCTACCCCTCATTACAATCACTATTACTAGCCTGTAATCCCTTGAGATCCAAGCGCACTTCTATACCACTCGTAATATATTTTATATTGCAGAGGATAAAAGACAAGAACAGCTTCGTTGGTACAAGAGTAATTAATTTTTATTATCTTTATTTATAATTTAAGTATAATTATATTTATTACACTTTAAACTAAAAAAAATCGGTACGGGGTACCTCGGAATTTATCCTCATCACATCGGATTCGATACGCTCATATCCTACATGCTTTGGACTCGCAACGCTCGTCCTCAGAATACAAAATTCGCCAAATTTACGCCGCAACACGTCTTCGGACTCGCTTCGCTCGTCCTCAGATAGTAAATACATGGGTTTTATTCTCAGCGGTTACCTATACAGCACTGACCCACGCGCAGATGAAACGTGACACATATGTTAGTCTTATACGTGACTACATGCAAGCCAAATCTTAATCCGGTCGCATCATTTTTCGGCGTTTAATGATTTTTTAAAATTTTTGCTAAGTCATTAGGGTTAGTGACGAAATAAAAATTATTTTCCGAATATCACAACTACAGCGGTAGGTTGATTTTTGAACAAAGTTTCAACTTTCTAGCCTAAATATACTAGGATACTTTAGAGAGGCATAAAGATCTGTGGTTTGCGCAGTTCTTTAGCTAATTATCTGAATGGATGAGATATTTTCTTGTTATCATGCTAGCTTAAACGGCAAAATTATATGCACCTACAGTTTTTAAGCCCCTTGGTTGGGAAATCTTTTCCCTAACTGGCAGCTTGTTTTTAATATTTATAAAAAGTGTAATGACTCATTTAGGAAAAAAAATGAAAAAATGTCTCAATTTATCTAATAAAGATGCCTTGACAAATTATCTTATTCAAATTTCTTTAAAAATATAAAAATAATTTCTTTATTACAATAATCTTGTCATATTTTAAAGGTGTGATTTACAATCAAAATTATACTTTAAAAAATAAAATTGTTATTAAAAGTCTACAATTTTTGTCCCTCGAGTCTTCCTCGGTAGTAAAAAAAAGTCCTAATATATTTTTAATTATGACAAAGTGATGTGTTATTTCCCCCCAGCTGGAAAGAGCCGCTTAAGAAAGAAAAAAAACCCAAATGAAATTCTTCTCCTCCACTTTATGCCCCTTAATAGTCAATAAAATTAAAATAAATTTGAATAAAACGGTCGTTTTTGGAGCCGTTTTTTTCTTGCTTAGCATCAGGGAAAAAATGTCCTTAGAAGGCCCTTACTAATGGCTTGAGTCGTAACCTGTACTGGATTTAGGATTTTTATAACCTAAAATTCCCTCTTATTCCCGGGGTTATAAAAAGTGGTAAAATTCTTCTTCTTCTCTCAGAATGACAAATAAAATTGTCCCCCATTTTTATTTCGTCTGAAACCCCTTACCTAGACGATTTCTTGTTTTTATTAGATAGTTGACAAAAACTGCTCGTAGTATAACCTGGTGTCGTAAAATAAAACCTGATTCACTGATTATATTGATAAACAATTCTACAATATAAAAAGTGGAACATAACATATATTTGATACTTACCTCTAATGAGATACTTACACGATTTTAGATTTTTTTTTAGAAAACCCGCTAATGGAATTGACGGCATGGCGAGAATCGAAGTTTTCACTTATCCTAGACGTTTCTATGGGACATGATAACTTCCGAACCCTTTCTCAGATCGAAATAAAACTTTGTACAGATATCAAACTTATTAATTTCCAGAACTCTGTCGTTTAGGAAATATTTGTAACGTCATTAACCCATAATAATGACCCCACAAACATTTCAAAAAATCACAAATCTTCAAAAAGTGTTTAGATCGGACTGATTTTTTGTACACATGTACTGCTACATAAGGCTAACAAAAATACGAAGCTACTTTATATTATTAGAATTAATTATGACATTATTATTTGACATATATAACATAATGTAAACAAATAAAGTTTTTTGACAGATACATTTGAAAGTTTGATAATATCGGGGTAGCATGCTACTTTCTTGCTGCTTAACAACTTTACTTACACTGGTACTTAACTGCTACAGGATAGTATCAATGTGGCCACGAATTGGTCACAGAGAGACGAATTCTTGTTGGCCGTGAAGCCGCAAAACTGTGGAGCAGCAAAATAGCTGAAAGCTTCTAGTTTGTAAAATTGTTAAAAATCTAATTTGGGCTGACTTTTGTTATGACTTTATATACTCGATTTTAAGGTTTAATTTCAATTAGGGGGTTTTACCACATTCAAGCAGGGTAAGTAGAGGGATAGGTGACCATTTGAAAATCAAAGATCCCTGGTTTTCCTTTACAACAATTATTCTAATATTCACAGTTATTCTAGTATAGATAATTTTTTCAATTTGTTTAATGTTGTGAAACTTAAAACCAGGGTCAAAGGTTATATGACTTTTTGGTTGATTTTAAGGCTGCCCCTGACTCTATTGATAAAGAATCTCCATAAAATAAAGAATTATTTTATAAATTATGATGAGCTTGTGATTTCTCAGCACCAGAAGTGATTCTGCTGATGAACTACAATATATATTATAAGGATGTAAGAAAAGTCTATCTACAAATAAATTTCAACCAATGTAATGATAACAAAACAATTATTTATACTTTAAATAAAATATAAATATATATATTATATTTTCCATGTGCTAAGTAATGAGTATGATCTGGAAAAGAAAGAGTAGCATGTACGGCTACCGGGTGGCCAACAACCCAGCTTTTGTTTGCTTTTTAACTTAATTTAATTATTTATTTTAAATTAGAATAAATTGATTTTAAGTCTAATTAATTTTAAATTACTATCACTTCTCATTATTGAATTCCTAATAAAAATGTATATAAATATTACCCTTAGTATTTATTCTTTTAAAAAGAGCATTTTCTTTATGTATGATGTAAAGAGTTTATTAGGAGTGCTCTTTTTTAAGGTAAATTATTGAGCACCACAACATCCCGCCTACCATATCTCTCCTACGAGTATTTCCCGAAAACCTCTACGTGTTTCGAGCACCAAATGACCCCACCATACTTAGTAACAATTTTCTTCTACCACATAATAGAAATGGACTGACATTTTTCTCTATACTTTGTGGTAAAAGGTTTCTTTATTTCGACGAGTAATTTATTTTAAGAAAGTACCAACATTATTTAGTTTCATAAGGGAAAATTTGTAGTTATAATTCTGTTTAAGATAAAAGAGATTTTTAAAATGAAATATTATATAATTACATTTATGGCACAAACGAATTCGAAATATATAAATACTTAATATATATGTAAACCCCTTCGAAACTTACAACTTGGCTGCGCTTCTGGTTCCCCTCATTAAAGTGATTGAATATATGTTTATTTTTAATTAAAATGCTGCCAGTCATAATACTAGCCTTCCCTACATGTAGCTTATATTTTCTAGGAGCTTATGGTTTTGCTGATTAAGTTAAGGCGCATACAAGAAATATATACATTCATGTATATATCTCGAGAACTGATTTAGCCACAGTTGTGGTTGAGGTCTCTTTGTATTCAATTAACTTACAAATATCAATAGAAACACCTTTAGATTGCAAACTTTCAAGTTTGATAGGCCATATTGGATTAACCTAAATATCACATCGGTTTTTCCTCTAATAGGACTTGATTTTTTAATCAGGTTTCATTAAAATTAAATTAGCCATTTGGCTACAGCTCAAGTGTTTACAAGAAATATAAACATCTATTATTAAATCTCAAGGAATGTGCTAGTCACAAATGTGGCGGAAGTCTCTCTGTGTTTAAAGAAAGTTCACAACATCATTAGAAACACTTTTTTACATTTCCTCATTTATATCGTAGGTATATAGGAAAAGTATTGTGTTTGCAAATAATCCGAAACAATGATGTCAAAGGGTTTTTACAAAGTTTTCTGTCTGTATGTGTGTGTATTCATGTGTGAGTGTGTGTCTGTTATCATCCTAGCTCCCAGTGAATTTATGCTAGTGAGCTGAAACTTTGTACAAAAATCAATCTGTAGGTTTATTTGTGATATCCGGAAAATATTTTTTCTGCCGTCATTAATCCGCAACAATTACTCAGCAAAAATTCGACAAATCTATATCTAAATAAACCGTTTAAGACTGTTGCGATCAATATGAGATTTAGGACGCATGTAGCCGTGTATAAGACTAACATATGTGCTTAGTTCCATCTCATTAGTGTTAGTTTTGCACTAACATTAGTGTTGCACACTAATGTTAGTGTGCTCAGTTTTTAAAAAATGTAAAAGACCGAAAAATAATGTAAGTAAGTTGAAATTTGGTACAAGAGTATGCATACTTTACGCAATAAATAAGTCCAGAATATTTCGTTTCAATACGGCAGGTATATCCATGTTTTTTGTTGGATCATAAAAGTGAAGCATCATCGAGTGCCTGGGAGGGTGACCGCTGAGATTGAACACATTGGAACGAGCACAGCAAGTCGTCAGTATAAAATGAACGGCTTGTATATTCTGAGGGCGAGCGAAGCGAGTCCGATGCAGGAAGATGAGCGTAGCGAATCTGACTTGGTGAAGAAAAGTTCAGAGGTACCCCGTACCTGATTTTTTATGCTTTCATTAAAAAAAGTTAAAAGATGTTCTATTTTTTACTCCTTGTTGGATTAACCACAAAACCTTATCTGCCCTCCCCTTATAGGACTTCATTTTCGTGGAGAAGTTTTTTGAAATTGGGTTCTTCTTTTGAGCTGTAGTGTCTTTACCAAAAATGTACACATCCATATACCCTTACATACAAACAGAAACCAGTACATGAGTAAGTACTTTATTTCGTTTTTCGGGATTTGTAAAAATTTTACTTTTGATCAAAAAAGTCTGTTATGTTTATGCTAGTGCAATGCTTTCATTTTTATTGGGAGTTGGGAAGCAAAAGTAAACATCTTAATAATGTACACAAAAAATTATGAAAAATAAATTTCTTGTAGTATCCAAAAAAATAAAAGATGCTCAAAACAAACATAGCATAGTTAATCAATCAAACTATCTATAACTAATTAATTAACTGGAAAGTGCTTTTAAAGACATTTTGCTTTTAAGAAGCGCCAAAAACTTTCTTAAACAAAAGTTTCTCTTATGCTTGGTTGGTAAAACGATTCTGAAAATTTCTAGTATCAACTTACAGTGTATATTAAATGGTTATAAGTTATGATAATTTTGAGCGCTCCTTATCTAAAAGTTTAAAGTTTACGCAATGTCATTCACAGGAGTGCTTTTTAGTCTAGTTTTGTTGGTTCACCTGTTTTAATGGATACTGGATTATATATGTCAATCATTAATTGTAGTTAATAATAAATCACAGAAGTAAAAAATAAAGGAGACGAAATGTAAATTTTTCAATATTGGCTTAATTTTTTATTATATCATTTTACTAAAATGTATAGAATAAAAATGTATATATCTTAAGTAATTAATTTTAAAGCGATTTAAAAGGGAAACTGATAGTTTCAAAAAGTTTGTTATCTGTTTTGACAAGTTTCTCCTTGTTAAGTTGGTACAAAGTTTTCCGAGGAAAAACTTTTTCCCAGAATCGGCTCGTATTTCTTATCTTTTGAACAAATTGATAATTTTGGAAATTGAGAAAGATTGTAATTTAGTAAGAACGTGCTTTAGTCTACCGATCTATTGTTGAATTTATGATGTAGTTATATATATGATATGTATAAAAATATTATTTTTATTGTCCCATTTATGTATGGAAAATTAATAAGAGAGTTAGAGAGAGGCTGTTATCCACAGCCAAGGCTAATGCCTTCTAAAGTGTTATATTTTCTTTTGTGTATCTATATCTTTTGAGTTTATTTATGTAATTTTTATAAGAATCTTTTAATTTATTATAAAAAATAAAGGATATTTTATTTTTAAAAAAAATGTTGCGTTACTAGTTATTGTTTATTAAAAGCTCAGCTAGTTTTTGTTTGTTTACAACTTGCTTATTTTAAATATAAATTTTTACCCAGGTAAGCCAATTTTCAAATTAAATAAAACTGAGGGTTATTTAGGGGATGGAAGAGAGGGAGGGAGGGAGACGATCTCAATTAGACCTTTGACTGATCACAGAAAGACTATGAAATGTACATTAATAAACAAATACAACCATCAGCGTTTAAATGCGTGTTAATTATGATGTAAAATGCCTATTTAGGAATCACGACCATAGTTGGAACAAACTATGGGATAAGTAAGCGTATGTCCTTCGAAAAATTCGGAAAAAATAGTAACAAGTAGTAACCACGGGCATCTGCAGAAATATTTCCAGGGTGGGTCAAAGCAGCCAGGACTCAGCTATCAATTACTGTGTGTGGTTTACTTTAGCACTCTTCGAATATTTCAGAGATAGGGATCTCACAGCAACCACGGACGGGTTTTGATTAATAAAATAAGTGTTAATGTATATACCGTTGTGTATAATGTAGTGTGGATAAGTGTATTTTTATTTATTGTGTGTAAATATTTTTATTCATTTTGACCTTTAGCAAGCGAAGCGAGTTCCTGCAAACACATTAAATAAGGGTTTTATCACCCTAGCAAGCAAAGCGAGCTTCTTATTTTAACGTATCTTATTTCAGCAATCTTGTTAAGGTTGTCAGCACATTTTCCGACATTCACGCAAATATTTACCGCAATCTAAGAGAGAAAAGCAATGCCCTCTTGTCTTCCTAATTATATTTTGGCGTGATTTTGTCGGCGAGCCGAGCCTTTGCAAATTGCAAAATAGTAGTCTTGCAATTTTATATTTATGCTCAATCTAGAGAGCGAAGCGAGCTATTATAAATTCGGGCCTTTATTATTTACAACCATATATTTGCATAGCCCTTATTTACCACTACTGTTGATTTTATGAAGTATGGACTGAAAATCAACCATGAAATGAAATTAATTGGCGAAGGCGAAAAAATGTGGTTTATAGTGAAATTCGTTGCTCGGGCTTGCAGAACTCTGCACCAGAACTGCTTAAATAATAAATTACTGAAGCCAACGAGAATTCATCAAAACGTGGGTGTCGAAAAAAGGTACACCTCATAAGATAAAGTGACTTGTCAACCTTTTCCATATTTCCTCTGAAATCCATAAGTCCTCACGGGACCGTTTAGAGAAAGAAAAATAAACAAGAAGTCCATTAGTGTGACAATAAAAGGTTTTTAAAAGATTTCAAGTCACGAAGTTTTTAAGTCCACTTTAAAGTCCACTACCGCTAGATTATGATAAATGTATTATCCATTAAGGCAATCTAATATATATCTCTATAATTTGCCGTGTGATTTGGATTTTATTTTATAAGGATTTTATTTGTTATTTTATCTTCTTCGTTTATTTTTATTTATTTTGTATTGTTTTGTTCACTTATATCTTTGAATCTATTTATGCCGGGGAATCTAAACAAGAATAAATGTTTAATTAGCGTTTTGAAATTAGATATACTAAATGATTGTGGCTCATAATCTGGACATTATTATTATATAATGATCTAAGCGATGCGAGTATTCCAGATTTAAAAAATAAGGCAGTCTACATTGCATGAGCGCTTGACTGTAAAGGATCTTAATGTGGAGCACGCGAGACGCGGCTAGGCTTGATTACGTCATGCAACAAAGTGACCTTCAACACATTAGGGATAGAAACAAAAGAAATTATAAAAAGAATAACATCGTGGGTACCGAAATGTATAATACAAGAGATTATCGACGACCACTGCGCAGTGCTTTGACAATGTCAATAATTGACAAAAATGTGAGCTGTCCTTTGCGTGAGTCCCTTTGGGGACCATTTCCTATCTTCTGTAAGCTGGCAGATGGCCAAAACACTTGTAGGGTACCCGCGCCCAATTTTTTTTGAATTTATCGACTTATCTTTATATTGTTTTGTCGCAGACGCATAGAACTAAAAGCATGCCAAAAAAGTGTTTGCTTGAAAAAATTTTTTTGTGTAGAGACTTACCGGGGTGGTCAATTGTATAGTTGAATATCACAAAATTCGTTGTTTTGGAAATGTTATAGCTTCTAAAAAAGCCGTCATAAATAAAGAACCAATAGTGATAGAATAGAGTTCTTGGTCTCGTTTTGAAGGGAAAAGATGGGTCTATATAAAAAATTTTTATCGGAGTTCCTACATATAGTTTTGACTAGTATTTTCTTTTAAAAAAACAAAAAAATCAATTTTCAAAACTGTTAAAATTTTTTTGTCCCTTAATAAAGTGCTGAAACTTTATACGGCGGTTTCACACGGTTTTTATGAAATTTCAATTTTTTCCTAAAAAGATTGGAATTCGGTGATTTTCCAAACTTTGACTTCCTGTAACTTACAAAAAAAGTTTTTTTCCGCAAAACTGTTTGGCAACTTAGTTCCACTCCTGAATTAGAACATTATACCAAATTTCAAGAAAAATCGGCGAGGGTGACCTGACACCCCCCCCCCTTCCCGCCTGATTTAAGATGGAATGGTCCTATTGTAAACCTACAGTAGGGGACCAAACTTTGCTTAGTAAGTTAAATTTCACTATTTGTTTATAACTATAAACAAATAGTGAAATGTAATATACTTCGTTCTGCCTGTTATCACTTGGTATTGTGATATTTTAACTTATTAGTCGCACAATTCAAAGGAGTTTCTATTTTTCTTTCATCCAAGATTTAAATTTGTTTCAACCTAGAGAAAACTAGGAAATTAAGATGTCTCGTCGCTAAAGGTCTTAATGTTTAATTAATGTATTTTTAAAATTTTCGGGGAGGTACAGTCTTAAGACAGCCAAACTCAATAAATCAAGGAGAAAAGAAACATGACTCTCCACTTAATATATATTTATTGACAGAACCGACTTCCAAACTGCCTCCTGCTAATGGAGGTAGGAATAAGATTCCAAAAGAAATGTCCTATCTATATATAACGATTTCTATGCACTACAATAGTAAACTCCCTTCGAGCCCAAGTCCCACCAATAAAAAAATGTTCGATTTTTAAGGGTTTATTTAAGAATTTTTAGTGGAATGATCGAATGAAATCGAGAGTCTATGCGATTTTAAGTTCTGTAGCAAGTGTACAGGTTTTAAATCTTGTGCTAACGAAAAGTTTTATACTTTTATTATTATTTTTTTTAGATCTGCGAGCAAATCAAATTACCTTTAGAATGCTTGCTTCTATAATATCAGCGTGCAAAGAAAATCATATCCAGTCATATGAGCGTACTAAGTAAGTAATTTATACAAGTTGATTTCTGTTATGTTCTGTGTGTGTGTGCATGTGTAGTATTTTTTAGTATCTCCAGTGCGTTTATGCTAGCGTGTTAAAAACATGTACAAAAATTATTCTTTAGGTTCTTTTGTGCTATCCGGGAAATATAATTTATGACGTCATTAACTGTCAATAATGACTTAGCAAACATTTTAAAAATTCATAAAACTCAGAAATTTTGTTGGAATTTGAGATGTAACACGCATGTTGTCAAATATAAGCAGAACATATTTGTAAAGTTGAATCTTATTATCAGCGTTATATAAATATAAAAAAAAATGATTTGAACTTTGCAACAAGTTGATTCCTTGACGTAACTGTTAAAATATTAATTTTACTTAATATTAACTGTGAAATAGTAACACACTTAATCAAGTTACAAAACAAGAAATGCATTTAATTGGACATAAACAGTACAAATAATAATAAATATGTTACCATAGAAACAATAATAATTTGCTTTTCTAACAGTAACAAGTATAAAAAAGTTTCGTTTCCACAAGGGCCCTTATATCTAAGGGTTTTATTTAATTATAATAGTTAAGCTATATCGAGCTAGGTTAGTGCCTGGATGGGTATGTTTTTTCAGGCGAGTGCCCGCTGGGAGTAAAACAAACGTTTTCACTATTTGAGGACAAGCTGAGCAAGTCCGGAGTAGTGAGGATGAGCATAGAGGATTCCAATGTGATTAGGAAAAGTTCCGAGGTACCCCGTACCCAATTTTTAGAAATGATTAGGTTTTATTATACTATTACCTCGTTCACACGCGGAGTTTGGCAGGGGGTTCAACCTCGTGTTCACCCCTTTTATGTAGACAGTTGGGGTTCAACCCTCTTTCAAACTCCGCGTGTAAATATAGTATATATATGAATGAATAGGTTCCATTATATATCTGTATGGCATTCTATGATTTTATTTTTTTTATATATTTTATCACTTTCCTTGTCATGTTTAAATTTGGTTTAATCTCTAACGTTATTCAGTGTTTTATATTTACAAGAAAATTTTTCTATCATCTAACCTTTCTCATATCGCTTTTCTTGAAGTTTTCACTTTATTTTCTCCTTAATTTTATTTTCGTTTAATTCTTTGAGTTTTTCATCTCCGAGTGATACAGTTATCATACATGACGTCATAAAACCTTATCTCTACACACCTGGAATAATACAGTTTTCTATTTTTACTTCCTTCTCGTGTCACTCAGGAAAAGCTTTGTATTACAATTTTATTCTCTTTAATACTGAAATATAAGACGATGGAATCTTCTTTTGTAATGGATTTGCGAGGCAGAAGTCGGAAATAAAGTTCACAATTCTGTAGTCTTGGTTTTCACTTTAATTTTTTTTATCTTTTATTTTCTGTTTATTTTCTTTACTAAAGCATTGTTGTAGTTGAAAATTTAAAAGCCAAAAATACTCATTTTTATTTTCAACATTTTACTTTTATCTAAGTATTCCAATTTTACAAAAATTAAATAAAAAATAACAATAATTTAATAATTAAACATTTGTGTGGCATAATGCCCTAAATGAATAAACTGAATTAATTAAAATGCATAGGTACATAGTTTATACAAACCTTTGCTTGTTCTACCAAAATCAACACAGCAAAACATTTTTGGCATTCAGTTAATGCTTGGTTTTGCTCATCTTAAACTGTTTATCGATTTTTTGAAATGCATGATGTTCATAATAAAAGAAAAAGGAAAAAGCATTTTGAAGGAAAATCCTCTGGTTGCGGACCTTTCCACGAGAATCATTTCCTTGTTATAACTTATATACTGGAAATAAACAAACGTCGGAGGTTTCTGGCTTTGGGTGTACGTATCCAATTTCGGGAACACCCTAAAAATCGTCTCCAAAAGTTTGTCGATTCGAACTAAATTTTAGGTTTACTCTTTATTGTATTTACAGTAGTCGTATCAACTCCGGACCGGTTTTATTATATTAGAACACACTCTCAGATTTGACTCTCGTCATGACACTTATTTCAGAAACGTTAGAAATTTTTCCTGAACAATTGATAATGTTTAATGAACATGAGAAATATTAGAACATTAGAATTTCATGTAACATAAGAAAATATTTCATGAAATGTAGAAATTTATGTACATAAGAAATATTTCATGAAACATTAGAAATATTTCATGTAACATAAGAAATATTTCATGAAACATTAGAAATATTTCATGTAACATAAGAAATATTTTCATAAAACATTAGAAAATAAGAAATATTTCATTAGAAACATGAAAATGTTTTCATGAACATAGAAAATTTAGAAACATTAGAAAATTAGAAACATTAGAAAATTTTAGAAACATTAGAAACATTAGAAAATCAGGAAACCTTTTTAAAAGAAATTTGCCAAACGATATTTATCATTTTGGTGCTATAAAGTTCAAAGTTGAAATAGTTTAGCCTGCATCAAGTGGCAAAAATTAATATTTTTTAAACCCATTATATTTGTATAAAAATATAGATTATGCAAAAAATAATATATCATATCTTTGAATTAAGAAATGGAGCTCATTAAATTAAATCAGTTTACGGATAATTTCTGCAAAAGTCATGTTTGGCTCCAATTAAAATTCAATTAAGGAACGAACAACCTGTGAGTTGTGTAATAGAAGTTTCTAAGAAGAAAGAAGACTGTGAATGAATTGTAAAGGCTGCAGATTTTTTCGCCGCCCCTTTATTTCAATGATCTGTCGTAGCGGCTATATAAGACGGTAAAATAATTTGGTGCCATAGAAAATGTGCCATGTAATCTATATATCTTCCAACCTGTTCCAAATCTCCCGTCCATCTTGTGTAAGCCCAAGTTGCCGCACCAACTAAATATATTCCTGTGCAGAAATTGAAAATATTCGCTACAGAGTAAATACCAATGAGCGAAAACATTCCCGAAATAAGGTAAAATACGACTGCACTGCCTAAAAATATTCCCGGAGTTAAAAAAGTCATGTACGAATTTTAGCTTGATTAAGCTGCTTGAAGTTTATATACATTTCTTCAATACTTTGTATTAACTCGTTTATGAAACTTTCAGATAGTTCTTTACTTCCCATTTTAGGTTTCTTTCGAAATTGTTGCAGAACTCCGTCTTTAATTTTACGGTGATCATTCTCTAGCTGATCGGGATGAACGTAAGGTTTAGATGATCCACATACTTTATTCATTTTTGCGTTATACGTATCTTTGGCAGCGGCTACAGCTGTTAAATGGTTAGCTTCTGCAGTCGCTACCAAAATTGATCTTGGTTCTGGTAAGGTATCACCTGAAAATGCATCCATGTAAGATTTGAAATAATATTTCAAATCTTTCAACCTCAATTCTTCTTCATTAACCGTTTTAACAAGTAAGGAATCCGAGTCAAATATACCTTTAATAAAAATTTCTAAATATTTCCGAAATCTCCTATCTAAATCGCTTAGTTTTCCGTCAAAGTTTTGATCAAAAGCGACTTTGTTACCGGGATGTGGCATTAGGAAACCTTGAACATCGGAAAAACAATTCGAGATGTGTCTTCTTATCTCGTAAAGTTCTTGATGTTGATCTTCTGACATCATAAGTCGCTTATCTACTAATTGTTGACCCCCGTCGAATCCATACTCTGCTTCGTACGAATAAGCCCAATCTCTAATTAGAAATAGTAATCTTTGGAACGGGTACGAGTAACTATGCTTAGAAGCAATTCGACCGTATTCAGTAAATAAATGGAGGTGTTGCAAATCATCTTCTTGTATATTCTGGGATAGATTATAAATTTGGACGGAAGAAATTAACGTGGAAAGAGCGAAAACGATAGCGGAATCTTTCATAGTAGAGTGAGAGTCAAAAGCACCTTGGGTATCAAGAAGGATGACTCCTGCTTCTCTTCCGTCAATAAGTTTAACATTGAATACTTTAGACCAGGCTAAAAGACCCGTCGTATCCCTCTCCGAACCTCCTCTCCATGAGAACCCTTCAAGAGGTTTATTAGGCTCTCCTAAATCTCTAAATCCCGATTTCAAGTAACGCAGCATGTAGTCCAAGAGAAAGGATTTACCTTTTCTAAAAGGTCCAGCGATGCTATTACAACAGCAGCTCTTTCTTATCCCAGTAACCTCCCAAAGCATCTTCGTCCAGGACAAAAGTTCCTTCTTTATTTTTAATCAAAAGATTAATAGGTTCTCCAGTCATATTACAATACTAATTTAAACAAAAATGTATTTTCTATGTTAAATTTTAAGCGCGAATTGTAACTTACAACTACAGTCAATTGCTCCTCTGAAATATACATAAACGATTCCCACATCACACTAGATAATTCTCATATTCAAACAACTATTTGACATTTCAATAGTAAATTGTCAATAAAATCTTTTATAGCATAAATAAAGACTTAATAGGTAAAAAAAGTATAAGCATCTTATACAATTTTTAAATATAAGAAAATGGATGAGCCAAATCCAACAACGTTTGATTTTTTCAAAGATTTTAGACAAATTGGTTATAGACTGAGGATTTAAGTAAGTTATCTTACGAATTTTCAACAAAGAACAAAGAAGCGTCCTATTCTTTTGTCAATTCCTACTTCTTACATTGTACTAAGCTATAGAACCTTAGGAGCGAAATATGCCGTGCAGTGTTGATTGTGAAATGATGAGCATAAGTTTGAATCACCTGTTGAATACATAGCCCTAAAAATGAGTAACAAGTAGTTACTTGTTATATAACTTTATAACTTTACAGGTTATAAAGAATAAACCGACAAAGTAAACAACAGATGGATTGAGCAAGGATTGAGCAAGGAAGAACGCATTAATGAGAAAATTCGCCCATCACAATCAAAAATTCAATTGAGAAACGATTCGTCTCAAATTTCAATCTTAAATAATATTTTATAATTCTATACCACTCGTTCTAGGATGTAAAGAAACTACATGCACTGAAAACTACCATTGGTATTAATAACTTTAAAAAGAAAATAATGGAAAATGCTTGCTTCAGATGAAAAGTAATCAAATAAAGCAACATTTTCCTAGGAAAGTGTAAGGTTTATATTAAGCAAGGTAACCTTCTAAAACCTTTTACAACTTTATATACTCTGTTATATAATATATTGTAAGTTAAAATGTCTAACGTTAGGCATCCTGGCCTTAATGGAAAACTCCCCAGGGGGCTAGTTTGTAAATTCGGACATAGTGACCTCGTAAAATTCCATCCCAGTCTTGCTCTACGCACTTTTTCTCCACTTTTCTTTGGTTGGAAAAAATATGACGGCAGTAAATCTACTTTTTTCCCTTTATTTCCTTTAAATATTTCTTTCAATTTTTTTTGTATCGCTTAAGAAAAATGTTTGGCTAAAGAATTATGGTCACATTAGGGATGATTCTCAATTTCTTTTGTATGATTTATCGAATTATTAAATATATCGGGATATTACTGTAAATATACCTTGCTTTGACAACTTTTATATCAAAATTGGTTTATACATACAGATATATCTGTATATATATATATATATATAATATATATATATATATATATATATATATTCCTAAAAACTGAAATTTATTTATACATATGGAATCCTGCAAATGTTAATATTAAGCAAAATAAGAAAAAGTAGGAATATTCGTTTAGTATAGTCCATTTTTCTGTTTTCAAACATTATAAATATTTACGTTTATATTATTTAGGATCAGCGCTTCTTAAAATAGAGTTTTAAAATAAGGTTAAAGGTCATTATCTACTTTCTTAGGGTTTGCTGAATTTTATAAAACTAGTTTTAAGTCAAAGGATTCAATCCTTTTACCTAAAAATTTAAAATTACATGTAATTAGCTGTATCCATTTATCTTTAATGTTCGATTCCAGAGTGTTTTAAATAAAGGATGAATTCTCAGAGTTGATTATACATTTCGAATGTACAAAGCATTAAGGATTATGTGATCTATCCTTAATAATTCATCGGCTTCCTATCCGAACAAACCGATATGATAAACACTGATTTATGTTTAATTAATTTATATTTACAACCCGAAAGTAGGGGTTTCGACAATAGACTGGGGATGATTGTCAATACAAAAGTTCAGTCGGGACTTGGCACCATTTCAACTCGTTTATTGTAAGCTTTCGAAAATTTAGAACCTCAACTTTTTTACATGGAAGTTATTTTGATTTATTTATGGTTTAAATGAACTTTAAAATACACATATACATATAAATACACGTATTAAAATACAAAAAAGACACAATAAAAAAATAAATAAAAAATACATAATACCCATATTAAAATACACATAAACATATAAAATACTTTACATCGAAGTTATGTTCATATATTTATGGTTAAAATTAACTTTAAAATATAATTCTGTTATGAGTAGTTTAGATGAAAAATGCTTAGGAGTATGATTTTCCCACTTCTCATTAAAATAGGTTACGGGGTACCTCGAAACATTTCCTTACCATATCAGATCCTCACCAATTTGGAATCCCTCATCAAAATATGGACATTACCTAATTTTGAAAGCAGAACGTCTTAGATTCGCTTCTTTTGTTACAAAAAGCCCCCATTCTACTTAACCGTATTAATGTAATGAACCCCTAAACATACTTTCCGTATTGAAATGTAACTTTGTGTACTTATTTATTACATACAGGGACACTCTTGTTACTAATTTCAACTCATTGGATTACTTAAATTTATTTTTACTATGTTTTCAACTCTCTAGCATAAAACCCTGGGAGCTACGATGATAACAGACACACACAGTAAACAGTAAAAACCATTCAAGAGATCCTATAAATACCTGAAACGGTAAAGCAGGTAGCTTATAATACTATAGGAATCGAACTCACTTTTTATATATCGAAAACATTTATATATATATATATATTATATATATTATATATATATATATATATAATATATATATATATACATTTTTATTTTATTTTATTTTATTTTGATCGGTTAGTGTGCGTCCACATTGTCAAAAACACACACACAAGAGCACAAAAATCAATCTGCCAATAAATTCCTGAAAAATAAATAAGTCGTCATCATCACTCAAATCATGTCAGCAAAAATTTATAAAACGAAGAAAAATGATCGGATCGACTTGAGATTTGTCACGGTTGCAAAATTGCATTTACATGTCTGATTATATTTCATTATCAACATTGGTTTAATTTTTTATCAAATGACACGTAAACTTTTGTTAAAATTGGAGAATCATGCTAACTTAGCACGAGTGTATTGCTTGTGTAATACACAGTTATACCGAGACGCATGGCATCAACTGAGTCAGTTAAGCCACTTAGAAGTCAGGCTTCAGTCTTAGGATGGTCTGTTGGACGCCTGCACTCGACTCGCCGGCACTGTTGATGGCGTTGTTGTTCTGCTTTTATTAAGTGAGTTCTTTTGTGGTTTATTGTGTATTAATTCCTCTCTGTTTAAGTTTTGTTACTTCCAACATTAGGAGAGACTAGAAAGCATGATATGGTTCTTTTGCGAACCCTTTGTGTCGGCAGCTGCAAGATCTTAAAAACTTATTACCTATCTAAATTATATTTCACCAGAATTAACTTTTATCTAAATCCATTATATTATATCTAATCTATCTCTTACTGTATAATTATCACTATAATATCTTCCATATACAAAATAATTCATCTATCAACTCCCGCCAGAGTGCATTCAGTGGATTGTTTCTCGTACCAGACGTCTCAAGCAATGAAACTATACTAACACTCAATATTTTTTCAATATTTTTTACTACGCTGTGGAATGTTTTTATACTAACACTAATACTTGTAACAATAATTTTTGTCGTATTAACCAATATAAAATATTAAAAAAATACCGAGATGCAAATTATTTTGTTCGAAAAAGATGTTCCATTACAATATACAGTGCTGTATGTTGTATTTCTTTTATAAATAATCTCATCATAGCATAAACAATACAAGAGAAAATCCCGGAATTTTTAATCCAATCTCTCTATTTGCAACAAGACAACAGACTTTGTTTGACTAAAGCATAAACTTGTTTATCAAAGTATTGCTTTAATAATTTTTACTTGGGATCAACTTGGCAGACTTTGTAAACTTTACAAGCCAGACAGTTATAATCCTTTCCTGAGCGAGATGAAACTTGGCATCAAACTTTGACGCATCCTTTCCTTGTTAAACGTCCATTAACATAACTCCTCCTATTATTTTAATACCCTTCATATTCCTCCCTACTTTTATTTACTTCCTCAGCGTTTATCCCTTTATCCTCCCTCATGTATGATATTTAAACGAATTTTCATTTTTTTGCTCTTTCATTTTATCATTATTTATTTATCCCTTACTTATCTCATTACTTATTTAACTTTCTTTATAATCCCTTTTTAACTTAATTTTTTGTTAATATTTTCTTTCTTTTCATTCTTTCTCTTAAAGGTTAAGTTAACTAAATAAAAATAATTATACAATTTGACTTAATAAGTCCGTTTAAGGTGGTATACATGTTTTAAAAGTTTCAACAGAAATAAAACTAACACGTGCTGTTTAGAAAATTAAATTTTATTCAAGACAATGAAATTTTGTTTCTCTAATCTTTGTTTGCTTAGTTGTTATGTTTTGCGCTGGTGATGGTCTTTAGTTTGATTAAAAGCTTAGCCAATTAAGCAATGTTTTCCCGAAGAGACATGTTTTCTTTCGTCGTTTAATGATAGCTTTATTTACCGTGAATATATATCTTGTATATACTTCGCACTTATGATGACTTTTATTTCGATTATAATCTCATCCAAGAAAGTAATGTGTTTCTAAATATTTATTTATTTATCTATAATACTTTTTGACATTTTAAAAAAAAACTTAATTATTTTTATTAATCAATTCGAAACAATATTTACTAAGTTTAAAGTATGCTGGTACCCTTAATTCAATTATTGAATACTCATTATCATTACCATTATCAATGATTGTCAATCATTTGACAACATGGATCAATCATTATCATTCGGAGTTCATTATCATTATGAACGAACGGACTACAATCAGGCTCATTTAAAATTATATTGAAAAGTTTATAAATCAATACAATTTTAATATTTAGTTTAGAATATGATCAGAAAGAGTTGAATTTCTTACTCCAGACACTGTAAACCACAGCTTATTGTTTGTAACTTTAAACAATTTTGCTCTATTAAAAGCTATGGAGTCGGAATGATGTATTCGAAATGTACAACCCTATATTATATTAAAAGGGATGTTTTTATGACAAGTTAAAGAAGCAATTGAAAAATCAGCTACCGTCGATACTTGCTGTTGGATATGACTATCCCTGGACCGTTTCTGGCATAACGCCATCATCAGCAGGCGTAGCAACACTCGAGCTCTCAACTAATAAACTTATATCATTGAATAACTTTATTAATTGAGTGCTCGAGTGTTGTCTCGCCTTCTAATGATGGGGTTATGCCGAGACCGGTCCAGGGATATTTATACCCAACAGCAAGTATCGACCCTATATATCGTTAGAATGATCTAACTGAGTAGAGCTTTCTTTAGAGTTAGAATTTCTTTATTTTTATAAATAAAAGTTTATAACTATCCATTTTGAAAATGGGAAGTTATTAACTCTGTTTAAAAACTGTTTTAAAACTAAGCCTCGCCCCTTTAATTTTATTTTTTGTCTGAAGTCTTTTTATATTTTGATTTCTTTGTAAATAAATGTAATAAATGTGAAATGCATTTGTTTATTGAAATTTTGGTTAAGGCTTGTCCGGTGAAAGAACTCTATATAGAACATCAACCATACAACAGCCTTAAAAATGTATATTTGGCATTAAGGTGTGTTTTCTCTGTGCATAAACAGACCCTTGAGAGCATATACAGCATTTTTCAATATATCACCCCAGACGTTGTATAACCTTCTTCGTAAAACCTTGTATTATTTTACACAAGTTTGATATTATTCCATTATATCCAACCTATATATTATACCGCAATAACCAACAACAAAAACGAAATATCCAAATAAATAATAAACCCAGACGTTTTTTTTTCTTTACGTAAGATTCTGGAAATTGTTTTCCTTCTTGATATTGAATGACACTCTGTTTATAAAGCCTTGAAGAAGATTGAAAGAAATGTTTGTTTATCTACCGCGGTGAAAAATAAGAAGAATATGGTGGAAAGATACACAAAACATTGCTCACTTTCAAATCTAAAGGACGGTCTCCGAGCTCAACGCCTTATCAAAACCGTTTCTTCTTTTCCCTCAAAGCAATAAAATAAACCTGGGTTGTATGTCGCAAGTTTCAATTGCCACCTTTTTTTGTACTTTTTTATTTTTATAAGATTGAAAAGGGATTTAAAAAGAAGAATATTTTCCAATTATTCTATATCCTTAGTTTCTTTCAAATTTATTTGTATTCGAGTGAAGAGTTATTAGAAAGCATGCTAGCATCGTCAAATCCTGCTACATTTCTTCATAAGAATAACAGTTCTTAAATAATTAATAATAAATAAATGATTACCTAGTAATCCGTTTCAACAGGAACTCATGATAGAAGAATGCATCAACTAAAATTAGCTAAAACAGGCCCGCTTCGTTCCCTAAATAGAATAGATAATCAGGAAACACAATAGATCAAGAGCCCAGGGGTGTTTTGTTAATAAAAAGTGTAATGGCTGGAACCGGTCTCAATTTTTCGTAAATACCTTGCTGAACAAGGATCTGCAATTCTGCCGACTCGCATCGGATGGGTGTCCCAAGCAGAACCTTTGACCCCTAAAGTGCGTTCTGCCAAGGACACCCATCCGATACGAGTCGGCAGAATTGCAGATCCTTGTTCAGCAAGATATTTACAAAAAATTGAGACCGGTTCCAGCCATCACACTTTTTATTAACAAAACACCCCTGGGCTCTTGGTCTACAATATGTTTCCTATATACCTACGGTATAAATGAAGAAAAGGAAAAAAGGGATAAATTAAATAAAATTTGAGCTATCCTGGGGATATATGGATAGGTGTCAATGATTTTTTATTAAAAGGTATAAATGTATAAGTAATTGTAAGAATAAAATTATAAATAATATAACTAATAATTGTGTTGGCAAGATGTAGATGTACATGAGGTATCGTTTGTAAACAGTATTCTCTTAGAGCTAAAACTGAAGTTACTATCTATACTCAATAAATCTATTGTTAACTTACGAGTTTATAGTTAAATTTAGAGTTACAAATAAATTAGTTTTGAGTACTATTAAAAATTAACTAATACAAATGCCATTGAAATACAAATATTTTATATGCAATAAAATATATGATGAATATATAAATTAAGACTCCGCTGCGATCTTAAAAGCTAAGTTGTAACAGAGTGCAGGAAAAACTGAATCTCGTTCTATGAGTTTACAAGTGTCCACTAATCATAAAACGTGAGAATTCACTTCATTTGGCATTAAATATAGAATACTTTAGACGTTATTTTGGTTAAAGACACATTACAGGACATCACTACATATTTTTGCATGTAAACAACGATCCCGACAAAACTGTACAGAGGTTAGTAAGACTTCAAAACCGACTTTAGAACTTGACGTACTGACATTTCTAAGTAACAAAGTCAATATAAAATATAATCCGACCTGGTTGAAACGGACACAAACAAAGGACTAGAGTAGGATTGATGCACTGGCATGGTTCAGTGGCGAGCTATTCCTTATGGCTTTTCCTCTGATCAAAACATTGAGAACGCGAGGCTCTCAAAGAAAAGACCAACACGGTGCCCACCAGCGTCAGAAACGCAAGTTGACAAAACAGAAAAATAACTTAACAAACAGTTGACAAAGCAGAAAAATGACATAAATAACAGTTGTCAAAACAGAAAAATTGACACAACAAACAGCTGAAAAAAAAGAAAAAAATGGCATAAAAAACAGTTGACAAATCAGAAAAATGACATAAACAGTTGACAAAGCAGAAAAAATTACCTAACAAACAGGCAAATTACGATTTTATCTAAACATACATCGTATAACACAGCAAAGCGAGCTATTTTAACTGAATTAAATTATTATTTCAGAAAGTTTTAATTATTTTTTTATATCATTTTTTCTTATTGAGTTATTTATACAACACATTACTAGGCTTTAGAGTTTGGAAAAATTACTACGGGAAAATGTATTTTTAATCAACGGCTAAATAATAAATAATATTAAATTTGCTTATAAAAAAAAATCTTGTCGATAAAAAATCAGAAATTTAACCACGTTAATAATTTAAAATGATTCAAGAAATTTTTATTATCTGAAATTTACTATTAGCTCAATAACATGAATATTTAACTTTTATCAAATCCGCAGAGACTTTGAATTGACGTACATCAAAATTTTACGTGAAATGTCTTATAAAAAATTGACGTTACATCACGTCAAAAACTGAAACCAAAATTACCATACGTCAATAGAGATGTTTCAATCAATACATAATTATCAAAATATATTTTTAATATTCTAAACAAATTTATACTAAATACATACTAAAAAAATACTAACAAAATTGGAAAATAAAAAAATAATATGTTAATAACTATATTCAAGAAGTTATAAACATTTACTTTATAGCTATTATAATTTTAAAATTAACGATAACTATATATAAATATCTTTTAAAATTAACTGATATGTAAAATTTCTCTTTCCTATATTTAAGTAAACGGTCCAATACTCATCATATATTGGCAATAATCATTGATTATTTGACACATTTGTAATAAATAATATTCTATATATGTCACACAAAGAAACAATCTGTATCCTTGTAATGAAGTATGTATATACATCTAAAAAGAGAAGTTTAAATTTAGATTTCGGATGTTATTGGAAGATGATATGATGTTTTCAACTTTTAAATTATGTATTGTCATATATATACATATTTAATTTTTTTAGGGATTCGTTAAGGAAATAGAGGAGAAATTTATGAACTGTAAATTTCAGTATAATATAGAGTCTACTTCAACTTCATTGAATATGCCCACTCTAATATCCTCTCTATTCAAATATTGAATATCCATGACTTTCCAAATTGTTGCTTTAAAGTATTACTAAACATTAGCATCTAGGAAACTTATATAAAATGTGCTATTTGATAAGAATTTATGTTAAAATTAACTATAATAGACACATATATTGAAAATTATTTAAGTTGAATTTCAATTGATTGATTTTAGTATTATATTGTAAGGGATATTGCTACTTCGTTTTTTAAGCCTTGTAAATGAAACAGTCATATATCGCATTGTTTGTGCTTTAATTTTTTGCTTCCTACCTCCTGTCATAGGATGAAGCATTAGGAAAAGCAAAAAATGTAACATTCACATTTCTCATTAAATATCCATGTTTTAGCACCTACAGATCTAACTAATAAAAAATTATACTATCTTCACATATTGATGTTTATACCTAATATATGTATGTATCTAATATATTTATGTGTGTATGGATATTTATTAATTTTTCTCATGGACCTGATAAAAATAGGTCAATCTGCTCAACTGACTTGAGTAACTGATTAGTTTAGGAGGAAATCTAAGAAATTACCTCACAAAAAGGCACCCTTCTTAAATTTTTGAGAAGTCAAAAAATTGTTTTTTCTGGAAATGATTTCTAGCTTTTTAAAAAAATAATTTCTAATGTCTGATGCGTTTAAAGGGGCTATCTTAGATTTTTTAAAAATTAAATAACTACAATAATTAGATAATAAATCCTGGACATTATTATGTTTATTGATTGGAATATTTTGATCTTTTCAAGACCCTAATTACATCAGTGTTAAGCACAGCTTCCTATATATTTTAATTAATAATGATTGCCGTGCATCTGGACGTGTATTATGTTTTCTTTAGGATTAGAAAGGAAAAAACTTAGTTCCATGTTGTAAAAAGATAAAAATTCATTCTTATTAATTTGAATAGAAAATATATAGTATAGTTCAAAAATTATCTTACATTAAGGTTCTAAATGTTATTAGATATAATGAGTGTTAAGGATTAAATAAAGCATTGTGAAGAATTTTTGGACATAATAACAAGGACCAAACCTGGATCATTTAGGCAAATAGCTAACAGGCCACCTGTTTGGCAATTAAGAGCAAATAGTTATGTCATGGCATTAGCAAACTCTAAATTTGGTTTTAAATTTTCAACAATAAAAACATTACTTTTTCTTTATAACTGCACTTTTATAACAGAAAGAGTAAAAACTATACAGAAATTACATGAAAATATAAAATAATTTAAAACATATCTTAGATCTTTAAATCACTGTTTATAGTAGAATTAAATAGCTATAGAGGTTTTAAAAGGGATAATTTTCAAAATACTTAGTAGTCTGAGATTTTGGTAGGCGGGATGCTCGAGAACTCCTTTGTGAAACGACTATATTAGACTGCATTTATTTCCACAAGTATAGTCTTTTACTAATACGAAAAGTTTACTTTTTACGGAAAGACTTACTTTTTATGTCAAACAATAAATATTAATCTCCCTTAATTTAACAAAATTCCAATACATACTTAATTAGTCAAAACGTCATGTTAATTTTTTATTTAATAACATACAAATATTTATATCTTGAATTGAAATATATAATTTTATTCAATAAATGTTTAATTTAAGTAAAAAGTCAATATAAATGATGAAGTTATAATAATAATCAAGCATAATCAATCAAAGAATTAATACTCTAACCAAAAATAATTTACAAATTCCATTGTTTTTAGGTATATAATTTATAATTATAAATTTTTGCTCACATACTAAGCTTAAATATTATAAATATTTACTGTCATTTATAATGTATAGAATTATATTTGAAAATTGTTTAAGAGGCAATAATAATAGATACATTATCATTTATTTATTGCCCCCATTTCCCTAACGTTAGTCTTTAAAGTTACTATTTTATAAAAAGGGAAGAATACATTTTTTTGTAGGAACGGAGCAGTAGCAGGGAGAGGATAAGACAATAATAAGACAATAATTATAGTTCATCGTATTTATTATGCAACTATTACTGAAATTATGCAATGTGCAATGTCAAACATTTTCAAAGCAAATTCCGCTTTGTAATGACTTCAAACTTAAATAACTTATTAAAACAATAGTGCACTCTTGATATTTATTGTTTTTGTTATAACATTTTTCTGAATCCATTATTTTAGTTTAATATAGTGTTTACACAGCTATATTTAAATGTTCGCAACACTATCTCTCATTACAGGAGGACAAAAGCACTTAAGTGACAAATATTCGACACAAATTTTTTCAGCACCTTTCCTATGGTTTTCATGGTTACTAAATATATTTTCCGCAGGGGATTTCCCTTTAAACAGGAATTATACTTATTTGTACCAATAATATTATTATTCCCCATAACAAGCATTGTAACAATTGAAAGCTAAATTTCCTCTCAAAAACCTAAAAAACGCTGAAGCCTCAAGAATTTAAAATTTAAACCCTTCCCAATAAATCAATAAATACCACACTCCATTTATTTTAAAATAACACTAGACATATTAGGAAAATAGATAAGCAAGAAGAACAAGAAGATATTGTATAAAGTTTCTCCTTCCATATTATGTGATCAACAGTTTTATAATGTTCCATGGTTTTAAAACAAGAAAATTGCTGTTCTTGAGAAAATATGTTACATAAATTTCTAGAACTACATAGTTGCGGAGAGGAAATTTATTGAAAATTAAATTTTGTCTCGATTTATTATACCTCTAAGAACAGAGTGTTATTTTTATAAAAGAAGATTTTTAAAGCGAATAATTTAATAGTCGGACTATTAAATTACAACGACACCCTCCACGTGTGTTGTATGCAATTTATTTTATTATATCACAGTTTTAAAATCTATTTATCCATATTAAACAGTGATATTTCAAACTAATATAAACGAAATAATAATACTTAACTTAAGAAGTATAAGAAGCGAAGAAAACACATTGATTAAGTTCATATTTTTTTACCTACTACCGTAGGTACGAAGGAAAAATATTGCGTTCTCTCTGAAAATCGGAAAACGAGGTTTGAAAACCATCAGTTTTGGGACCTCGGTTTCCGTATTTGGGATTTTTATGACGTTCTGAGTGGTTCTCATGATGCTGTCTGCGTCACGCATAACTCTCGCTATATTAACACTAGAGGAAAGAAACGTGACAGAAAAATTTGACTAAAGGTTTAATTCTGCTGCCAGAAAGATCATTTTTAAAATTATTATTTTGCTGAGTCATCAATTTTTTAAAAAAATTGAAGATGAGACCAATAAAATTGAAATTTTACGCAAATTTGCTTCTCTAACTGAAAAATAGGTCTTCTAAATTTTGAACATATTAAATTTTTAAAATTTAAATTTATAAAATTTACCGAGCTATGACTCAATCTATTGACTGATCTTTTTATTGTATGACATATCGAAAATTCGCCAGACCTGTGGACCTTTGCGCCAGAATTATTTTAAAGTTATAAACTTAGTTACTGTAAATATGATGTTAAAAAATTATCGTCGGTTCCAAAATGTTTACCTAGTAACTCTGACATGGAGAACTTTGAGTGGTCGTATTGCCTCCAAACAAGCTTTATTCGATTCAGCGCCCAAAAAAAAATTAAAAACGACACTCCACTTGATTTTTTTTTGCTTACCAACCTTATTTTAAGTTTTCTGTGATTTACAATGGGTTTTCGCCTTTTTGGTCACTAAGAGTGTTCGTATCAATTCATTATTAGTTTGATATGATTCAGCGCATAAATAAACACCAGTTTCATGGCGAAAACTTTAAGCCTTAATTTTGAACACGGACCACTAAATCGGCTTTTGGTCACATTCCTGGATCCAACTCCCGTCACACGAGCGACTTCATTAGCGAATTTGTTTTAAAGAGCATTCGATGAAAAGTGCAAGTAGACAAAAATTAGCGTTTATTTAACTTTCAGTTCAAAAGTTTGCAGTCGAAAGATATGTTGATTTATGAGTTTTGTATGTACTAAAGTATGTTTACACCTGTAAAAAGTTGTTGTTTACTGCAGGAAATTTAAATTATGAGAAAAGTTAATATAATTATATACGTGGATGGGTGACCGCTGGGAATAAAACTAATATATTTACTATCTGAGAACGAGCGAAGCGAGTCTGAAGTAGAGAGTACAAGTAAACCCCGTACCTGATTTCATTAAGATCCAACTGGTTATATAATGTTGTTTAGCTTGACTGCAGCGCTAAAACAGTTGTTGCGGTTCAATTGATAACTAATATTTAAGTCTCTTCTTTATCTCTTTAGGATAAAGTATATGAAGTTAAAATTCTTTTACTTCCTTGGAGGTAAATATGTTTAATACTTCTAGATAACATTTTCAATACAGCGTAGGTTTAATGAAAATACTTTTGAGCTCCACGTAAATTGGGTTTTTTAGGCTCTAAAGTTACTACTTTACAGCTTATGTCAGAAAAAAAGATTTCCGTACAACTCAATGGATATCTGGACCCTACAATCATAAATATTTTGACACAGTGTTTCAATCCTGGTGTCCCATAAAATTGTACATTTAATGTTCCCCTGTTTTTACGCAGATGCATTAAGTAGAACACTATGAGTTAATAATACAACCAAAATATAGTTATCTTATCTTAAGTTGGATCTATTTATACTTAACAGTGATACAGTAACTGAGTGTGAAACTAGTATGATGTCCAGCGAATTAAAAATAAATAAATTAAATTATAAAAATATCTGTAGTCTAAAAAACTTAAAGTTGCATGAAAGGTGAGAATTAAGTTGAAGACTTAGCTAAGTAGTTATACTTAACATTATGTGAGGCTAACACGCACTTGCGGACGCATAAGATTATCGAATATTGGTGTGTAGTTGAGAATTTTAATACGAATAACTAATGGGTAATTCATTTTTGAGGAAGTACTGAAAATATGTTGACTTGACGTAATGAGTAATTTATGAACATTTTGTTTAGGAAGTCTTGCTTGCAAATTATATTGATGTGGAGTTAAAAAATTTAGTAGATTTAACATATTAATTGTTTTCTTAAGAGAAAGTATTGCGGGCAAAGTATAAAACGCTTTCCAAAATACAATATATTGTTGTATTTTAATTCATTGTATTGATATTTTAAATTTTATTTTTTTTTTTTTTTTTTGGAGGTCAACTGCAGGGTTATGTTCCTCCGTGGTGGTTTAATTAAATAAGGTCTAAGAAAATTATTTGATATTTTTGGTTATAGAATAATAATATTTAGGTTTAAGTAAATATAGATGTTTTTAAGGTACAAAATAATAAGGATAGTTAGATGAGAGGTAAATGATAATTTAGTTTAAAGGTCTGTAATAAGGTCAGCTTGATGGAGGTATCGCAGTAGTATTTGCACGTTTTGTTCGTCGTCCTTAAGAATTTCAGGCATGTTAGCTGGTAGGGAATTTTGCTTACGGAGTGGTTCTAACTGGTGGCAGTCGCATAAAATATGATAGACGGTGAGAATTTGGCCGCATCTTGAACATTGAGGTTTATCTTGTTTTGTTATGAGATATCCCTGCGTCAGTCTAGTGTGCCCAATACGTAGGCGGGTCAGCATAATTTCTTCGTGTCTATTGTTCCTGAAACTTGTCTACCAGTTATATAGTATTGGTTTAACATATTTTAATTTGTCGTTTGTACTGTTTGTCCAGTCATTCTGCCATTGTCTTTGTAAGGCTGCTTTGATATTTCCTTCAAGGTCCTTCGCAGTGACCAATGAATCCGTTGGAACACCGTTAAGTATGGCTGTTTTGGCTAGTTGGTCAGCTTTTTCGTTTTCCTTGATTCCTACATGGCTAGGGATCCAGCAGAACTTAATTATTAGTCCAGCTTTATGTGCAATTATTCTTATATGGTTAATTAAAGGATTTTTGCTGTATAGTTTATCTAGGGATTGTAACGCGCTTTTTGCACTGAGAAAAATAATTCTGAAATCGATTAACTAAAAATTAGTTAAGACCATTTTCATTGGTTGAGACTAGAATTTCATTTACGTTAAATTAATTCTAGCCATCCGAACCACACGCTTTTAGTAGATCCAACTAATTGATTTTAGTTAAGAGCTGTATAACTGTAATACAGCTGTATCAACTATATTATTGTTATTTACAATGACGAACTAGTTAGTTTCATTCAATTTTTTTAGTTGGCTTATCTAAACGCGTTTAGTTGAAATCTTTATAAATTCTCCAACCATTCTTTAGTTGAGATAAACAATTAAATAGCTATGGCCAAGACGTGATTTAGTTATATCAAGTCACCAAAATAGTTGTGCCAGAACTCGACATTTGCTACTGAGTATCTGGTTAAGTTAACTAGAATGTTTAGTTAACTGCAGCTATATGCATGGAGTTATGAGCTGATTTAAAATTTATAATTTAATAATTAATGTAATTAATTAATTATGAACTAAAAATGTACGAACAATAATATATGAACTGAATAGACAATACACGTAGTCTGGCGCTTAATTTTTCATGATTCCCCAAGATTGATGTCACATGTATACTATACGTTCGAATTTTTCGTTTTAATCGTGTGAATTTAATTTTAATTTAATTTTAGGGGCCCTAACTACTCTCTGTACGCCACTGGGGAAACTAAGGAAGATTTTAAAAGAAACTACAACACTACTTGACTATTATAGACATGATAGGCAGTCAAACGAGGAAGTTGGATTCTCTATCTTACACTTCAAGAGTAAAAAGAAGTAGTTAATAATTCTAGCGCGGTGGTCCGCATGTCGGGCGTATTTCTTTGGATGCGAGAACCCAAACCCATATATATATGGGTTTGACCGGGTTAATGACGTCACAAAAACCTGTTTGCTATAGGGTTCGTGTCCTCCCGAAGGTTGATTTTTGTACCAAGTTTGGTTAAAAAATATTAATCCGTTCGAAAGATAGAGTGTTTACTAGAAAGTATCTAGAAATACATATATATATATATATATATATATATATATATATATATATATATATATATATATATATATATATATATATATATATATATATATATATATATAGCTTGTTGCGAGAACGTCATTTTTCCAGATGCTCATCAGAGGTGGTTTAGAGAGTCACGTTTTGCGAAATTTTTTCGTCATTAGAGAACTCTGAAACGGATTTGTGTCGTGGTCCAAGGTTCGAATTCCGCCCTGACGCCTATCCCATTAGCGAATTTTATTCCCAAAGGAAATTCGCTAAAAGAAGGATTGTCACATGCAATTCTTTTTTTGTTTGTATTTAGCTGCATATGCCTCAAACTCCAAGTTTGATTTACATGAAAAGTGTTTTGAGTTGTGAGAACCACCTCTAACCACCAGAATATCATGGAGCATGTTTCTTATGCTTTGTGTCATTGAAATCGGTGCAGCCGTTTGTCCTGCAGCATGGTTAGAAGACAAGGACACGTGAAGCACGTGCATTGCATGAACTGGCTCATATAAGTGGTATATTGTAGTGGGAATGGCCGTATAACGTTAGAATTTCAAAGGGACTTTATCCCTCTGGTCCCCTTTCCCAATGCGTGGTTTCGTTGGGGAGAAAATTCATGTTATAAATGGCATGCATGTAGCAATTTTCAGCCCTGCTAGGACTTGTCAAGACACATCACTTGTGGTGTTTAACGTCTAATTTTTCAATTCCTGTTGGAAATAACTAAAACTTATTTGGTTTTATGTTTCTTTTAGTTATTCCAGTAAAATTCTATTTGTTACTTCGTTTCTTTGAGTTATTCTAGTAAAATTCTAGTAGGAGACAACAAATGTAATGTAAGTTTAGATACCTCTACCAGAAAATTCTGGTTGAGGGGCGATTCTAGTAGATTTGATTAAGTGTAGTTAGGTCAAAGGGAATTTCCACTGAAGAGTACATTACGTTTAGTTAAAACCTATGGTTTGTCCAGTTAAGTACAACAAATATCCCCACTCTAGCGTCCCAAAGCCCTCTACTGAAGCTTTATCTCACTCACAGTATTTCTCGAGCTCTCGTGCTCGTGCGTGATCTTTGCTATTTTACAGTGCTTAACTCTCGGTGTGGTTAGTGAATTTCAATTTAATTAAAGTGATAGCTACAGTGTTTAACTCTCGGTGTGATTAGTGCATTTCAATTTAACTAAAGTGATAGCTACAGTGCTTAACTCTCGGTGTGATTAGTGCATTTCAATTTAATTAAAGTGATAGCTATAACAGTATGAAACGTATGAATGTTAACATCCGAGATGTTAACCTTCATACGTTACTTTGGCCTCCTGGTTGGAGACAAGGTTCCACGGAGGTATCCTCAGTGGGCGATCCAGCAAAGAGTGGGGGTAAAAATCACTTAAATGGAAATATCTCCGTTTCTAAGCAAAATATAAAATTCTAAACTGTACTTTACTTCTAATTTTTATGCTGCACATTTTAAGACCCGTTTCAATCTTCTGGAGCAAACAACAGTGGCGCAATTTAAGAACTACAATTTTTAACGTACAGCCTATCGTTTAGTTTAAAAATCCCCAAGGTCATAAGTATTTTGGGGATTGACCAATCATAGAAGCCGCTGCCAACCTCTCACTTAAAAAGAGAAAAAAAATCCCTACCACAATAACCGCTGCAGGGGAAAAACCTTCTTCCCGGCATTCGTTCACTTAGTTTAAGGTTCTTCTTTTCATTACATCGTTTTGAAAACTACTTTCAAATTAATCTTAAAATTATATTTTAAAATAAAACTACACAAAAGAAATGTAAAAAAACATCGCCAAGAAAATACGGGTAAAATAACCTAATTTGTTTGCATAGTTTTTTCCCGCTCCCTTCTTGCAGGGATTTTATTTTCTCAAGATTCAGTGGTGTCTAAACTGACCTGTCAAGATTTTTAAACTAAACGATAGACTTTAGTTCTCAAATTGCTTAGAACCGATGATATTTCCGTTTAAGTGATTTTACCTCCACTCTTTGCGGGATCCCCTTAAGAAAATGACTCTACATCTTTCTTTGTATGTTAAATAGTTGCTATAATACACAATAAATTATATCATTACATAAGTTATTATATAATTAATAATTCATAGATTACTACTTACTTACTTATTATTACTTACTTACTTACTTAATTACTTAATTTAATTAAGTAATAATTTAATTTAATGTGTGAAATGATTAATTAATTCATAAATTAATTATTAACATAACAATTAAGAAACAAGTATAATTTATTATTTATAGCAACAATTTAAAAAAAATCCTTTCTTAATCATAAATTGTTTTTATTGTATTTTACTTTTATTTTTATTATTTACCTAATTTCATTCATTGTATATGTTAACAATTCTACAATATTGTCCAAACAACTGTATATTTAATATTTGTACAAAAATAAACAAAAATAAATGTTACTATTTCCTTTATAATGCTTTTCATTTCTATGTCACTCAACCCTGTGTTATTTTTCTTTAACCACACATTGTATGATGTCTTTTAACTGTTTGTTAGTCCAACCTCTTTTACTTTTTTAGTTTGGTACATCTAGTGCTCTTAGTTGTGCATTAAAGATAGTTAACATTTGTTCAATTTTTAATTGTAATGTATGTATTGACATATTTCACATAACTAAAACTTTTTTTTGTTCTATGTTAGCGTTACACTCACAATGATTACTGAGAGTGTAATATGACCAGTGCCATTAGTTTATGTGAAGTTAGTTAATGCGGTATTTCAATTATTAATTAAACATGAATTAATTATCATTAATGCTAATCCTATAACTAAGTGCACGTGTAGTTCTACTCAAATCGAGCAGTAGAGGCACTAGACAGACAGTAGAGGCAACTACAATGTAGTGGAGGTAACTGGAAAAAATATAGTTACCTCTACTAGAAACCTAGTGAGGCAACTAGCTATTCTAGAAGAGCCTACTAGAATAGCAATAGAGGCAACCATAAATTATAGTGAAATAACTAAATAGTAGTAGAGGCAACCAGAAAATATAATTGGGGATAAATACAGTAGTTGAGTCAACCAGAAAAATATATTAGGGGTAACTACACAGTAGTAGAGTCTGCCAGAAAATGTATTTGAGGTAACTACACAGTAGTAGAGCCTACCAGAAAATATAGTTGTAGTAACTGAAGTTTCATTGATGTGGATATGAACGTTAATGTGGTAACTTGAATACCTTGTTAAGGTAACCAGAATGCAATTGCTGATAACAAAAATGTGTAGTTAAGGTAACTAGAAACTAGCTGAGCGAACTACTTAACGTCCCATTCACTACAAATTCTAGTTGAGATAACTATAACATTACTAGACTTCACTGGCAAAATTATTTAAGGTCAATATAAAGTCCCAGTGGAGTTTGGTTAAGGCTAATGAAAGTACACGTGGATTTTTGCTTTGTTCGTTGCGCCAACTAAACAAATTGGTTGTGCTTAACTAGAAAATGCTTGAGAATCTCTGTCTTTAACTAAAAGTTACCATTGCACCTAACTAAACTTAGGTGGAGGTTACTAAACAATTTAGTTACTTTACCAATGATTCTAACTAAAATACTGTTGGTTTAGCTAAATTTCCCAGTGAACGTATGGGTTACCTCAACAAGAACCCTTAACAGAATTGATTAGTCAATTCAACTAAACGCCCTTAACTATTTTCATTTAGTTAACTCAGGATACTTCTAGTAGTCATTCGCTTCACTAGAATTTCTTGTTAGACCCAGTGTTTTTCCACTGGGAAACGCCAGAAATTTTTCTCAGTGTGAGTCCGAAAAAATTAAAATTTTGCTCCTTCCATTTCCGATTGCGTGTTTTATTTTAGTCACTTTTAATAACTTTTCACGATATTAATTAAAAATTAATGTGAGGTAACTGAACATTTAACTAAAAACCCGGTGCAAACCTCAAAACGCGGATGCTTATAACCCAACTGAGCTATTCCCAGGATAGGGAAGACTTGTACTGCCTGGAAAATACAATTTGTAAAACCGTGTTAGAAAGTTGACAAACTGCAGGTCTATTAATGCATTCTTAAAAATATAAAAAGCATAAATATTAAAGTTTTAAGTTAAGTATTAACTAAGTTTTGGACACTAAAATAAATTGTTTCTTTTATTTTATTTGTGTGAGTGGTGTAATACCGGAGTAATACTACTTTAAGCTATTAATAATCATTACATCCTAAGAGCAAGCAAAGCAAATACGAAGTTGTGTGAAAAAGAATCGAGGTACACCGCACCAAAATGCTATGCTTCATAAGAACTACTTCATTTTTATGTAACTATTACTTATAAATAATTTTTACTTAGAAATTCGTTCAATTTGAATATCTGTCTCTTTCAGCTTAATTATTTGCAATATTTGCAAGCATAACTTTTATATTTTTCTTCTCAGAATGTTTTAGTCAAGATAAGTAAATATAGTAAAGTAATTAGCAGTGACTGCATCATGCTTGTTAGCTATTAGGGAAGAAAGTAATCAGATTTTCAAGTATATTTTTCCAGTTTTTATTATTTATTTCCCATAATTTGAGATGTGTGGTATGATAAATATAGAATGTAATTAGATTAAATTGAATAATTACTGAACTAAATTCAAAGTAATAATGATTGGTGCAATTTTGAAATAAAATGTTATGCTAAAAAAAATAAAAACTTAATTGAGTAAAATTTTTAAAAAAATGCAACACTGCAAAACATGAATTTTAAAATTGATTTTAAACGCTATTACGTGCTTGAATAAAAACCTGTCTAGAATGGAACAATACATTATTATCTATCTTAGAAATCATTAATCAACTTTATTTATCCCGTCATTTGAAAATAATATGAAAGTTAAGGTATTATTGGACTAATATCTGAAGAGGTTTTCCTGCCACATATGTGGGTAACGTATTGTTGGACACATATCTCGAGAAGTTATCTAACCACTTATGCGGTTAACGTATTGTTAGACACATATCTCGAGAAGTTATCTAACCACATATGTGGTTAATGTATTGTTGGACACATATCTCGAGAAGTTATCTAACTACTTATGCGTTTAACGTATTGTTAGACACATATCATGAGAAGTTATCTTACCACATATGTGGTTAACATCTTAATGGACACATATGTCCATTAAGACATAAGTTCTATGTAAGTTATGTTAAGTCTAGCAGTGTTAGTGAGTCTGCGCTTTGTCATAAGTAACTTATCGCTTTATTTAGTCAGGTAGTTGTGCACGCTGATAATTTTATTTTAATCTTGTTGGATGTCATAGATTAGGTTGTTAACAAAATAGGGAATATAGCTTTAAATTTGTTTTAGTCCAGAATGTTTCTCTACATGATTCCCTAGGATTTGATTTAAAAATAAATCTGACAGCTTTGTTAGCTGATAAGCATTTTGTTTGTTCTGCACATTTTTTGTGAACGAATGGGAAACGTGACGGCTTCTGGAGACAAAGCCTTCTCCTTCGGAATCTGACCACCTGTCCTTTAAGGGACGATGGCTCCTGATCATCTAACGGTTCGTCTACCCTACTTAAAATTAATCGTTGAAAATTCAGGGTAGCAAAGTCTTGCCCATGGTTCCGGGCTAACCATAAAGAGTGGGCACAGACCACCATTTAGTGTGCCCAGCCGATACCAAAGCAGCTATAGTGGTCTAAATCCACTAAAAATCAAGAGGCAAACCCCACCTCCTTGGCAGGGGCGTACCCCCGATCGGCAAGAAGTATTCCACATTCGCGTAACTAATAGTCTCCACTATGGTCAAAGCTGTACCTCCTTGTACAAAGTACACACACATCAACAAACACACACACAGATATATATATATATATATTATATATATATATATATATATATATATATATATATATATATATATATATATATACGATTTTTGACATTATGATATTTTCTTTAAGTTTGAACATTGATTCTATTATGGAAGAAAGGCAAAAAAGTTATTAAAATCCTTCAAGATGATTGAAATTGGATTAAAAAAGTAAATGTTTCTCAACTCAAAGACAACCCTCAACAAATAAAGAAAAGCGGCAAGAAAAACAGGAAAAGCAGAGTTTGTTTTCATCTGGGAATGAATAATTCATTTTAATTCCCCAGTTATATCATCTGATATACAACACCGGTGTTTTTCCAACCTAGTCTCGAACGAAAGAAAAACGTAATCTTCTAAATTGATATCTTCTTTATCTTCTCAGTCGATTGAAAGATAATATTACGTCACATGTGTGTAATATGGTATTTTACACGATACGTTCGTGGGTGAAATCTTTTAGCATGAATCTTTTTACAAACTTATGTTGAAGAAAAGATTTTAATTACTGCTTCCTTAAATTATTAAGTATTAAGAGCAGTAGTGACTTAATAGAAAATGAAAGTAATACCTAAGGATTTTCTTTCTTATAAATTTTACTTTTCTTTATTTATAACTTATGTTGGTATATAGGTAGGGAAATCTGTTTTAATTTTTATATAGCTTTTACTTATATGTCAACTTACACTATCTCAAATAATAGGTTGGGAAAATATTTTCAAAGGAAAAAATTGGGTACAGGGTATCTCAAAACTTAGAGAGTAGGAACTTTTGTGAGAAGTTCCTACTCTCTAATTCGGACCAATTTTCTTTACTTCTTTTCCTTCGTCCGCGGACAATAAAGACATCTGTTTTATTTTTGGCAAAACTGAGATAAAGATTTGAGAGAAAGTTTTCCGTTTGAGTTACTCTATTTATACCTGTCTCTGACCTTGATTTGAGAGGTATCAAGACATATTGTGCGTAAACAAGGCCAACCCTAGTCTTCAGTTTTTGTACAGCATTCTGTTTCATCCATGATGCCCTAAATCCCTGAAAATGACTCCCAGGAAACGAAACGTTGAGTCATCATCTACATTGATACGGTCACCACCGGAAGACCTAAATCATTACATTGGATATAACTACGGAAGCCGATCACGTTTATTATTAAAGGTGTTCAGGTTACTTTTTAGATATTTTAAATTTCAATAGGGTCTCTCTAGTAATAATATCTCTGTCCTAATTACCTTTTTGGAAGGTTAAATCTTAAGTTTAATTATTACCCATTTTTCTTTTTTTTGGGGAATTTTTTCTTATGGGAGAAATTTTACCAAAAAAGGGAAATTGCTACGCACAAAGGCAGCAGTCTGACAACAGTGTTAGACTCAGGGTCTGCCTCATACCAACTTAAACTCAATACGCGAAACCCCTTGAACCTAGCCTGGAACCGTTATTCACATTACATCTGGCTAGGTCTTATCTTGAGCCACTTTGCTCCCAAGATGGGCATCCACTATTAGGACAGGGCTCCACATTGTGGACAGGTCCTTTTTGACTAAATATGTGATAGTTTTAATATCACAGTTTTAATGGCTTTGGTAAGCTTGGTGGAGAAACAATTCAGTGATTGCACTCAGGCGAGAGTTGGTGGTCCTTATCAAAGATTAAAAAGCACAATAAAACAAAGAGCTCTGTTTAAAAATGGTTATACTCATGCAACTTTCCAGTAAGTTACGTAATGTAAAAACTCAGATGTAAGTCGAGAATGAAATTATATTTTTCCTTTCTAGATTTCATTTTTTCTCAGAAAACATCTCATCTTCAAAACTTTCTTTATGCTAAATTACAGCACCATTATATACTAAATTTATTTATTTTTATCTTCCAAAATTCTCTTTGTATTCTAGTTGTATCTGAATTTCCTTCGGAGAATTTTTTATATATTAAATCATACTCTCAGGGTTTTCTTTGTTGTAATTTCTAAGAAATAATCATTTAACAGTTATTTCTTTTTGTCAGACAAATTAGAGCTCTAACTATCAGCAAATGCTATGGTTAATAACGCAGTGAATTTAACACAATTTTATGAAAAATAAGGTCTATTTACATAAATTAATATTAATTAAACTTCTTCTTTCCCTCATTTATTCCATAGGTAGATAGGAAAAGTATTTTTATCTACTCACGGCAGCAAAATTAGCCATTACTGGACTGTTTTTAAGCTGCAAAATGTCATTTTACCTACACTGTCAAACAATACGGGAAATATTTTAAAACAGTACGCAAAATGTTTCAAAACAGTACGCAAAATGTTTGGTAATGAAAAAAGTACTAGGGAGTTATGGCTCATTTAAATAACATGGGAAAAAGTCAAAACTCCCTAGGCGGGAAAATGAATGAGCGGAGGTTATTATTTTACAAATTATTGCGTGAATTTCGGTATTTTTTTATTTTGTAAACTATGATTTATTCTAGCTTGTTTCTAGTATGTAACTTTCTTTATTGTTACTTAAAATTACGATATTATTATTAAATGTTTAACATTTAACATTTGTTTATCTAATAATATATAATTTTTTGGAAACAAATTGGCAACACTGATAATTTTGGCATTAAATTAAATTATTTACCAGCTGTTTATGAATCGACAGATTTTTAATGTTTAAGTCGTCAGATTTTGTATTTCATGTTGTTATATTTAGTTTAAGTATATAAAGTTACAAAAATAGAACGTTATCAAAAACTAAATCTGTAAATTAAAATTAAGTTACTAAAACATAATGATTGAGAACAACAGTGAAGTGAATAAAGATACAAACATTGTTGACATTGACGAGTTATTGGACCACACTCCACCTGATATTGTCAGCGTTGCATCTACTTCAAAGCAGTCTTTACTGCCTGTAAAATCTCGCAGCAAGTATTTAAAAAATCTCTTGTGTATTTTTTCTGCCGTTAGTAGATAAAATAGTATATGCTACTATGCAGCAAAGGAAACATTGCAGACTCGTGCAATTAATTACCTGCCTCGGCTTACGCTCTGCAGGTAATTTCCATAGCCCGCCCTCGCCTTCGGCTCGGGGGCAAATTTATAAAACTCGTCTGCAAAATTCCATTTTGCTGCCTAGTAGCATAATATACTATTCTCAATACTGAAAATCCAAAACTGGGAGTTCACCTTAACAATACGTTTTAAAAGTTTTTAACACCTCCTGAGTGGTTTTAACAAAAGTATCTTTCTGTATAAGTGGGTATGTGTGAGTGTGTTATCATCGTAACTCCTAGTGTGTGTACATTATAGAGATGAAACATGGTACAAAATTAAACTTTTAGGCTTAGTTGCGCCATTCAAAAATATTCTTTTTATGTCGTCATCAACCTTCATTGATAATTTTTAAAAAAATTCTAAAATTCATAAATCACGGATAAATAGACGGATCGGTGTTAAATTCAGCATGCAAATATTAGTATATATGTCCTACAAATGTACAAAGATTCCTTTCATTCTCATCATTCGTTAAATTTGTATCGAATGAATTCTATTCGTTTAGAAAAAAACGTTAACAATGAGCAATAGGTTTAACATATGAAATGTTTTTTAGGTCTTCCGGTGGTGACCACGTTAATGTAAATGAAGAATCTGACGTTTCGGCATCTTCAGGGATATAGGGCAGTATGGATAGAAACACAATACTCTACAAAACTGAACTCCTGAGAACTCCTCTGAGTTCAGTTTTGTAGAGCATTGTGTTTCTATCCATAATGTCCTATATCCCTGAAGATGCTTCCCACAGAGGAAGCGAAACGTCGGATTCTTCATCTACATTAACGTGGTCACCACCGGAAGACCAAAATTTTCATTACAATAGCCGCGGAAGCCTACGCAGGTATAACACATTTAAGGTGAAATGCACGCATGCTAACATTTCATAATATAGACTTTTATATCTACGGTTTTCGCTGGATATTTTTTTTAAAGAGCGTTGAGTGTGGTCAGTTGGCGGATAAGCAAACGGTAGGCTTAAAACTGACCTCTTTTGCCTAAGGATGAGCAAAGCGAGACTGAAGATGGAGATTAAGTTCATCTACTGGTGACCGTGTCAATTTAGAGGAAGAATCCAAACTAAGGTGTTTGTCAGATTCTGAGGTCGACCAAAGCGAGTCTGAAGTTGTAAAGATTTGTGTAGCAAATCCGATATGGCGAGGAAAAGGTACCCGGTATCTGATTTTTTTTTCAAATAAAGCTGATGCTAACCAGACATAACATTGATTGTAACTGTTCAATGTAACCGATGGTGGTAACAACATTACCATATGGAGGTAATAGTTACCGAAATAATAACCGTAATATGAACTAGCAAGAGTCAACTTGCTGGGAGTACGTGCCATAATAACATTATCGAAAGTCCAGGACCATGTTTCCCTCCTTTATTTAAAGACTTTAAGTGGACGGATCTGAAATGTTCCACCTTGTGTATATAAAGCATGGAAGCAAAAAAATTATCAATAGAGAAGAAGAAACTAAGTAGGTAATTAGTAGAAGTAACAAACTGCTCTCTTAAGTCCTATAACTTGTATAGCTGTAGTGTTTTGAAGTTTTCTAGTTATAGAGCAGGTTTTTTTCTCATTTTGGCAAGTTTCCCTGCATTGTACTTTTCCCTTTTACAATTATATAATAATTAAAAACTATAGGAAAGAAAAAGCTTGTTAAGCTAATTTTCTTTGAGAAGGAAAATTCTAAAATTTAATTCTATGAAAACATATCACCAGCATACTAAAACGTGTTTTAGATGCACTCTAATAAGACTTCTAAATTATTTTTACTTTTTCTCATTTAAACCGTTGGTATTATGAGAAAGTATCCTGTAGGCATTAAAGTTCCACAAGAAGAGTTTATCTGAATTATCTCTTCACGGTGATTTTAAGATCTCCTGAGTGTTTTTTACCAACTCGTCTGTCTGTGTGTGAGTGTTTGTGCGTGTACGTGTATTTGTTATTATATTAGCCTACGGAGCTTTATGCTAGAGAGTTGGAACTTGGCACAAATGTTAGTCTTAAGGTCTAGTTGTGGTTTCCAGAATATACTTTGTGGGGGTTGATGGCGTCATGACATTGACAATATTGGTAATGGATGTCATCATATATTACCATCATACTTCCCGTTCTTAATCTTTAAAGACCCACGAGATTGAAAAGATCAGGCAATGGATACCTCCTACATCGGATTTGCTACACTCATCCTTATAGTCCAAGAGCCAGGAGTAAAAATGTGACTCAATTTGTACTACTTTAAAACAATTTTTTTTGAAAATGTACCTCAAATTATGAAGGAAAAAGCATAGTCTGCCTATCTAGAGTAGAGCTCTTCATATGAATGCGCTTTCTCAAATTATTAGAAATCGCTCAATTTCCAGTTTTCTTGCAATAAGTGGTTCCCTGTAGGCTATATGCAAAACATGAAGATAACATTCCTTAAAACTGATAAAATTGCCTGTAGAACGAGTGCTTTTTCCTCGAAATTGGATAACTACAACTGAAGTTATGACATTTGTTACATGTTTAAAAAATGCACAAAAAGACAAAATTTTTTAAAAAAATTCGCTGACTTCGGATTAATTAATATTTTTTGGTGTTTTTGAAAGAGCGATTTTGATGATTAAACATTAGTTTTATAGAATGTTATTTCCCCTTTAAATAATGTCCTCTTTATGTTTTGCACAAGACCCACAGGGAACCACTTATTTCAAGAAAACTGAAATATGTGCGATTTTATAAAATTTTGAGCATGCGCAATTATATGCAGGGCTCTCTCTGGATAGGCAGACAACGTTTTTTCTTCACAATTTAAGGTATGCTTTTAGAAAAATTTGGTTTAAAGTAGTTTAAAATAAGTCACATTTTTTAGGTCCGGCTATGGACTATTACTACTGCGGACTAGCTTAGCTCGTCCTCAGAATATAATTTATGTATTAATTTAGTGTTATTTTCAATCACACTAGCTTTCTATTTAAAGTAAGGTTGAGTTCCTGATATTAACTTATATTTACTGACGAATCGTTGGTGGATTCTATTGGCTATTATTGGCTACATTATTATATCTATTGAGGTAACTGATTTGTGCTAATGATGAGCACCCTAACACCGGATAAACAAACCTCGCAACTTACTAATTTATCTGTTAAGAGTTTCCAGACTGTATTTGTAGTTTTTATTTAAGACCTAGGGCTAAAATCAGTTGACAGCATGGGAAAATAATGCAAGGGAGCCAATGAGGTTATTCCTGGATGATAAACCACGCCCTTAATTTCAAATCAGTTCAATTTTATTGGTCCCTCAACACTATTTTCCCGCCCTGTTAACTGATTGCGTCGTACTATTGTGTAATAAGAATAATCATTATTATTCTTATTAGTGACGATTCGTCTCCGAATCACAATTTGTGACGATAATTCTACAATTCGTTTCAAGGCCAACCTTTTTTACGTCCGTCTTCAGTCTTCTACCTAATATTATTTTTCCTGATGTGGTGTTTCGTTTGCAATTAAGGAATCCTTAATATTACTTTTTCGTAAGGTCAAAAAATAGGAAAAAACTTGATGCCGCCGGAGTGTGATGACTGATAGGCAATTCCACTTCTACTAGGAATTGCCCCACTACTCTCACTATAACCCAACAATCAATTGGCGACAAAAAGCCTAAATATATTGAGGAATAGACCCGCTGTATGCGGTAGAGGTAGTTAGAGGTCACTGATTCTCGCCATATTGGCCGCCTCAAAAAAAAAACTTTAACACAAAGATGTAAACCCCAAAATTGACAGGAGCATTAGCATCCGTCCCTACAACCCCAGTTCCAACACTTGCCCGAGGTGCCACCAATTATTATTATTATTATTACGTACAAAGGTCATTATTTAATGACCTTTGTATTTGTTTATTTAATAATTGGTGGCCCGAGGTGCCACCAATTATTATTATTATTATTACGTACAAAGGTCATTTGTATCTCCAATAAAACTTAAAACTAGAATCTAAATTTTTTTTCTAGTCAAAGTTATAACTTTGGTCAATGATATGTTTGATTAAAAAACCTTCAAACTACATGAAGACTTTTTAAAATGTCCTGGATCAATATCCCGACAGATATTCTATGTTTACCGGTGTTAAATTCCAAACACCAAACCTTCAACAACAAAGAGCTAATAAAATCGATTTCAACTTTATAGTAAACTGAAAAATAATTAATTTAGAAATTTTCAGAAATCCTTTGAAGGAGAAATCTGGGAAAAGTGCTTTTCATGTTCAACCAATCAGAAACAAGTGTTCTTGTGAACATCCTTCCTTTCGCCGTTTTATCCTTTAAAACTCTTTTAAAGTCTTTTATCTAGAAATACACAAGTCATTATGTTTCTAAAGTGAAGATAAAAGATCAGGTACGGTGTACGTCCCCATCGCATTCGCTATGTTTTAAATATTAAATAAAAGTATAAAATCGCGTTAAAGTAATTTTAAATTACCATTAAAAGTAATTAATATTACTTTTTCTCTTTTATACAGTAATTATATAGAGAAAGTATTTTATTTGAACTAAAACATCGAAACCGAGATTTCACCTGAATTATCCGATTCAGGTAATTTAAAACCTCCTGAGTGGTTTTCGCCAAGTCTGTATGTGAGTGTGCGTGTCTGCTCATTCTTCCATAATCGTGTAAAACTTTTTTTACCGTCATTAACCTGCAATAATGACTTGAAAAACATAAAACGCAGAAAAATGTTTTGATCAATTTGAGATTCGGAAAATTGTTTTAAAAATGGCGGCCAATATGGCGGACCACTTAAAAATTATTATTGTATTAAAAAAATAAAACTTTACATCCTCTGAAAGCTCTTAAAGAGTGAAAAAATAAAACATATGACCCATGTTTAAAAAATGAAAAAAACGCAAAACTTGATTTTGCGTGAATGGCTTTTTTGTAGGTCTTACTGATCATGATATGTATATGTGTATGTATATATAATATAGTATATATAATATATAATATATTATATATATATATATATATATATATATATATATATATATATATAATATATAATATATAATATATATATATAATATATATATATATATAATATATATATATATATTATATTATAAATATATATTATATATATATTTATATATTATATATATATATATATATATATATATATATATATATATTATATATTATTACATACATATATATATAATATATATATATATATATATATATATATATTATATATATATATATATATATATATATATATATATTTATATAGTCGTTTTATTTGGCACCATCAGCTTTGTGGCTGTTGAAGTATGGTGGTAAAAGTTGGGGAAAATTCGAAATACTTTAAATTATTTCTTTAAACTAAATTAATAATTTTTATAAAATATATTTGTAAACATTTATACCAGTAATGAACCTATTTATTACGCATTATATTATTTTTATAATATCTTATAAAATATTTTAAACATTTTTATTTAGTTAAAGCAGTTTTCTTTAGAATTTTCAGAGTTTTATTAGACTTATTTTCCCAGTTCATGTTATTAAACATAGCTTGAAAATTAGCTAAAATTTCCTTCTCTTCTCTCCTCGATAGAGCGAAGGGTTTTTGCCGGAGATAATAATAATTAAAGCAATTTATAAAATAAAGAGTTTTCAAGAGGTTAATGCGTTTAAAAGTTGTTGTTAAGTAAGTGGTGTGAAAATTTGGTTTAATTAATTTTAAGTTTAAAATTATCTCATTAGAAAGTAACATCTAGGTTTAGAAATTAAAAGTAATGTGTATTGGTTTTAGGGTTTTTGCGGTTCAGGTTATGGTTGGCAAACCTGAACGATTTAGTTTTTTAGTTAAAATACCTAATGTGTGTACACTGTACAGTTTTTATACTTTTCCTTGCCTACAAGCATAGAGATATTATTACTAGAGGGGTCCTATAGGTTAAATTGTGAGTCATCGAAATAGTAACCTGAGCACCTTTGACTATAATAAAATCAAATAATCATAAATAATAAGTACAAAATTACAATATCGTATATACGACAATGTTAAAATACAAATCAAAACACAAAAAATGTGCGGGAAACCGAAATAAATTTATTAATTATGGCCTTAACTTACACTTAAAGGAGGTTTCAATGATGTTACACAGAGCTCCCGAGAGCCCCAAAAAGATGTTTCAGGCCTCTCAATGTATTGAGATAGGCTATACACCCTCTAGTATATATCTCTATGCATACAAGAGTGTTAGAATACAAGAAAAATATGGTGTCCACCCTGAAAATATGAAAATGAATTGTCATCATAATTGTCTGTTTGAGGCATTTTTATGACGCTCAGAATGGTTTCCATCATGGTTTCTGTCTCTAAGTGAGTCTGTGACACGAATGACCCCCGCGTTGTTTGTACTACAGAGATGAAACTGAGCACAAATATTCGACTTAAGGTCTAATTGTTCTACTCGAAAGATAATTGTTTAGAATATGTTTTTTTGCAATCATTAAAAATAATCAGGAGAATGCTTAACTCAGGCTTCTGGACCATAATGAGCAGGTTTATCGTTATATTTTTGTAGGATGATGTAATTTAATGTATTTGTAATTTATTTAAATAAAGGAAAAATCTAATTTTAACAAACGCACATTTATAAGTGGTTAAACGATTTACTAAATTTAATTTTGATGTTAGACGCCATTATAAAAATATTGCCTATTGAATTTATTTATTTTTGATGGTCTATATGTTTTAATTATCTTTTTGTTTTTCGACGATCAATCGTTAGATATCATAAAACATAAAGAGCAATTGTGAAAATTCCATATAGCTATACATTTTAATTTGTTGAATGTATTGATAACCGAAGGTGGTCAAGATATTTTTCCAATGTTTCAAAATCTAACTTATGGGGCCTCTTTAGTAATGATATCTCTATGCACCGAAGTGTCAAGGGGTCGAAGATCCCTTATGTCGAAATATCTTTAGAAAAATGCGCTAATGGGATACAAAAGTCGGATTTAAAATCTTCGAAGTTGCTTGAATTCATTTTTAACCCCAAAGAGTTGTAATATTTTATATCACTGACTAAACCCTATTATCACGTCTAATTACAGAACAATAACAGACTTAAAGACTTGGGACCCTCAAAGTTTTCTGCTTACCGGTAATTTTAAACATTTCTAAAGATATGATAAACAAAACTTGTTCAATACTGATACAAAAAATATTTCAATACCAAATTACAGAACAACCCGGAAAACTTTTCACCTAAACCGAGGGAAAGAAAACTTACTACAAAGATGACAAAACTAACAAAGGGAAATAGGAATTAAATTAAGGGTGAAATAATATGTTACCGCCAATCGTACCAGGAAACACTTCCTCTGATCTATTGTTAAGAGTTGTTCGAATATTCTTACCTCTTAAATCTTTAATGTTCTTATCATGCTCGTTTTAACGAATTTCCTTTGGATATATCATTATCCCCTTTGGCTTTGTTACTCATAAAGATATAAAATTTTGAAATAGACTTAAAAAATGTCATGAAACCCATGCTATATTTTACAGTATTATATTTAGAAACCAAAATATGTAGGAATAATTATGTATGTAGGATGAATAGGATACTATGTAGGAATAATTATATAGAAAAAATTTTTCATAATTATCTGCTTTGAAGTTTTTTTAATATTCTTCCCCATTGTTACTTGTATTGTGAAATGTATTACGAACAAATGTACTCACGACTATTTAACACCAACATAACTGTATTATTTTATATCATACATTATTTAACTATATATAATTTGTTAGTTTTGACACGATTGTCAAATATATTACACTTCTCCCCCTCTCCAAGCTTTGGCTAGGGGATCTTCTTGTCTTCATTTGATCTGCGTGACATCTTTTCTCTCGACCTTCTACTTCTACTCGGTACGATAAAGGTCCTGTGCATTCAACGACTCGTCCTGCAACGTACCTTTCCTCCTGGATTCAAAACCCAAACTAAATCTCCTACATCAAAACATCTTTCTTTTGCATGCCGATCGTGGACTAGTTTCTGCTTTACCGGACCGATCCATTTGATTCTACGTTTGGTCTTAACAAATCTAAACATGTTCTCAACCTTCTTCCTAACAATAACTCGGCTGGGCTTCTACCTGTGCTCTGAATTCCATTTCTATACGCCATAAGTACTTGTGCTAATCTTTTGTTCTTGTCTCCAGGTCCTGATGCTGCAAATCTTTCTTTGAAAGTCCTCACTGCTCTCTCCGCCAACCCATTTGACTTAGGGTGATATGGAGTAACCCTGATGTGATTAATATTATTTTTCTTACAAAAGTCAGAAAAATCTCCGCTTGTGAATTGAGGACCATTGTCAGAGACGATAGTCCTTGGTAACCCAAACTGTCCAAAAAGAGTTCTCAGAAGTTTTATGGTTTTATCAGTCGTAGTTGATTTCGTTGGAAATACCTCCAACCATTTGCTGTATGCGTCTATGACAATTAACCAATGTACCCTTCTACCGGCCCGCATAATCTATATGCAATCTGGACCATGGTTCAGCCGGTATAGACCATGAATACAAAGGAGCGTCAGCTTCCTTAGGCCGACCTTGCTGGCACTTTACGCATTCTTTAACAAATGATTCAATGTGCTCATTTAAATTTGGCCACCAAACCTGAAACTTAGCAATCGATTTCATGGCTACTATACCTGGATGACCAGCATGAAGCATTTCCAGTATACTTTTCCGTAGAGACGTGGGAACCACTATTCTTCCTTGCCATAGCATTACTCCATTCTCTATTGAAAGTTCGTCTTGCTTATTGTAGTAGGCTTCTAGCCCTGCTTCTGTATACCTTCCTATTTGGCCAACCATCGACCATGAAACGTTTTACTTTGCAAGTAATGGATCTTCTAGAGTACGCTTTTGTAATTTCCTTGTTGTTACTGGCATATCTTGGTCCTTATTTCAAACAAATGTCTGTCCTCTTGATTGCTTTTTTCTTCTTGCTCACTTAACGTACCTTTCACAGGTAATCTTGATAGTACGTCTGCCGCAGCATTCTTTGAACCTGGTACATGTTCAATTTTATAAGTATATGCAGCAAGTTGCAGTGCCCATCGTTTAATCTGTTAGCAACTGTTTTAGGGATTTCTGCATTTTCTCCCAAAAGATACGTCAGTGGTTTGTGGTCCGTCCTAAGGGTAAATTGCCTTCCATAAATATATTGGTGGAATTTATTTATAGCAAAGATTATGGCCAACGCTTCTCGATCTATTGCTGAGTATTTCTTCTCTGCAGCTTGAAGTGTTCTCGAAGCAAAAGCGACGGCTTTTCTTCTTTATTGTCCTCTTTTTGCAATAGAACCGCCCCGAGTCCTTCTTCACTAGCATCAGCTACTACAATAATTTCCTTCCTATGATCGTAATGCATTAATGTTCCGGCAGCCAAGATAGCACCTTAATCTTTTCTAAGCAATTGTTGTCCCGAGTGTCCACTCCCAGCGTGCAAACTTCTTTAGCAATCTATGAAGCGGTGCACATATTGTCTGTAACTGAGGAACAAACCTACAGTAATAGTTAACACTTCCCAATAACGACCGAAGTTCCTTTTGTGATTTGGAGCAGGCATTTTCTTAATGGCTTCTAAATGTTCTTGAGTGGGGTGTACCCCGTCCTTATTCAACCTATGTCCTAAATATGTGAGTTCTTCAAGCATCCAGCTACACTTATCTAATTTTACCCGCATTCCATACTGTTGCAACCTCCGTAATACTTCCCTGAGGTTTTTGATGTGCTCTTCCTTGTTCCGCCTGTAACTATGATGTCATCTAAATAGCATGCTACTCCCGGTATTCCCTGTAAAACACTGTCCATTAGCCGTTGGAATAGGCTGGGAGCTGATGCAATTCCGAAAGCTAATCGCTTATATACCCTACGTGTGTTGCTATGACAAGGAATTTCTTACATTCCTCTTCCACCTCTACTTGTAAATATGCGTCCCTAAGTCAATAGTGCTAAATTTTTTCCTTTTGCCAATTTATCCAAAATGTCTTCAAAGCGAGGTAAAGGGTGTCTGTCAACAATTATATGTTTATTTAAGGTTACTTTAAAGTCAGCACATAAGCGAATTTTGTCATTTGGCTTTGGTGCGACTACTATGGGTGATGCCCATTCAATAGGAGTTTCAGCGCCAACAGGTTCTAAAACTCCAATATCTACAAGTCTCTTTAGCTCTTCTTCAACTTTTGTTTTGAGGGCAAATGGAACTGGTCGTGGCTTAAACACTTTTGGACACGCATCTTCTTTTATATGTATTTTTGCTTTAAAATTGTTTACCTTCCCTAATTCATCTCGAAATAATTCTGCGTAATCTAATTTTATTTTCTTTATTTCTTCATTTTCATTAATTTCTTTTTCTTTCATCGCACATATTTTTAATCCAGGCGGAAGTGGCAGGTTAAACTCTAATGTCCAAGAGAACCCGAACAATGGCACCTCATAGGCCTTAACTACATAGAGTTGCAACGTTTTCCTTTTTCCAAATGCTGATACTGTAACCCATGTTTTTCCTAAAGTTTCTATTTCCACATCGGTATAAGCCTTTAAACTTTTAGTCGGGACAAGTTTTGGAGAGCCTATTTTTTTCCCTAGTCCCTTACTAATAACAGTCTCACATGCCCCCAGATCATATAGCATTTCCACCTTATGGCCATTTAGAGTAATGTCTAAAAATCCTTTTGAACCCTTTGATAATGCATTAATATCGTTTGGTGATGTGTCTGAATCACTATCATACTTTGTAATTTTTCTAGTAGCACTTCTTTCGTTATACTTGTCTCCTTGAATTACAGCCCTACCCGTTTTAAGGCATGCTTTGGCATAATGATTTTTCCCTTTACAGGCCGCACAGACCTGCTCAACTGCAGGACATTTATTTCCTTTTCTATGCAGGCGGCCTCCACAGCCAAAACAATCAACTCCTCGCTGTAACCTTGTTGGTGTAGTATCCGTAAATGACTGTTTCTTCGTTTTGTTTTCTTTTTCGCGATGCCCTTCAATCTTATAGGTGTCGCCTGAATAGGTATTACTACTACACCCTAGCTGTTTCATGCGTTGTTGTTGTGTCTGTGCCTTCTCTAAACAAATCAGTGTTTGTTCCACTTGATCTAGAGTTGCTTCATTTGTTGGATGTGCTTTTAAAACATCTTGCTGCCAATGATTGTTATTGACACCAATGACAAGTTGGTCCCTTAAACGCTCGTTTAGTGACTCTCCAAATTGACATTTTCCCGCTTTTGCCCTTAACGACGATAAGAATTGAGTAATGGATTCATTCTCATCACGTTTACATGCCGCAAATGACATTCTCTCAGCTAGCACACAATAGCTTTTTTATGGTATTTATTTAACACTTGTTTGATGTCACTATAACGAATTTCATTTATTGACTTGGGGCGAAAATGATCAACTACTATCTTAAACCCCCTTGGACCAACTCTAGCTAATAGCAATTGTCTCGGGACACTCTCAGTTACTGATTCAGACAGAAAGCCATGTATTGCTAACTCGTTCTCGAACCGCATCATGTAGTATTCCCACTCTTCCTCACTTGGATCGTAAGGAGGAAACGGAACTTGCTCATACGCTCTTGTAACGATGACCTCTTGTCATCAGAACGGCAAGGCATTGGTTTAGGCTCAGGCTCTTCGTCAGAGCTAGCTGAGTTAAATTCTCTCCTTTTACTTTTCCTAGGCATAATCTAAATAATCTTTTATTAAATTTTCTTTTGACAGAATAAACAATTTAAAATTATAAACAAAACTATTTACAATAACTTACGACCTTGTTCGACACCGGACTGCGCCAGATGAAATGTATTACGAACAAATGTACTCACGACTATTTAACACCAACATAACTCTGTATTATTTTATATCATACAATATTTAACTATATTAATTTGTCAGTTTTGACACGATTGTCAAATATATTACATATTGTAATTGTCTTAATCTATAACTGTTGTTTTATTAAATATATAAAAAATTTATGAGTATTATCTTATCAGCAGTAGTTTACATTAGCAGTATTATCAGAAGTAGAAAGGCACAAGCTTTTATTCAAAATACTAATTGTTCAAAAATGGGTGAATGAACTACTCATGTTTAATTTCAGGACATTATCATTCTAGTACAAGTTCACTAAGCTTAATTTTAGTCTGTAGCGACTTAACTACCAGTTTCCGTTCTATCACATGTCTTCTTTACACCAGCATATAGCGTAGTAGTTATATTGATGACCCAATAAGTATATCAGTTGAATATTGTGTTGTAGTATTTTTATTTTTTCTCATTTATACTTATTTATAGGAAAAGCATAGTGTTTGCAAAAAAAACAAAACCTGTATTTCACCTAAATTATTTGTTTAAGGTATTTTAAGATCTCCTGAGTGTTTTCACAAAGTGTCCCTGAGTGTGTCTGTTATCATCGTACGCCCAGAGAATTTAAACTCGATTTAAAAATTAATCTTTAGATCTAGTTGTAATACCAAAAAGAATTTCTTTGACGTCATTAATCCTCATGACTCCGCAAAAATTTCGAATGTTCATAAAAAGTGGAAAAATGTTGTGATCATTTTAAGATTTAAGCTGGACCGGGCGTTAATTTAATGTTTATTCTCTAAAATGTCATATGTTTGACAGATGTAAACAAGTTTTTCGTATAATTTTGCCCCTATAAATGTGTATTTTTGCTAATAACGTTAAACTTAAATATTCATCTAACTATTATAACTTATAATTAAAAAATATATTTTTTAGCGAATTTCCTTTGGGAATGAAATTCGCTAATGGGATAGGCTTTATGGCGGTAGTCGAACCTCGGACCACGACATAAATCCGTTTCAGAGGTCCCTAATGTTTTCAAGTTTATGCTTTTATAAGCTTTGAATTTGAAGCATTACTTGAACATTGTATTTTCTATATTTTACAATCATCTAGAAAATACAAAAGTTTCCACAGGTAAAATGTCACGAATTGACTTTTTCTTTTTGTCAAGTTAAAAGTTGGTTAGGTTTAACATGCTCTACAATGTCACTCTTGAAAGTTTAAAGAAAAGTTTTCAAGAAATTGTTTCTTAAATGTTTAGATTTTGAAACAACGAGGAAACAAAGGGAAAATTATGTTTAAACAGGAAACTTGAAAGAAATTATAAAAGTATTGTATTCGAATTATATTGTATTGTATTTGCGAGACATATTGTATTAGAAAACAGTAAAGTTAAACTATTTATAAAGTATAAGTATCACTCAAGTCTCAAACATAAAATGCGATGCATTGAAAACTGTTCAATTTTTTATACAATATTTGAATTACACCGGTAATATTATATATGAATTCAGCAGTAAAACTAGATTTTAGTTTATAACTTTAGGTTTTGCAACATAAATAAATTAGGTTCGCTGATAATTAGAAAATACAAGATTTTAAGTTTCTTACGCATTATCCATACGCTCTTCACTTTCCAGGCGTTTGCTAAATTTCAATAAAGTCTGAACTCTAAGGGGTGTTCTAAATATAATTTTAAACATTAGAGTCATCGGTTAATGTGTTTAAGTATCTTATGTGGTTCCAGCTCTGGGTTATGAGCTTAAGTTTTCTTTAGCTTATCCCAAGGGTACTCCAGGCTGTGAGAGGGTAATGAGCTCCAGGCTTGTCGCAAGGGGTAATGAGTCCAGGATTGTGGCGCAGGGTAATAAGCTTCCAGAGGTTGTGAGCCGCAGGTGGTAATGAGCTCCTTGATATTGAGCCGCAAGAGTGAATATAGCTCCAGGATTAATGTGAGCCGCAGGTAAATGTTTGGTAGTTTACATGAGTTGTGACCAGCTTGTATTGAGTCAAAAGGAGCGTTCTTTAATTCTCAGGTAGTTATGTGAGCCGCAAGGGAAGTTCGGCTATTTTTGTTATTGGAGGCGCAGTTTTGGTTTCCTAAAGAGGTTTGCCGCTATTAAAAATCCTATTAAGTGAGCCGCTTATAATGAAAACGGTTTTCTCGTACAAAAATCAGCACTGTGAGCGCTATAAGCATCCCACAGACCGCCAGGGCAAACTGAGCAGAACCAGTCTTGAGAGACAAGGGGAAAATTCAGGGTTACTTTAATTTAGATAAGCTATTGTAACTCCTAGGTTCTATCAATCAAAAATAGCACAAGATAGAAAATAAGCACGGGTTTTAGAAGACTTATTAGTTTATACTAAGCAGAGACGTTTTAGAGACAAAAGGGAAAATGGGATTTAATTTAGATCCAACAGGATTAGACTTGGAGACTTATGTGGGACAATTACCACAGACTTCGTAGTGGAAATCTGCCCCTTGCATGCAAGGGACCACTAACCTTGCACAGCAAACATGCAGGAAAAGGTCTACAAGAGATTTACTTACAACCAAACCTCAACTAACTATTGGATTAACTAGCTAGACTAAACCTGGCAAAACTTTTGCTTCATTTTAATTAACAAGACTTTTAAAAAGAAATTTAACACTTTCCATTCTTTAACCAAAGTTTTTAATAATTAGTTTTTTCTTTTATGTTCATATGAGAAGTATGAGGTCTCTAGACGTCATTTTCCTCATATTCTGTCTTAAAATTCAAACCCAGTCGCAACATACGAAGCTAAAGAAGTTTCAAACAAAGCTGTCATATTTGAAATAATTTCTAATAGACTATTCTAAACGTTATAACATTACTATATACGAAGTTATATAATGTAATTACGTATAAAGAATATTTCATTTCTGACATGCCTTTATAGGTCGATAACTTATCTAGCAATATTTGTTGGCCCCTTACATTTTTCGGCAGAAAAAAGTTCTATGGTCGTGATTATTTTAAATGCCGAAACGTTTTAAATCGGTCCTTCGTCGATATGCCTAATCTAAGGAACCAAAAAGCAAAAGCATAATGGTGAATAACCAAACATTTTTTTACATGGTCGATAAAATTTCGAGTGAGGTATATATTTTATTTTTTTCTTGTCTGTGTGTATTTGCGTGAACTGCCAGTATTTATATGCTATAGAGTTGAATTTTAGTATAAAAATAAATCTGTAGGCTTAGTTGTGCTACCCGAAAAATATTTTTTATAATGTCATTAACTGCCATTAATGACTTGGCATATTTTCAAAAATCTTAAAACACGAAAATATGTTTGAACAATTTAAAATTTAGCAAGCAGTTAGACACGTATAAGGAAAGCAAATTTGCTAATATTAATCTTTACATCATATAAACATAAGTTCTATTTCTTTTAATAGCTTGTAACCTATTTTAAAAAATCGAAAAGTTAATCTGATATGAAATGTAGTTTTATAGTGAATAATTTTTACTAATGTTTTATTAGCTGCTAATAATATTACTGTTTAGCGTCCGTAAGAAATGTGTTAGTAACACGTATAAGAACATATAGATTTTCTTTAAACATGATAAATATTATCATGCAACGTAAGCTAAATATTAGTTCTATCATCCAAGAATAATTCATCTCCACTAACTCTAGATAATATTATTGACTGTAAATAAATTTCTAGGATTATAAACTTCTCTCTTGAACTTAATATTTGTGTTTTACTTTACCCAACTTCAACTCGACGTAACTCTTCGCTTTCATAAACCAACACAGAAAAGCTCACAAGTTTCAACTTCCGCGTTTTCTTCGTCTTGATTTTAAAAATGTAAATTATAAAAACTTTTCTTCTTTGAAAAATAAGTTATTTTTTATAACGAACTTAAAATTTTTAGGTCATTAACTTTATTCGCTCTTGTAAAACAATGTTCATGGATTTTAAAACAAATGTAACGCACCGTTTAGCCAACGTTTTTAAACTTAACATGTTGCTTAATATATGTTAGATTATAATTAAAAAGACAAAAAAGCGCACCGTTTCGACATCAAGTAGTAAGGAACTTAGTACTGCACTTATGTTCATTCTACAAGTAACCTTTAAAATTATGAAGTCTTTTTGTAGAGTGTAGTAGAAGTTTTTTGGGTAATTTTACCGAGATTTCTAAGGCATAACTTGTGAAAGTTTTTCATAATTTTAAATCATATCTGGGAAACTTTTCTCTTTTTTGCAAATAGGGGAAAGTAAAAACGATTTAATTGAATAATTAATTATAGCAGTGAAACATTTACAATTTGTTATGATTGCTGTTATACGGTGTTTTTTATGACTTGTCATAAAGTTATTTTTATAGTAATTAAAATATGAACTTAACCTAATGGGAAACACACTCAATACTCTCAAGCTTTTTAGTTAGTTGTAGTGGCTAATAGGAACCACCTTAGATAGAATATTTTTTTTTATTTTTTTTATTTCCTTTATTTAAATAAATAAATAATTGCGATAGTATGATGAATGTTTACTCCCGTGGTTAGTTTTAGCGGATGTTTATCCGTGTTTATTGACCCTTATGAGGTTTTTTAGATGACGGAAGAAGAGAGGGCGAAGAAGACGGGTCAATTTCGATTGACTTTCTAGTTCCAACAATACAGTGTGTCACCGGATAGGGTTGTCTATACGTGTATATGACAAAAAAATCATTTTTTGGAAAGGTCATTCTTGATGAAAGCTCCTGCGTGTTTTTAAACTAAGATTTTTCATATTTTTTTTATTATTTTTAACGGTATGCTCAAAAACTGCAATTTTTGAAAAATAGACGAAGAGTAAAGTAGGCTTAATTTTGACTTTTTGAAAAAAATTATTATTATAAATTGTTTAATTGTCCCCTGACACAATTTTTCCATATTTTTTTTTCAAATTTCACCTGTTTTACCCCATTACCCAAATTTTGGAAAAATTAAAAGATGTTCAATCTGGATAAATGATACATCGTTTTATAGGTCTTGACTAGTGGAACAAAAATGGTAGTATTGTAAACTTCGATTTAAGTAACACTAACTGAGATATTTAATAAAACGGGAAAGTTTTTATTTGTTAATTTTTTATTATTTTTGACAGCTTTTTTTAGTTAAGTAAAATTAACACTTTCCCGTTTTATTAAAATATCTCAGTTAGTCCTACTTAAATCGAAGTTTACAATACTATCATTTTTGTTCCACTAGTCAAGACCTTTAAAACGATGTATCATTTATCCAGATTGAACAACTTTTAATTTTTCCAAACTTTGGGTGATGGGGTAAAATATGTGAATTTAAAAAATATTTTTTTAAAATTTTTATGGAAAAATTGTCTCAGGGGAAACTAAACAATTTATGAAGAATACTTTTTCTTTGAAAAGTCAATATTAAGCCTACTATATATTACTCTTCGTCCATTTTTCAAAAATTGCAGTTTTTGAGTCTACCGTTAAAAAAAAGAAAAATGTTAGTTTAAAAACATGCAGGAGCTTTTATCAAGAATGACCTTTCGAAAAATTATTTTTTTTGTCATGTACACATATAGGCAACCCTATCCGGGGACACACTGTATATGCCTCAAAAGTTAATAAAAAGTTCATAAAATACCTCAATCACTTTATAAATTCTTTTAGCTTGTAATACAAGTTAAAAAGTTAAGATAAAGAATTTAAATCCATAAAAAAATATCGGTTAAAGTTAAAATCGGTGTGTAGAGAGAGTCTACCTCTGCTAGAAATTCTCACTCGAAAGCTTTCTAAAATCGAAATGAAACTTAACGTACAACGAGATTACAGTCTATTATTTGTGAAAAATTTATGACGCAATGACGTTTTAAGGCAAACAAATTAAAACTTAAAATTGCATTGAGATAAGGTATCACATCTTAAGGTGGACGGTAAGCTAAATCAATTGAAACCGGTTTCAGCTCAATCAATCAAAACTAATGTAATAACCTGTAATAAAAAATCTAATCTATCTAACCTGTAAAAATATTGATGAAAAATACTTGTAACCTGAGTATTTTTCATCATAACTTCGAACCCGTTTCGGTCGACATCAGAATTTTATGATTGTCCAAACCTTGGGGTGGTATCACAACTGTCTCGTTACGGTTCTCCTCTTGATCCTCTAATTACCTAAAGCAATGAATAGTATCTCAGTGTAGCAATACACTGGACCTCAAATTATTAGATAACCAAATTTCTAGGGTGTGATAATGTAAGGCTGGGGTTTAGAAATTTCAGTTGTCATATTTGATGGCCTACCTAGTTTTTATTATTGTAATCCTATAAAATAATAATAGCTGTATATTTAATTATTTTATTATAAGCTAAAATAATTTATAAGGTGATTGAGGAATTATTAATGAAATCAATTTTTTTGACATGTAAGGTTTTAGTCCGGAATTGACGTCATTGCAGGAATATAGTAAATTTTCAATGTTGACCGCCTATACCGATTCCTGCAATGACGTCAAACGTCATTGCTGGAATGGTAAAGGCGGTCATCATTAAAAATGTACTATTTAAAATGACGTCAAACGTCATTCATAAAAAAGTCAGGTTATAACCTCTGAATGTGATTGGTTTGTTTACATCGAATTAAATCACCTTTTATAAATTTCTAACACCTTGATGGTATTATACGTTTTGTTATTTCAATTTTTTTAAGAATTCAAAAAACTTATTTAATTGAAAGTATCACACTAATAAATATATATATTGACTTTTAACTTGTGAACAACAACACTAAGTAGCTTTCGACTTTTTGACTCCTGATGTATTATGTTTTACGCTATTTGATGATTTGCCGTGCGTCAAAAAACAGTTGAAGGGATACAACTTATAGGGCGTTGAGTTCAATGATATTTTTTACATTTTCAACAATTTAAAGCAAGAATTACAACACAACGAAATTTTAAAATCGAAATTTTTAATGAAAAGGAACAAAATCTTAAGTATTTTACCTTAAATTCTTTCGTCTCAGTTAGTTAAGGTTGAATTTATGATATAATTAGAGGGAGTCCTTTTTCTATATAAGTACCCTTAAATTCATAAGCTAATATTTTCTAGATGGTTGTTAATATAATTTACAATTTAGTGGGCCCATTTGTCTGGTAGAGAGGAAATTGTGTATTGAGTTTTCACTATATTGATTTAATTTTCAATTTTACAAGATTTTAACTGTGTTAAGAGGATTAGAAGATAACCCTAATGTTAGAATTATGAACTAAGTTTCAACGCTCTAGCGTGTACCCATGAAAGAAGTTATGCGTGGAACGTCTACAAACACCCAAGTACTTCTTGTTATTCTCGGTTTCTCATGTTAAAACAATAATTTTCCGGAATATCTACTACGGTAGGAGATGAGAAGATTTAAATAGTTTTTTTTTCTTTTAGTAGATAAAAATGTTTGGTTAGCTTAAATTGATTTGAGTCAACCTCATCTGTGCACATTTCTTGAGAACCTAAGTTCCATTTCTTAAAACGAGCGAGTGCTGTCCTTTTAAATTAGAAATAACCTATGTCCAATAAGCAATCCTCTAAAGTTGTCAGCTTGAGGGATAATATATCCAGCTTGGTGATAGACCCTACCGTTAGATATGAAAATAATGATTTAGACCTGGGTGTAAAAGTCCATCGTGAAAAAAAAAAAATTTATGACGAGTGCCTTAATTATACCAAGAAAGACATGACCAAAGGAATTACATTGTCAAAGGGCTTTGGTTAGGTTCTAGAGGCACTATGCCTCTAGTTTACCTCTGACTTTTTCAATGAAATAGGTATAGATAGTAAGGAATTGACAAGAATAGCTGAATCTATTATTTTAGATTCGCTTTGAATTTAAATCATCAAATATACGGTTAATTTGTTTTGTTTGATTTATCTTTTTAGACTTTATTTTAGTTTTTTTTATTAACTCTTTTGACAAAATTAAGTAATAATTAATATTTATTTGACTTAAGTATAACGGTGATGTATACGCTATTCTTGTAAATTTCTTATTTTATTATTTAGTTTAATTATGGTCTAGTATATGATTGATCAGAATGTTATGTATGTAGCAACTTATTGTAAACAAGCAGCCTCATATTATATTTTTTATAAAAATATTATGTAAAGTTGAAATATATATCGCGTACTCTAAACAACGGTCACGTTATTGCTTTAGCGTCCCTTCTTCAGGATGGGATACCAAAATATTAGGTTCAACCAAAATAAAAAGATAAAATATCCTAACAAGGATAACAATATGACATGAGGAAAAGGACGACTTGGTACGCGGAACTATGCCATGTGGATGTGCAGGATATGAAAGACGCTATTAAACACTATTATGGTTTTGGGTGTTTGTCTAAGGATATTTCACAAAGGAAGCCTAGATAGTAGTAGTTACATTCACGTGATCATATCAGAATCATTCAGAACATGATTTTGTGTTCTTTTGTACAAGATATTCACCTTTTAACGAACGGAATCGAGCTTTGCAATTAAATAACAAATCTAAGAGTAGGAATGAGGGAGATATAAAATATATTCTACAGTAGAATACTACAGTGACGTTCAACATATCGTTTTATTTCACGATATGTCATGAACGTCTAGACACGTTAAGCTGGAATCCACCTTAAAGGGGCAAAGCCCCAGACATTCCTTTACGACTCAACATAGGCATGAATACTCCCACGTTGAGTCCCACGTGTCTCTCCTAACAATCTTATATCAACAATACCCTTTTTAAAATATCTTAAAGAATAAAAATATATTTTCTGGAAAAGCACGACCATAACTAAACGTTGATTTTTGTACTAAGTTTCAACTTTATCGTATTTAGATAAGATAAACCCACTTTTCTATATTCGGAAAAGCCCTAAAGGGAAACATCATGTATAGAGTACCTAAAGTAAAGCTTTACATCCAGTACGTAACTCTTCGTTTCTCAGAAGTCACTGATTGCATTAAGAATGAATTTGTTTGATTGACGCTTGGGGTAAACTGTGTTGTGGATTTTATGAGAGGAATAATGGTACAATCTATGTACCACGTCCTTTGGAAGGTACGTAAAGCCAATGGGCCCGAGCCTGTGTGGTGTCAGGAACTTGTAAAAGATTCATAACCCTAAATCCACTTCGGTTTAACAAAATTTAGTACTATCATCCTTGATGTCTCATGATGCAGGCGGATTGTTTTATAACTATAGTAAGGGGCACACGCTTAACCCAAACGTCTATAACGCAATACGCCAAAGTATGTCAGGCTGAGTATAACAAGTTGAAGCAAGGGGGCTATCATTGTATCATAGATGCTATCAGTAGGCCAGTATCCTTAGCAATGCCACATAAAGAGAAACTAAGCATACTGATAGCTGATATGAATCTCTGTTGAGCCTAGGAGATCTGGGTGTTAAATGTATTCAAGCTGAAAGGCGTATGTGAGCCCTCGAAGCCAATGTGGAGGTACGGTTACCTATGAAAGGAAGTAGGTTCTTATTTGTGCTCACAAATAGGACGATTTCACACATTTTTGAACATCCTGAAGGAGCTCGTATGAAGGGCCTTATCGCTGGGTGTGGAAAACATGGTTCCCCCCATCCAACCTTCAACTACTGCTAATGGTACAGCTACGGATACTAAAACTTGCTACTTCAATTAAAACTGCTAATTCCTATCCTATTATTAAAACTAATGGTACTGCAACTACTACTGCTAATGCCTTAATATTGCTTATAATTCTTCTGCTAATGCTGCTCCTGATATTACTTCTAATATTTCTGCTAATGCTAGTAGTACGTGCAACATGGCTGTAAAATTTTATTTCTTTAGAAACATGTTACCTGCCCTCGCTAGTAACTTTTTGCATCTCTATGATGCAAGAAATAAATATCTTTTGTAATTAAATATAGGAAATTAATTTGTAGAGTAAGTAGATGCTTCAAATAAAATTTCTACAATTAAAATCACAATATACTGTCAAGGTGCATGATATCCATAACCCTAAATCTATTTTAGATCTTTCAAAAGAAACACAGATCTTAAAATGATTATATTCCGCTGTTCTCATTAAAAAATCCACTTGGATATAAACTACTTCCTCTGAATAACTTACTCGAATTAGATGGTTTTGAATTTCTATGAGGAAGGAAATTTCTCCTTTAGATTGTAATTGAAGCCGCCGGGGGCGGAGATGAAGTAAATAAACATGTAAATTTCTTGAGGGGGTTTGTCCGAGGGAAAGACATTTGGGGCTATCTGTTTCTTGCTCTACCCTAGAGTTTTTCATATCCACAACAAAAACAGCCCCGATGAACCGCCCCCAACAGCCGGAGGGAAAATAACAGGGTTTTGGGTAACCCTTCTCCCAACGATATAATTACTGGATTTTTTTTAACCAAACAACTTTAAGACGAGGGTCAATGCGGTAGGAAAAGTTATTGTTGCTACATATTTCATTCTATAACAATTGCTAAAAAGAACTTTTATTGTATTTCCACTTTTTTACCTTCTCCTGTTTTAGCGAATTTCTAATAGTTAATTACGCTTATGAGTTTGGTCACATGTAATGAGTGGGGAGATCAATTTAGCTGGGATTCCTAAAATAAATATTTATTGTTTAGGTATACATCTAGTGGCCACTTTTTTATTTAATTTATGTTAACTACCGTAAAAAGAAACAAAACTATAAATTCGTCTTTCTACTTGTATATTATGTATTAATTGTTAAGTCAAATTTTAATCGTTAATGGTCATCATTAGTGCTTGAACAAAAAGAAATAAATCAAACATAAATATAAATAGTACAGCTTATTGTGGTATGCTTATTAGTGGCATTTAAATACATCCATCAATATATTCTTTTGTACCCACTTATATTTTGAATCGTTTGGTGCTAAAACGTAGACATATAAAAAAAAAAGGGTTTCACCTTTTTCCCAATTTAATGTTTTTTCTTTCTATCAAGTTTTTTCTGAGAAGCAAAGCAGTTGCAAGCATTTATATTTATAGTAATCGATTAAGCTAAAGAAAAATCATAAAGCTCAAGTAACTTCAAAATTTAAGCATTCAAGTTTTACCTCGAGCAAGTAAATTGAAAACACTGTCTGCTTAATATTTTAAGATAAAAATGTTTTCAAGATGTCGGATGATTTTATTGTCTAGGAAGAATAGCTTTGTTTTTGTCTGAAAGCTATTCTACAGGGGGTCTGTATTGTTGTTATATTTCAGACGTGTCTTTGTTTAAATGCATTTCTTATCACGATTCTGTTTAATCAATACATTTTACTTTCCTGTCTAATAAAAGGAGGTGAAAGCATAGCTTTCGCAAAAAAATTGAAACCCATTTCTTTTAATGAAATATCAACGTTTCAGTACCTATCGGAGAATCGAAAAACACTTTGGTGTCTGTGAGTGTATGTATGTACACTTGTATTCGCTTTAGCTCAAACAACTTGTTCTCATTTCAATGAATCACACATGGCACATTCCGCATGGCACAAAGGAAGAACAGATCTCGTTTTGCGCAAACTAAAATAGCGCCACTTTAAATATTAAAAAAAAAATATTAAAGCCAGTTTTTAGTAAAAAATGTTTTTTATAATGTTTTAAAGTTTTCTAAGTACAAAGAGGCCACGATCACATATGTGGAATGCACAGTTCTCTAGTTATGAATATGAATACACGTCCACGTTTCCTGTTTAACTTTTAACTCGCAGCTTTCCTTGCATTACAATTGTATAGCATATTGATAGGGATGCCTCGTTCCATACTTGGCAGCTCCATTTATTTGATTAAAAACAAAAGCTTTTGAGGGCTCACATTTTTGAAATAATACTGTATACTCACAAATTTGAATCTAGGGATATATTTAACTAATTATTGTTTTCTCTACTATTGTAATTTAATATGTAAATTGAAAAAAAAATTGAAATATACTATTTATTATTATTTGAATGAATGACACATGTGCAAGAGACGTTTCGCAAAACTCGACAGTATCCAGGCCCGTATCCAGCCAAAACAAGTAGAGGGGGCGAAACCAATCCCTGAGAGGGGCAAAATTCAAACATCTACAAGAAAATTCCACTAAAATCTACTTCGTCAGAGGGGGCGAAACTTACACATCTACAAGGGAAGTCCACTAAAATCTACTTCGTCAGAGGGGGCGAAACTTACACATCTACAAGGGAATCCCACTAAAATCTACTTCGTCAGAGGGGGCGGAATTCACACATCTACAAGGAAATTCCACTAAAATCTGCTTCGTCAGAAGGGGCGGAATTCACACATCTTAAATAGCCTCAAAATCCAGTTCTACAATGAAAAAATCTGATTAGACATGTGAGGCAAGGTGACCGTGAAGCGGTCCTATGATTTAAATTCGAAATAATGGCATTATCCAATATTTGCTTTTAATCCCATGTTATAAGAACAGGTGTTGGAATGACATGCAATAGTCAAATAGTCATCCGTATTTGTCGTCAAGATTTTGAATTTAGTTCCTTCTAGCGATAAAAGAGAAGTTTGTGCCTCCTGTCACATGACTTAGAAATGTTGAGCAGTGAAAACACATCCTATAGATAATAAGCAACATAGAATCAAAGGTGTAAAAGGTTTCGGTTGATGAGGGTAACTCTTGTACATAGATCTAAACGAGATAAACCTACGTAGAATTGAACCGTAGAATAACTTAGAATGGAAATACCTTCTAGTTGCTACATTTGTTTTCGTATCTTTAAGTTTAAATCCAAGCATTGAGAGGACTTTTGATTTTTGGCTTAGTTTCGAAGTTTTCACAAGATAAGTAAAAGTAGGTTGTATCTTGTTTAAAAACATTAACCATTCTTATTGATGTTTTCAGGGTTTTTGGAAAATTCAGTTAAAATACGAGTTAAATTCTTCAACTAGACAACCAGATAGGAAATCTTTCAAAGAAAATCGAGATAGAAAAAGGTTTGAGGTTTTTAGTAAGGTTAGAGATGTGGAAACCTCCTGGGGGCTGCTCGCTCGAAGGCAGAATACTGGCAAATATCAGAGATTCTTTGAGTTTCTGCCAAAATGTTTGTACAATATTTTTATTGCAACTCTTTCTACATGTTATTTTATCGTTAAACATTTCCTACGTCTCCGAGTGTCCATAAACCTACAGAGGACCGAGTCCACAGTCTTATTAGTCCTAGAGGACCAATTATAACCTAAACTGGTCTTAATGTTACACCTACATTCATTAAGACCTCATTCTATAAATTTTTGATTTACTGACATCTGACACAATATAATTGTGCAAGAAACACCTAGGAAATGTAACAATAATGTCATGTCCCACTCTGTTTCGTTACGTCTAACTCATCAGGGCGTCATTATGTCGAGTCATTAATGATGAAAAATGTCGAATGATGGAACAGTTCCCAGATGTATCTTGCTTGAAATGTCCTAGGTGTCTCTCTTACAATTATATTGTGTCAACTATTCATGTTTTGCAAAACTCGGTAGAATTAAATGATATTATTGACATCTCTTTATAACAAATCAGTTATACTAGTATAACTGTGATTTGTTTAGCGGTCAGTTATACTCGTTCAAATAAGATTTGTTTTGTGATTAGTTGTACTAGTTCAATTGTTATTTGTGTAGAGATCATTTGAACCAGTTCATCTGTGATTTATTTAATTATCAGTAGTTCTAGTTCGACTGTGAATTGTTTAGCGATCATTTATACTCGTTCAAATGAGATTTGTTTTGTGATTAGTTGTACTAGTTCAATTGTTATTTGTGTAGAGATCATTTGAACCAGTTCATCTGTGATTTATTTAATTATCAGTAGTTCTAGTTCGAACTGTGATTTGTTCAGCGGTCAGTTTTGATATAAACATCAGTTAATATTATTGACAAACTCTGATTTAAGAAAAACTTCACCAGCTGAAAGTTAAAAATTAAAAGTAGATTAAAGAAAACTCAAAGGAAACCATCTCCAAATCGAATAAAAAAATACATTTCTAGTTATAAAATAAACAACATAGTTTTCTCAAGGAAGGAAAACTGATGGAGTGTAATTTATAAACATTTTCTTTCTGTTGTTGTGTAAGAGACAAAGTGTTGTGAAGGCTATAGTGACAAATAGATTCTGTCTTAGCTCTCTGTCAACACGATCTGCTATAGAAGCAAGGGAAATCTTCATGGTTCAGTGGACATTAAGTAAGAAGGGGACAAACATCCCTTCTAAACTTGGTAAAGGTCGTAAATGTTTTGAAAACCTATGGAAATCGGTCTGAAAGCTGTTGACACAAAGCTTGCTTTTTGAGTGTTTGATGAAATTTTCACACCAGTAAAATTGGGAAGTCGAGTTGTATATTATATTATAGCTACGAAAACCAAACGATTTCTTTACGAAACGAAAAGAAAACAGATCTTTTCATCACCCGATTATCATCAGTGGCAGTAAGATACAGACAGATCTTTTAGATTATTGGAAAATGTCACACTGCCTTTCAGTGTCAATCTGTTTTTTTTGTAAAATAATTAATACATTTATCTTTCTTCTGACGTCCAAGTTAATTGGATTAGTCCTTTTTATAATACAGATTAGAAATAGAGCTCCGTTTTATTTACAGAAGAAAAAGAAAATGCGTTTTATGAACCATACAAGGTTTAAAATGGATTAATTTTAGTTATGCATTAAACCAGTTATATGAGTCTGTGTTAGATTCACCTAAAAGGCAAAACTGAGGTTTTCTAGCACCTTACAGGTACTAATGATGTTTGTAAGTTTAGCCGCCTCAGTTTATTTTAGTAATATTTTGTGTAGACATTTTAGTGTTTTTTGATGCTAGAAAATTTTTGTAGTTTCTCGTGTTATCTATGGATAAAATAGAAAATTCCAGTTAATGTTGAAACTTTGATAGTGATACCGACAGTTAAAACGCGAAACAAGAAAAGAGCTCTTTTATCTGCACATTTACGCATCTATACTTACTTTGACCTAACTGTCAACGCAGTTTATAACGTATGCACATGTACAGAAACCATATTTGTTTTGAGTTTTGGGTAGTGTAAAGCCTTTATTTGATGAACCAAATGGGTATCATAATTATTTTACCTTTTATAATTACCGATCTTCAATTCCACAGTATATCTTCGAGGAAGGAAGAAGCGGAAATGAAGAAGAACAACTGAAGGATGATGGATGAGATATCTGTATAAGAAAAGGATATGGATTTCCTACAGAAACGGTCCTATAAGGCGAATCGGCCCTACGAGGATAACGTCTCTCGGAGGATAACGTCCCTAGAAGGGTGCCGCACGCGCTCTATTGTTTCCCGCAATACCATCCAGCATTCCCGAGTCCTTCCTATAACTAATCCTACTGAAAAAAAAAAAACACCCAAACCCTTTAAAAACGTGTCTTTAAACTCAAACACGTGCTTGAACACAAATTTCATCCTTTGAGTTGTTTTAACTTTAAATCATTGTCAAATAAATTCTCTTTTCGGACAAACTTATCGCTACTGTCGGACTGTTTGTTTAACCCTTTCAACTAAGGGTAGAAAAAATTAAACCTGCATCCTTTATTTTTTCTAATAACAATTTTTGACTTTGCATTTATTAGAGGATTGCAACTGCCGCTATTTGAAATCGGTGGACTGTTATAATTTCCTTTTATTAAAAATTTATTTAAATAAAATGACTTCCACAATATTTAATTAAACATTCGTTCAGGAACTTAGTGGATTCTGTTAAATCATTTCAAGAAGAAGTATGTTTTAGGTTAAGACTTTAACAGCCCTTAAGTAGAAGTTTTTAATAATTTTGTACATAATGGCAGACCTATGTTTGTCTTACATATGACTACATGCTTGCTAAATCTCAAATTGATCAAAATATGAATATTTGAAATTTTGCTGAGTAATTTCTACCGGTTCATGACGTCATAAAAATACTTCCAGGATAACACAACTAGACTTGGTTTTGACTTTTGTACCAAGTTTGGACCTCCGCAGACAGCTAAGTTGTAACTCACAGAAAACTTTGCGAAAACCACAGAGGAGGTCATATAGAGATCTAAAACGTATAGTTCAGGTGAAACCTCGATTTTGGATTCAAAATGTTTCCTATATACATAGGGCATAAATGAGAAAAAGTAAAAATCTTATATTTGACGCAAAGAATGGAAATGTGACGCAAATTTATCTCACCAAGTGGTAACTTAATCTACAGAATATGATTTTGATATGCCATCTTTTACAATACCACCTTGAAAATAACAAATGCTTATCAATTAAATCGTTTGTAAACTTAAACATTAAGCTGGGGCTTTTGGCTTGCTTAAATAAAATTCCTTGTGTATTGATATTTAAAAAACATGGCATTTTGCCATGTTTTTAGTGAATTGATTTTTACGAACTGATTATATGGTAAGCAACCAAGCGCAAAGAAAAGGAATACCCTTAACATATACATAAGGGTACATGTACTCTTATGTATATGTTACCGCATACTTACATAACAAAAAGTAAGTATGCGTAAAGTATAAGTCACTACAACTTTGAAGTCGAAGGTGGGAATAACAAATGAAAAGAATTTAATAAATGAGCGCTAGAGGAGTTTATCATAAACATAATAATAAAATAAGTCCATCCACTGATATCTATAATCTATTTAAAATAAAGCATAACCGGCTTTCAACAAACTATAGTATATTATGCTACTAGGCAGCAAAATGGAATTTTGCAGACGAGTTTTATAAATTTGCCCCCGAGCGAAGGCGAGGGCGGGCTATGGAATTACCTGCAGAGGCGCAAGCCGAGGCAGGTAATTAACTCATTTGATAGACGAGGCGAAGCCGAGGCTGGCAAATGGCGAATTACCTGCAGAGGCGTAAGCCGAGGCAGGTAAATAATTGCACGAGTCTGCAATGTTTCCTTTGCTGCATAGTAGCATATACTATTTTATCTACTAACGGCAGAAAAAATACACAAGAGATTATTTTAAATACTTGCTGCGAGATTTTACAGGCAGTAAAGACTGCTTTGAAGTAGATGCAACGCTGACAATATCAGGTGGAGAGTGGTCCAATAACTCGTCAATGTCAACAATGTTTGTATTTTATTCACTTCACTGTTGTTCTCAATCATTATGTTTTAGTAACTTAACTTTAGTTTACAGATTTAGTTTTTGATAACGTTCTATTTTTGTAACTTTATATACTTAAACTAAATATAACAACATGAAATACAAAATCTGACGACTTAAACATTAAAAATCTGTCGATTCATAAACAGATGGTAAATAATTTAATTTAATGCCAAAATTATCAGTGTTGCCAATTTGTTTCCAAAACATTATATATTATTAGATAAACAAATGTTAAATGTTAAACATTTAATAATAATATCGTAATTGTAAGTAACAATAAAGAAAGTTACATACTAGAAACAAGCTAGAATAAATCATAGTTTACAAAATAAAACAAGACCGAAATTCACGCAATAATTTGTAAAATAATAACCTCCGCTCATTCATTTTCCCGCCTAGGGAGTTTTGACTTGTTTCCCATGTTATTTAAATGAGCCATAACTCCCTAGTACATTTTTCATTACCAAAACATTTTGCGTACTGTTTTGAAACATTTTGCGTACTGTTTTAAAATATTTCCCGTATTGTTTGACAGTGTAGGTAAAATGTCATTTTGCAGCTTAAAAACAGTCCAGTATTGGCTAATTTTGCTGCCGTGAGTAGATAAAATAAATTATTAGCATCAGTGGAGAAACTTATTTTATTACTCTGATTATGATAAACTCCTCTAGCGCTCATTTTTTTAATTTTAGTGCATTGGTTAGTCGAACTAGTACCATCAGACTAAGTAAGCACTGAAGATGACCTTTAGTTTGTTGAAAGCCGGTTATGCTTTATTTTCAATAAATTATTGACATCAGTGGAGCGGTTTATTTTATTACTCTGAAAATGAAAAGAACTTTTTTCTTTATTCTGTTTCTTATAACTTTTTAGAGTCGATGCCGACACTTAGACTTAATGCAATTTTATGTCGAGTATATATGAGGACAGCTTATATAAAACCAAGTAATCAAGTATTGTTCTCCTAGGAGACACAATTTCACACACAATTTTTTTTTTTCAACATTTTGAGGAAAATGTGTACAATGAGAAAAACCACTACTCGTGAAAGAAATATAGCGACAAAAGAAACGACAAACTGAAGGTATCAATGCGGACATTGTTCGGAGTTAGAAAACGCGAAGGAAAGAGACAGCCAGACAGCTTTGTAGAGCTGGGGTATTCCAGAAAAAACAATTCTGTTTCAGACTTATTGCCTCCCATTAAAGGACAAATTCTAAAAGTTTTCTACTAAAAGTTGAATCACTGACCAATATATTTTTTAAAATACAACAAATTCTTGTCTGTTTTTGTCATAGATTTTTAGTATTTGTACTAATGAGAGTACATCATTAAAAAATAAACAAAATCATAAACTACACCTTAAGTCTAATTTTTGTGCCAAGATTCAACTCTCATATTATATAGAAATACACACAAACAGACGGAAACACAGCATCATGACAGAAAAACCATTTGGAACGCCATAAAAATGTCTGAAACGGATTAATACAATTACGAATATATATTTTCGATAAAATACATACATATATATATTATATATATATATATATATATATATATATATATATATATATATATATATATATATATATATATATATATATATATATATATATATATATATATATATATATATATATATATATATATTATATATATATATATATATATATATATATATATATATAAATATATATTTTAAAAAAATAATATATTATATAATATAATAATATATATATAATATATAATATATAAAAATTATATAAATATATAATTATAAACCTTATTGATAATAAGATGAAATTTGGCACAAATGATAGTCTTATACATAGTCACATACGCGCCAAATCTCAATCCGATCGCATCATTTTTTCGCATTTTATACTTTTTCGAAATTTTTGCTGAGTCATTATTCCGGGTTAATGACGTCATTAAAAAATTCCATAGCACAACTACAGGGGTAGACTGATTTTTGTAGAAAATTTCAACTCTCTGGCATAAATACACTGGGCGCTACGATGGTAAAAGATACACACACACATACAGACATAAAACTTTGCGAAAAACACTCAAGGAGCCTTAAAAACGTCTGATACGGATAATTCCGGTTTTATCCCGGTTTCGGATTTTTTGCAAACACAGTACTTTTCCTATATACCTACGGTATAAATGAGGAAAAGTTCAAAATATAAAAAAATCTAATTGAGTTTACATTAAACTCAATTATAGTGACTAAATATAAACCAAATTATTGAATTTGTTACAGTTATGTCCCTTTATGCAATACATAACCCTACCAAGTTTTATTTCAATACACCTAGCAAATCTGTGGTTCTTGTTTAATCACTAATAGTCAAGTAGCATTGAGGGAGGTCCTAGGACGAGCGAAGCGATTCCCAAGACGTACCGCAATATAAAATTGGTAATTTTTATATTCTGAGGTTTTATATTCGAAGTTGTGAGGATGATCTAAGCAAATCTAATGTGGCGAGGAAAAGATCCGAGGTACCGCGTACCCATATTATAAATACAAGTAATTGTTGATATCTTTGGTTCCAATAATTAATCCCTCTAGTTTTTAAGTTAACCAAAGTGGTGATTTCTTCAGTTAGTAGCATAAGTTACTTGTGAGACTGTTTAGTTAACCTTGGTAGGATTATTGAGATCTACAGTAAATACAATCATCGCTTCTGATTTACAACTGCGGCTTCGACCGTAGTAAGTATCCTTACGAGAAGGAGTTGGCGAAAAACTTGAGGAAATTGGGGAAGAGCGTTCTCCATGTCACCTATGATGACAACGCTCTTCCTCCACTTCCCGGGGAAAGAATTCTTCCCTACATCCCTATGTACCATAAACCATTCTTATTATTATTAATATTCCCAGATTTTATTATAAATCGGCCGATTCTTAAGTTGCACATTTCATCTAAATACGATTTTAATTTCACACAATTTTATTTAAAACCAGGACCCAGTTCATCTTTAATTCTAAAATCAAGCTTCCTACCTTATTTCAGAAACAGCACCAAGATTCGACCTGTTTCCTAACTTATTTATCAAGTTTTATTTTATAACTATCAAATTAGTGATTATAAAACTTCTTGGCTCATTAAACCGTAATTTGCGTTTAAACTTTAGAACTAATATACCAGCTGGCTCTATTACACATAAAGCTAAATAAGTTAAATTCAACCTTCACTTATCCTACAAGTTTTAATAAGCATCAAAAGGTTAGAAAATAATATAACCAACAATAAACCTTATTAAAAGATAGAAGTTCAAAATATTAGATTTTTCCTCCTTCTCACACTCTCAAAGGCACTTAAAATTCCTCTCATAGTTTGAATATTTAAACCCAAATATTGTATAATAAATATTAGCTTTTATAGAGCAAATTTCTGGAATGAAAGTTTTCTATACTTGTAAAATGATAGTACTATAAAATTTCTATTGGTAATCCTGGATTTATTCACATTGTAAATTACTAGTGTGCCAAGGGTCTAGCATAACTTTAGCTTTACTTATGTAACTCCTACGTATCTTACATTAACTAATGTGGGAATACTAATATTGTAAATTGCTAGGGTGTAAATGGTTTAGCATAACTTTAACTAAATCGATGTTAGTTCTATGCATAGAGATATATACAAGAGAGGGCATAGATCATCTTAATTCACTGAACCTAAGAGATGCCTGAAACATTTCTTTGGGCCTCTCAGGGGCTCTGTGTAACCTCATTGAGACCTCCTTCATGAATAAGTTAAAATTACAATAAATAAATATATTTCGACTTCCCGCACATTGGTGGTCCTTTGATTTGTATTTTAATGTTCAACCATACAAGTTATTGTAATTTTGTACTGATTATTTCATTATATTTATAACTCAAAGTGGTCTAATTTTTTCGATGTTTCAAAATTTAACCAAGGGTCCCCCTAGTAATAATATCTCTATGGTTCAATGTAATTTTTATTAGCTAATCTGGATTTGTTTAAATTGTTAATTACAAGTGTGTACTTATAATTTATTATTTATTATAAACTCTTTGGGAGATACCTCAGGCGTTAGTGGGATCCATTACGCTCCAAAGTTGGTGATTGAACAATAATTTTTATAATCTGAAAGCGTAAGGTGGGATGCGAACCTCAGACCTCCGTGGTGTCAACGGTCAGTATAAATACTAATGCATTATCGACTTTGAATCCAAAAGCGGCTTTTTTAGCGGTGTCGCTACCGTTTTCAAAAAAAATAGATGGTCATGGGATAACTTGTCCCATATAGAGGTTAAAAGTTATTGGAGAAACGAATAAAGTTTGTGTTTTTCACTTTTAAAGTCAAACACGATTAATGTCAGCATTCTTTGATTCAATAATTTTTTCATATTTTGTTATGATTTATGCCGTAATTTTCTCAAACGACATAAGAATAATATTAAATGTGCACAATTAACCACTACACAATAATAAACCGTTCCGGTACTTAAATCCACATTGGAAAGGTCACGTTATTAACCCGGTTTGCTAAGTCAGCAAAATTTTCAAAACATCGTTTAAATTCAATAGCTTTGTGCCAAGCATTGGACTAGTATATACTAATCTCAGTGCCTCCAGCTTAATTGTTAAGAAATTTTATATTTTTTAAATAATTTCTTGCTTATTTTTATTTGTGTTAGATAAACCAAATAAATCTGGCACGGGGTCCTTACCGGGCACTTTTCCTTTAAAATGCATGCTTCTGGGCTAAAAAATATTTTTTTCTTAAGTTACCAGTTTATGCTTTGTAACGTAAGCATTGATAAGCATTAATCAACTGAGATTAAATTTAATGCAAACAATGGTGGGCATAGTTTTGAAAAACCAACGAGATGTATATATTTATCTGCGTATTTCCTTGGAAAATCCAGAGAAAAAATTAAAACGAATAGTCATGCTATTGCTCCAGTTAAAAAGCATAAACGGGAAACTTAAGCAACAATGGATTTTTAAGCACAGAAGCATGCATTTCAAAAAAAATTCACGGGGCATGCGGGCCCCCGCACCAAAATGTTTTTTATTGGGAATGCCTGATACGTTCCTTTCTCTTAACTTTCAAACTTCTATGTAATATCCATTACCAAACCTGGGTTTATTCATATTTATAATTACTAGTGTGCAAAGGGTTTATCATAACTTAAGTTTATCTTTCTCAAAGCATTTAGGGTATTCCGTTGGCGAAACTTGTGTTTCAGTAAGGAATTGTATAAATGAAATATTAAACTTCTCAAAAGTGAAATATTACTCCTCATAATGTAATATGGATCCATGGCTCTTTACGTCACTTTCTTGTATTTTCGGTCCGCTTCGCAGTTTTGAACTTTACCCAGATGTTTAAAATGACCATTAGAGTTATTATTAGTTAATTTAGGTTAAGGTTACTTAACGTTTGTTATAATGGGTAAGTAATTATGTGTAAACTAAAACTAAAGTAATAAAATAGTATAGGCAAAATACAAAAATGGGGGAATAAAAATAGGTAAATAAAGTTTTATAAATACAAATTTATATTAAAATTTTGAATAATTATTCTGTATTAAAAGTTGGTTGAGTTGATAAAAGTTGTATAGTTGCAATGTAGATAGCTAGAAGGTATAGTTATAAGGGCGGGCTACCATTTCCAGGCTAGACCAAGGAAGGGCAAAGGGTCAGAGGTAGGTCTGTGTCAAAAGTTAGTCGCAAGCAAACAAGTATTTCGTAAGGGAAACCACTTGTCATGTTAGAGATAACAATCCGTTGTTTAGATAAGTTTTAAGGTAGGCGGTATGTTGGTTATAGTTTTACACAACGCGGTAAATAATGTGGTAAGGTTAGAGTCCCAATGGTTAACTCCTTGGTTTAACCTAATTTAGATTTTATTCCCTAAAGGATTGTAAAGTTGATTTTATTCCCGTCTCTTTGTTACATGTATCTCTGTATGTCACTTAATAATACATCCTATACCTTTTCCTGAACAAACCTCTTTACATTTGTTTTGCTTTTCTATCTCCTCTCACAGAAAAGAGAAGCATAGCTTTAAGAATCACGCATCATTAACTGATCAATAAATATGTTAAAGTTTATTTATATTTTTTATGCATATTTTTGGCGACTTTTTAAAGAAAATTACAAGAATGAAGTTATCAGAATGAAAGTGTAAGAAAAAAGGGGGGATAAATAGAGTATTTGCATTTTTCCAATTTTTTATGCTCATAAAATGATTAAATGAGTTTCAAACATATATTAAGCTGTAAAAAAAATATTTAATTTAATTTTAAATAGTCAAGATAAGCATTTAAAAAAGTAGTGAGGGGGAATGGGTGAGAGAGTGGGGTCAAAAACGGAGCGTTCTAAAGGTTGGGTCGTTTAACGTACAGATGGGAATTTTAGTTAGAAATATCATAAGGTCAACAGTTGCTTACAGTTCAATAGAAGGAAAAGAAGACTGAAACAAAACAATTCCGTGTTCCAGGTAATACAATGCCTAAGGAATTTGATGACTACAGCTGTCAGTATCATCTTGTTGACAGTATATAGAATAAAAACACACTTTATGTGTGTTGCTCTAGTGAATATTGTTACTAAATGGCGGTATTCTTACGTTCTGACGTCACCTCTGGCCGTTTTCCCGCCAAAAGAACATTAATATATTTTTCAAAAGTATAAGTTTTTTCATTCTAATATTATACAGGGTCTTCTTTTATATGACGTACTTATAATGCAATAAAAATATTTGTACAAATACTCTAATCTCCTAGACTTTCTTATCTCTGAAAAAATGCATATATATATATATATATATATATATATATATATATATATTATATATATATTATATTGTATATATTTTATTTTAGTGTATTATATTGTTTTGTAGACCATAAACGTCAAGCAGCCTTTGAGCGAGGCAGTTTCTTGAGCAAAAAATTCCGAGGAACTCAACTCGCTTTTTATAAAAATTCTCGGACAAATAGAGCCTTGAAGAGGGCGAGCCAAAACCCTACGAGGCATGGTGTTGTAAGAGAATTTGCTAATAAAGTGGGTGGCGGGCGGGAGTCGGACTCAGGAGGAGGCAAAACCAATTTTAGAGGCTCCTAATGACAAAAAATAGGAATTTTTTTTCGTCATTCATTAAAAAACTTTTTTTTCATTCATTAAAAAACTTTTTTTCATTCATTACATAACTTAACTGAAATTTTTTTTAATGAAATGCGCTTTAATGTATATATGGTTTAGCAAAATCAGCACTTAATGTGAATGTGTGGTATAAAATATTGCCTAAAATATTTACTTGCGCGATTTCTTTAAAAATGAGTTGTAAGAAGTAATGTTAATGTTCAGACAACGAATCGTAAACCAAATAACTTAGGCAAAAATAGATTTTTAAGTATGACAGTAAGTATTCTAAAGGTAATTTGCCCGGCATGCGCACCCCCGCGTTATAATTCTTCTTTGAAAATTCGCGATACTCTAGGCCAACTACCATGAGAAAAAAAATATACATAACAACGACAATGTTGCGGCAAGAAAGTGGCGGGCACATTGTGGGGCCCGGGCTACGGATTGGCGTAAGTGGCCATTTATTTAGTAAGGCCTCTTATTAAGTCTATCTGCTGAGTCATCTCTTTATTATTATTCGTTTTTTGGTTTCCTTTTGATTTATTTTGTAATCTTTTACTGTTTCATTATTTTATATTGTTATTTTCTCTTTCCCCTTCTAAGTCTTTGTTGAAGTCTAAAGCCCTTCAGGCTTGCTTTGTCCCCTTTTATCCTAAGCATCATAATTGCTTCATGATCGAAGTTTTGCATTCTTTGAGGGAAACATCTACCCTCAGGAAAAACTCATCCTCGACCAATTATATTACCACAAATTAGGGGGTTTTCTTGAAATAAAGCAAGTGTTTGTTAAACCTCTACCTAATCCTTAATTATTGTAACACCTAAATAAATTTTTGTTTTATTAAAAAGGATAATTGTTTATTTCAAAAGGAAGAAGGGGAAACGAAAATTTAACATCTTTCCCCTTGTAATGAGAAATCATACTGGAAATCACACTGGAAGTCTCAAAAACAGCAAACAATGTTTTTCATAATGATACGGCTGTGCAGCAAGATGACCAACAAATTCAAAATATTTAACCAAAACATCCAAAAAAGACATACATGATCCGAATGCTTTTTTCTGTAGCACTCTTATTTGCTTACCTTTTCTCAAAAATAACTTACAAATTTGGGATTAAATTTCTTATAATTTTTTGTAATTGCTCGTTGTTCTAAATTAAATGCTATTTACTTTAATCTATTCGTAGCTTTATATAAAATATATATTTTTTTAAATCAAATTATATCTCGTCGTTGAAATTATATAACTTCTGCCAAACGACATTCAAAACAAATTGAAACGATAGCAGTATCAACGGTCGAAGTGTTTGAAGCTGCTTATCTATTTAGAAAAGTGATTTTTCTAGGATGAGCTTGAATGTGTTTCATTATAAACAATAGAAATACAACCTCTCCGCGGGATATAACTGCAGCAAGATGACCAACAGAATCCAAACGTTTAACGTTCAATTGGCAATGCTTTTTCAGCTTAACTAGAGGCCATCATCAGTACAAACTTATTAAAGAAATAAAAACAAAAAAATGAGTCTGTGGTTGACATTTGAATATAGTATTAAACAGTTCCAGGCTCTATATTTGATTTAAAATATTTAAATGCATAAATAAAAATATCTTTATATCTTTTCTTATTATTATTATTAATGATAATAAGAAAAGTTAATCATAAGTCTTTGGTTTTTATGTTTTTTGGAGCTTTAAATTGAATAAAACCGGTACGGAGTCGATACGGCCATACAAAGTCAACCAAAAAGCTGTACATATATATTTTGCATTTTCAATTTTTTAAATTAGTAGGCACTTCAGTGGTTTATACTTTTTTATTTTAAGTTTTACTTCAATGGCTTATTCAATTATTTGGTCCTCTATTCTGTTCCATTCTGTTTCATATCAAACAAGACCTCACGTCCAGAGTTGACTGTCAATCAGATCATTATTGGCAGCACTGCGTACTTTAACCGAAACTAAATTTATTCTTGGATCCCTATTTATCATAGAAAATGCGATAGTCGAAAAAATGGGATTGGAATTACAATTTTTTAAAAGAAAATTAGGTTTAGAAAAAGAGCATTGTAAGCTCGTTGGGTTTGTAAATAGCGCTCTATTTTTCTTTTTCATGATACAATCAAGTCGACCGTGTAAATATGTGTCGATTTTTATCCTTAAGACGCTTACACCAGATTTTCATAAAAAGGACACCTTTTCCCAGGTTTTATCGAGTTAAAAAAAATGAAGGATACTTTTAACTTTTCTTAGAGGTAAGGATGTGAGGGGGCTCATTACGACTGAGTTAGACACGCACGAAATCACCTCTTTCCCTCCCTTAGTGCATGTTTATTTAAGAGTGATTGAAGCCTAACTCTGGAGCATCATTAATGTCCTTTTCTTTTGTTGAAGACAGGATGTCAAGAATAACAAAGCCTCGGTTGGGTTCACATAATTTGTTTTTCAGATCGTATCCTGCGGCTCCCACACCCGGGCTCGCGACCTTAAGTCCTTAACAAGATGATTTACCTTAAATTATCCAGTTGGTTTGATTTAAAAATAACATTCGTAATTTTCTCTTGTCTTTATCTTATACTTTTAAACCATTTACTCCTATTTAAGTGAGTGTGGTGACTCTAATAGTTTAAAAATATTTATAAATGTACAATTTTAAAAGTGTCTTCTTAGTGTCTTAGCAATGGTTAAGATAAACTATTACACTACATTACGCATGTAGCGAGGGAAACGCAACATTGCATGCGTAGTGTGGATTTGCAGCCTAGCGAAGCGAGTGTTGTGGCACCACACGAGCAACGCAAGAATATGGATTACTCGCGTGTAGAGTACCGTTCTTTATTTATGGTTGGGGTATAAAATAATAAAAATATAATAAAGTATAATATATAAAAATATAATATAAATATAATATAATAAAAAGTAATTACATAATGAACTGACTTTAAACTTCGTCGCGTATCAATTCGATCGTGTTGTTCTCGGTCCGTGTGTGTGTGGTGTGTGCCTTGAATTAAAATACATTTTAATATACTTTATTAATCGACATACGTAAACCCTAAAATCAAAAATAAAAATTGCTGGTAAAGATTTTATAGATATCATAACTATCAGAAAAGGACCCTGTAGCTAGAGCAGGTACTAGCGTAAGAGAGGAGTTAGATATTACCCATGTAAGATAATTATAATTTGTTAATAAATTATAGTACATAACAAACAAATAAATAAATAAATGTGTGTGTATAGGTAAATATATGTATATGAAATGTATGTGTGTATGTGTATGTACAAAATAAAATACATTTATATTAAAAATCATTTAATTATATATTAAATTCTACTAACATAGGTTAAAAACTGAAATTACTATCATATGTTAAGATTATGTCTAGTGTTAAAACGTTGTTACAAGTGTACTTTACACAAAACTATCTCCCTCTCTGCAGAGGCTTTAAGCTCCAAGCCTGCTTATAGCGGAGAGATAGCTTATTTTTTAATGCTTTATTATTTATTGTTTATTTAACTGTTTTATTTATCAAATTATTTATTTAATAAGGCATTTTGTAAAAAAAATTATATTCAGGCAGATTATTTTCAGAATAACTCCCATTTATTTATTAGAAATCATTTACTTGAAAGAAAAAAAGAAAAAATTAATGAAGTAAGCGAATCGATAAATTGCAAAAAACTATAGCTATATACAAAACTAAACTATATACTATTTAATATACATATAAAGTATACATATACATATAATATACTGTATATACATATAATATATATACTGTATACATATAATATACTGTATGCATATACTAGCAACACGTATTGATAAGGACTATCAAACTCACTTATTCGGTACCACTACTGAAAATAAAATAATTCCTTATACTTTTGGAACTATTGCCGAAAGTAAGAAGTATTCTTCTACAACAATGTAAGATGTATTTCCGGTGCATGTTGACAGACATATAATGGCAATATTCCGTTTCAATAATATATCAAATATATCTCATGATATTTTGATAGGAATATATATGTAAAGATTTGTTTAATACAAATCTAAAATTACACGTGTTTTTCCATAAAGAATAATAGTTTGCAAGCCGAGCCAATGCTTCTTTAGAATGGTCGAATTATCGCTCAATAATACATTTCAACATGCACGGAAAACTGAGGCATGTTGTCACAAATTCCATAAATTTATTTTTTCATATTATATCTCGAATACTACATGCTTCCACTACACCTTACATCTTTGTTATAGTATGCCCTAATAAGGTTACACAGAGCTCCTAAGAGCCATAAAATGATGTTTCAAGGCTCTCGATGCATAGGCTGTGTCCCCTTTAGTAATATATCTATCCCATAAGAGCCCTAAAATGATGTTTCAAGGCTCTCGATGCATAGGCTATGCCCCCTCTAGTAATCTATATGCTGCTAGTATGGATAAATAAAACATCCAACATTTATCAAATAAGTCGAAGTTATTCAAACATCTCTCTAAATATATTTATGAATAATAAAGTCAAGAAATAAGTTTATTGCAAGTAGTAAACATAATAAAAATAATATTAAAACCATAATAAAACATTGGCGTTGTTTACAACTCTTGGATATTAGAATATGCGCTTCCTCGGAATAACGACCCTAAAAATGGGATCGTAAAAAGAAAGATGCCTAAGTAATGAGAAAATTCTTAGATGAAAGCTTTTCAGACAGTATTGAAGTGTTATTGGTTGAAAAGATAGATGGGGAATAATACTAAAGGGGGTTTGAGAACGGACAATAGCTTGGATATGATTAGTTTATCGCAACGACTTCTTATCATTATCCCCTTCTTATCATTAACGTCTTCTTATTATTAGGTCTTGCTAACCCCCACCACTACTCCTTCGGGCACTCGTAGCACTGCTACATCCTTCCTATCGTCAGGTTATGAACATTAGAAGTAAAGTTTTAGTTCTTTATTATTGTTTGGTATTTGATTGTACATATTTAATGTTATTCTTACCTTTTTCAAGAATATAAATTTATGAATCCTAAGAAAATAAAAAAATACTACAGGCTGTTGATGTTAAGCGTGTTAGATCTGGAAAGTGAAAAAAAAAACTTTATTCGCTTCTCCAATACTTTTAAATTCATGGGACGAGTTGTCCCATGCTCATCTATTTTCCCTGAAAACGGTGGCGACACTTTTTGCCTTTATGCTCCCCCAGTGGTGACAAATGATTGATGTTGGGTTTCTTTCTGTTTTCAATCCTTAATGAGATCACTTTGTAGCATGGCGAATTGACTTAGCGCGTTATTCCCTTCACTGAAGATCCTTGTAACTGCAGAATTGAATGTAGTAAATCTAAATTTACGAATACAATTACTGGAGAAAATTTAAGTTTTGTTTACCGGTCTAAAAGTCGACTAAGAACTATCAAATGTTTTCAAAGGAGGTTATAAAATATTGGTTTTGTCAACATGGAGCCCTAATATGAGAGCAGACAACGATATACATTCCAATGTAGTAACACAGCCATAGCATCTTCTAGTAATAATTATGAAGTCTTTTATACTAAATAGAACTTTAATAATTATTATGGATACTGCTAAGCAAAAGTAATATTACGGTAATACAGATAATTAATAAACATATTAATAAAAGCAATAACACGCAAAATTAATGATAAGATAGAAGGAATTATAATAAGTATAAGTTATTGTAGAGAAATGGGGATAATAATAAGCAAATGAATGAAAATTACAACACTGATCATTAGTAGAAATAGTAATAATAATAAGTAATACAGTAAGGTACTAACAATAAGTAATAAGGATAATTATAGGCAAAAGTTTTAAAAGGATAATACTGATCAGTAAAAGAAATAATAGTAAATATAAAAATTTACGTTTATAATGAAATTTAAAAAAAATTCAATGTAAATAAAATTTAATAAAAATTGTCTCTTTATGTTTCTTTATTAGATTAATAAATGAGTACTTTCCCTACAGAATACAGATTGCAATTATATAAGCAACATTTAATAGAGATAAAAAAGCTTTCTAAGCGATTTACTCGAGAAGTGAAGTTAAAGCCCCTTTATTTGCAAGAGACATAGAGGCTGTAAAGTGAAGTTTAATGATGGGGTGTTAGGGTTCCCTCCGCTAGACTTGGCGCCAAGGAGGGACCAAGTCACCCTCCGTCTCATGATGCAGGAAATCCGTACTGGATTGAAGCGGTTAGGAGATTACTTTGTAACAATGATGGAATCTGGATGATTTCGAATCTGATGATATTGTTAGTTGAGTATTATGGATTATTTAATTTCATAGATTACCATGTTATAAATCACCATTTTTTTAATAGCAAATGTAAGTGATTGAGAAAGTAAATATTTATAAATTGCAACCTGCTGCTTCTTCTGCCACTTGGGGTGATTACTTTTTCTTTCTGATTTTTATACCTGATACAGTTTGTGCAGTGACAAAAATGTGACTCAATTCGTACTACCTCAAACCAAATTTTTGGTTTGAACTTTGGTTGCAGTTATCCGATTTTGACGAAAAAAAGTTTGTTTTATAGAAAATTTTATCAACTTTAAAAAATGTTCTCTTAATGTTTTGCACACGACCCACAGGGAACCACTTATTTAAAGAAAACTGAAATCGGTGCGATTTTATAACATTTTTAGCATGCGCAATCATTAAAGGGTTCTACTCTGAATTGCCTAAAGAAAACATAGTCTGCCTGACTATGTTTTCTTCATAATTTAAGGTATATATCCACAAAAATTTTGTTTGAAGTAGTGCAAAATGAGTCACTATCAATTAGTACAAATGAGTCACTACAATTTTCCTCATTTTTTCAGGTCCGGCTCTTGGTCGACTCGTCCAGGTCGGTTCATTGGTTCAGGTCGACTATCAAAGGCTATTTCAAATCGAAAGAAATATGGTAAAAGTTTGGGACATAAACTCAAGTTATAATGTCTTTTTTAAACATAACATGACATTATAACATAAAATAAGGTGTCATATGTTAAGCTAAACAATGAGCTAAAATCATTGAGGCCGGTTTCAGCAGAAGACCATATTATGTGGCGCAAATAATATAGACACACATATATACATGTATAGATTTTTTATATATTTTTATACCTTTTTGTAATGTCACAATGCCACGTCATCTTTCAGAGGGGTAAATATTTTAAAATCCAACTTAGTACGAAATTCATCTAATAGTATCATCGACCCTTTTGTCGAATGGATGCCCTTCACTCAGCAACGTTTCCTTGCTCCCGACCTTACAAGCGTGTTTGGTTTTTAAAATAGAATAAAATAAGCAAAGACTGATGTGCGAACAATATCATGAACTAGATCATTACACTATGTCAACTTCACATCTATATTATCATGTGTAATTAATCAGAACCGAGTATTTGCATACATGCATTGGAAATAATCACAACTAGATTTTCATAATATTTTCTTAACCTATTTCCCTCAGGTAAAACCCAACAACCAGAATATCGTGACTAATCCAACTTTAAAAATCAACATGAGAAATAATTGAGTGAAAATTTGTTCTTTCCTTCGTTTAGAAAATTATTAAGAGTCGTAAATCTCTCAAATTTTCGCCTACTCGTGGAAACATCTAATTATCAGCTATTATGTAATTGTGTTCATATTCAGGTCGGGGGCGTTACCAACTACATCCAACCCACTTATTGAAAAGCCTAACTTAAGGCGATTTTTCCTAAGTCTTAAGTGGGGAAATTATCGGTGAAAATCACGCTACCCTTGCTCTTTAGTGTGGTGTTTAAAAACTAATTATAAATAATTTAATATTCATTGAGAAAATAAATTTTTGTGTAATCTAAGTTTTTTGTTTTCTATGTAATTAATTTATTTCACATATTTAATATATAAGAGGTAAATAAATATGACATAAATGGAAATAAGCTGTTAAGTAGGACCTTTTATATAAATCAGAGATTTTTAGATGCTGATTCGATTGAAACCAGTTCGAAGTAACCAGTAAGTAACCAAAAAACCCTTAATAAACATGATAAATATCCGGTTTCCCAAGTAGACGTTTGAAAAACCAAATTACCTGGAAGGTGTATTTTTGAATTCTATAAGGGATATAAAAATTGGCTTTATGAGTTGAATAAAACAGGTCTGGAGTCTATATAACTCTAAGAAACTGAAAAACCAAATTGACGTGGTAAATAACCGGCAGAATTATGGGACGAAAAATTTAAGTAAGGTATTGTACATAATCTACCTCCGTAGCCGCGGTCGTATAGTAGATGTGACCCACCCGAGGTGGTTCCCGCAGGGCGATTACCCTGAAGGGCCGAAGGGCCCTAAAACGGGCATTATTATTATTTATTATTAGTATTATTGTATATAGCTATAAGATAACTATAAGATTCGACCGCCAACCGGGCGAATCTTGGATTTCTTTATCGTAAATTCATTTAATGTTTGATTTTATTGGTTCCAGTCTCTTTTTGCCATCAGTAACGAATTCGTGGAAAATAATGCGAGGGAACCAAGAAGGTTCCCTCGGAAACAGTCCTGGATGTTTAACATCGCCCTCAATTTCAAATCAGCCCAACCATATTGGTTCCTCAACACTATTTTCCCGCGCCTGATTTTAGCCGTGTGTCGTATTATTAATTATTGGGCTTAATTTTTTTCTAAGAGCTTCACCTGAAGAATTTGATTCGTTTAGTCCGTATCAAGCTTAAGAGCAATAAGTTTCTAACCATATATATATTTAAATAAGTTCCTTCGCAAACCTTTCTCCTATTACAAGATATGACAAAGTGAGAAAAATAAATAACTAAAACCCTTTAAACAAAAATGATTTATTATTTTGCAGTTAATTTATTAAATTTATTGCCGAGTAAAAAATAGAGGTCACTAAGTGGAATATCACAGAGTGGACAGAGAGACCAAATTGTAACACGATATTCTAGTGTTGGTTTAAAATTTACAGCTTTTGTCATTTTAGGACCCCTTCGCTTTGTATTTTGATACCACTGTTGGGGGGGGGGGGTACAGATAGAACTAGCGCATTGAGCTATGAAGATAAACTTCTAATTGATAGATCTATGGGTTGTGTACGTTTGTTCAAAAACACACTGAATGTTTCCATTTTCAGAAAATTTCCCGAGTTATGTGTAATAGCTTTTTGGGGGAAAATCTCTCTCTTTTACTACATTAAGGACAGTGTATTGGGTTTACACCGATCGAATAAACTGATAAATAACTCCTAGTCATTGATAAAGTGGGAGAAACAACTGAAAACAAGCACTGATTTTAACTCACGAAATAGATTAATATTGGGTGAATCGTTGGTTGCGTAATATTTCGATTAAGTGAACATATATGTTTCTTCTGATATCCGACAATTTATCATGTCTACACCTATACTAGCACAAAAATAATATAGTGGTTGTATATTTTGTAAAGACCTCTTTATAAATAGATAAATAAAATTAATGTAACTCTGTATCGTTTATAATACTTTTAAAAGTATAAATTTTAAATATTAATTATTAACAAGATAAAAAATGCATTATTATTAAAAAAGATAAAAAAATTTCTAGCAATTCAGCGATATTTACTGGGAATTGTAATTTTAGATTTATCGGATTTACAAAATATCAAATATGAGATAAAATGAAAATTCGAACTTGAGGATTAAGAGTTTTATATTTCTAAATTGAACTCATGTCAAATAACCTCTGGCTATAAGCAAAATTATGATTTAGTTAAAATAAAAATGTAATTTTGAGTTTTGTTATAAATCTCTTACATGTTGAAATTATTTGTTATTCAATGGTTTCCGGAAACATTACAGTGCCATTTTCTGCGGATTTTTACTATATTATAATTGAATTAAGCTATAACGAACAGTTAGGTATTTTAATTAATCTCTATGTTTACCTTAAGTTTGTCTGATACTAAAAAATAAAAATATTGTTTTAAATTTAAAGATATCCTTTCTTTCAGTTTAAACACTGGCTGACATCAAACAAATACACCAGAATTTTTTAATTCTTTAGTGAGGCATCTTATGCCTTTATATTTATATTCTAATATCTATATTTATAATAATTTATTAATAAATAATTGTTTATAAAAAAAAATAGAGTTAGACCAATTCAAATGTATTTTTTTTATCAGACTTAATATATGTGAGTCGATAGACAGTTCTATAGTATAAATGAAGCGATTCCTAAATTATCAGTACGAGCAAAGCGAGTCTGAAGAGCAAGGATGAGTGAAGCGTATCCGACAAGGTGAGGAACAGTTGCGAGATACCCTGCACCAATATATTTATTCCAATTAATTTCATAACGATACATCGTATGCGGAAAATAAATTAATTTATTTAAATAAATAAATTAAAATATGAGTCTGTCCAACATATTGATATTTTAAACCAAGTATTAATTAAATCATGACTGTGTATTTCTCTGCCTTCTAAATAGTAATTTATATTCAAATATAAATGCGTAGAAGTCTAATAAAAGACACAAAAATCAGAAACGAAATATTTGGAGTGACAAAAAAATGACATTAATTGGACATAAACTGAGGCGCTGTCTGTCGGTGACAGAAGGTAAGAGAAATTCCATCATCAATTGATATCATGTCATCGTCTCCCCCATATATCATGTTTTCAAACCATTTTCTTCCCTAGTCGCGTCTCCCTAAGTTTACTGAAGTTAAATCAACTTTACCAGACATCCATACGACTTTAGAAGTTGGGGAGATACTCCCTTCACGCTTTTAAACAGTATCAAAGTCCTTTAACCCCGTATTCAATCCATATTTCATTGAAACAGCATCGATATTTCATTTTAGAATCTCTAGATAATCTAATGGTTGATATTCCACTACATTTATACTGTTTAAATTAACCTTCTGTTACATTTTTTTGAAATTTTTACCCCAAAAAATACAACTTTAGAAATGACGGAATCAGATTTTCCCTACATTAATTTTTTTCAGTGAATGAAGAAAAAAATTAGAGAAAGAAATTCAACGCACAAAATAAGTTAAGAGATATGAAAAAGACAAGGTCGAGACACTACAAGCAAAGTCTAGGTCAAGATAATGAAGGTCACGATTATATACTTTATAGGTGCAACTCAAAAATGAAGATAAAAAAGAAGTTGAATAGAAAGGGAATTTTTATTACTAATTCATTATGTCAAATTTTTAAATTTAATGACTCAGCAAAATAAGTTATATAAGTCTAAAAAATATTATCTCCCGGGAAGCAAAACTATATTTATGATTCAACTGCGCAGATGTACATGTACAGATAATTCAGACATCCGTCTAGTCGATAGGATCGGATCCCCGAGCTAGGCTCGTTGTTGTTTACCGTTGGTGACCAATTTTAGGTCATGTTATTTTTTTTAAATAATTAAATTATACTGTTAGCGTTCAAACTGTTGATTTTGTCATTCATGAATTTATTATTTAACACACATACACAAATATATATGTATATATATATATATATATATATATATATATATATATATATATATATATATATATATATAAATATAGAGTAAAAATAAAAAAAACAACAACAAAAATAAAACAAATATAGATTTGGACTATACACGACTTTCAGCTACCATTAAGCACTTGAAAACGGGTATTGCAAACTTAATCTGAAAATGAATGCGGAGCTGCTGACGGTTATAAATGCTAGGCTTTGACCTGACCCACGGACTTGTGACATGGAAGGTTAAAGGATCCTTTAAAACAAGATTGAAACAGACCCTTGTTGTTGAGTGGTTCCGCAACAAGGTTGTAACTGACCCTTGTTGTTGAGTGGCACCACAACAAGGTTGTAACAGACCCTTGTTGTTGAGTGGTTCCGCAACAAGGTTGTAACTGACCCTTGTTGTTGAGTGGCGCCACAACAAGGTTGTAACAGACCCTTGTTGTTGAGTGGTTCCGCAACAAGGTTGTAACTGACCCTTGTTGTTGAGTGGTGCCACAAAAAACAGACCCTTGTTTTGAGGCGCCACAACAAGGTTGAAACAGACCCTTGTTGTTGAGTGGCACCACAACAAGGTTGTAACAGACCCTTGTTGTTAAGTGGCGCCACAAAAGGTTGAAACAGATCACAACAAGTGATATTCAGGAGGGGGACTCCTGAATATTATTTACTAAGTTCCTCTAAACTTTATCAGTGTCATTTCCATTGGAATAGAAGTTAAGAAGGCATTAAATTGCCGCCTTTAATATAGGTTGGATAGAACTTCAAGCAGATATCTGCATGAGACTTAGGACACGAGTTATCAAGTCGATGTGCATAAGGGACAAATCATTCAACTTAAATCGCCCTTTTTTCAAATAAGAAAACTTCCCCTCTATAACCAAAAAGTCGACACACTCCGTCAGTATGATTTATAATTGAAACGAATCATATAAATTATAATTTAGGAGGGAGAGAAGGTTGGTTTGTTTAGCTTGAAATTAGGTTATAGAAACTGCCGTTATCAGATAACTTGATTTTGATTTATAAGTCAAGTAAGTTGCAACACGCGCTGAGATTAATACATGGCATTAAACAATTCATAAAGCACAACGTGACACGGTGTAAGCTTTACTTTCTCATCTCATAACTCGATGGATTCATATTATTTAATATTAATAGATATAAAGTATGAAAAATTCAAGCGCGTACGTCCGCATGCCGGGTGAATTTCCTTTGAGATGCGTACTACCGTGCGTAAGAATCCATTTCATAATTTCGTTTTCGGTTTATGCTCTTACAACTGAGCAGTATCAATACTCCTAATTACTCGACTTCTTGAATTTTTTAAAGAAAAAGTGCTAAAACCTATTAAATACAAGCATTAACTTGTGCTAATGATGGTGTGCTCTCCTAATTTCGGATGGATGATCATAGTGTTGTAACCAATAGGATAAATAAACACATTTTCTTTGAAAAATTAAATAAGGAAGTAACGCCACTGCTCAAGTTATTCAGGACAAACTGGAAACGTAAGGCAAAAATTGATCTTTACGCTTGAAAGCACGTATTTCAAAGAGAATCCGTCATTTTCATTAATCCTGAAAATCGCATTTAATTCATTAAAATTAAGCTTAGCTTGAAATTTGATTTTCCGTTTGAGCTGTAGCGTATTTAAGAAATGCGAACATCCATCCATCCATACATACAGAAGTCATTTTTTTGACTTTAGAGTCTGTAGATACTGATTCGTCGACATTTGATAAAAAAAGTGGATGTTTGGTTTTTTACTGATTCAAAACTTCCTCCTTTCTTTTCGGAGGCAGGAAAGTAATCCACAGTAGAAGTTGTAACTAAAAGCAACAAATATATTTAAATATGTCCTTCTAGCGGGTAAAGCGACCTGGAGTTCTTCGTCGTGATGATTGCACAAATCTTACTGCAATATAAATAATGATAAGACGAGTTGGCTAAGAACGAGCAAAAAATAAGATAGTAATGAATTTGATGAGATAGTAGTGAATTTGATAAGATAGTTATGAATTTGATAAGATAGTAGTAAATTTGATAAGATAGGAAAAACGGCGCCGTAGACAATTTATTATTAAGAAACCAATTGTTTATTTTGCTTTCATAAGTAGATAAGATGTGTTTTTAACTCTTCTATAAATTCATTATTCTTGTTGGAGCTTTTTTCCAAAGAAACCAAACTGGTAAGCACGAGCTTAAAAGCTTTTTAATGTTTATTTAGAACACTTTTAAATTCAGTCAATTGTTACTTCTAGTCTGATTCGTTCCTACCAAGCTTGTAATTTAATGTTTTATTTATTATTTTTGCACTAATACAATTATTTTGTATTATCATTACCATTTTAAAAAAAAGAATCTTGACTACATAACTGCTTTCCTATATAGTTTAAATATAGAGAAATATTGTGATAACATTTTTTTAAATAAAACCTTAAGTTTTAAATCTTTGCAAAGGTAAATATGAAAAAAAATTATTTCAGATACAAAAAAATATGAAAAAATCGTGTACGGGGTACCTCAGAACTTTTTCTCATTACATCGGACTCGCTTCGCTCGTCTCCAGATAGTAACTGACTTCAAATAGTCTTCAGATAGCACTGACCATGCTCAATGCTGCTTAACTTTTATGATCCAATAAAAATTATAGATATACTTGAATAATCTATGAATAATATACGAAAATTGATGTACTTATAGGTATCCGAAAAATATTTTTCGGATACCTCAACTAAACGTAAAGATTGATTTTTGATCTAATTTTCGACTCTTTACCATAAATACACCGAGAGGCTCAATGTATTTAAATTAAGTGATACAAATAAGTGACTTAATTTATAAATAAATAAACCAATTATTTATACTTACATAACAATAAAATATAACATAAAAAATAAGTAAAGTTTTTGTTCAACATACACATGCGCGTTTATAATAAATAAATAACTAACTTATTATTTAACTGTAAATTAACTTATTATATAAATATTATTAAAATGATATCAGTTTAAAGTGTAAAGTGTTGGATGAGTTAAAGCTAAAAATATTATTTGTTAAAATAAAAATGGATAATTTCAAAATCCTGGGTTTTTAATTATATTAATATATTTTTAGGCTATGTCAGTTTTCGTTTTATATTTGACAGCTTGTTTTTAATTTATTTACGTTACCTAATTATGATTTTGATTGAAATAAAGAACAAAATAAAACTATTAACAATCATTGTTAAGTATAAAATATAACAAAGAGTTATAAAGCACTTTTAGAGTTAGATTATCTAATTTTAATACTAAAGTTAATAAATCATTTAAAATTTATCAGAGATAATTTAAACCCAAAAGTTTTCCTATCGACGTCAAGGGATCAACAAAACTATATTAATTACTTTTTATTTGATTGTCATGACATTATCACCTTTATAGTGTAATTGAAATAGATATGTCTCTTGTTTTGCTTAATTACTATAAGTTTATTTGTTATAGATAGGTTTGGGAGAAAATTAAGGGTTTGAGATACTCATATGAATTTTAGGTTATTCTTTGAGGTTATCGTATTCATCGATATCAATCATGTTCTCTAAAACTTTTGTATTAAATAGGCACGAATTTTTAGACAGGTATAAATTTTGAGGAGGTGTATTTGTGTTTGAGACATTTCAATTTAAGGTTAGTTAGTTTAAGGTTTTGTTAACTTTAAAGGGAGGTGGTATGTTTAGTTACAAGGGGTGCTGTACGTTACAATCTCTTATCTCTGCGTCCAGTATATTCTCTCACCAAGTCAAACATACCTCCCCCACTTTAACTTCCTATTGTAAACATTAATATCATCGATAAATGTTCCTACACTCGAATCTAAAACCACCGCTGTTCTAACCAATATTGTCATTTAATCATTTTCTCTTGTCACTTATAGTTTTGTCTGTTAATTATTTAGATTTGATGATATATTTGTCTTCAGTTAATTACAGAATAGATAGTTTATATCGATGATGATGTGGCTGAATTGATAACTTCAAACAATGAATTTTAGAGATAAATAAATTTACACTTAAAGTACCTTTGATAAATTTGTAGTTTTAAAGCGCAGATTGATCCCTTTTAGATCCTTTTCTGTTATTTGTAGCGGTTAATATATAATGAAAAACAGAAACAGACATACCTGATAAACATATTGATAAGAAGAAATAATATTATTCTGTCACCTTAATTATTAAATTAGGAAAATTTATTTATTGGTGTAAATTATAGTAATACTAAATAAATACTGCAGTTTTCAGAGATAAGTAAATTTTATATAAATTATTATTTTTATTTTCTTGTTCCTACTGAACTTTGTTTTAATATAGTATTAGTAAAGTATATAATACTAATATTACTAATTGTAAATAAAATATACTATTAATACTAATATAATTTATATAGCCGAATATTATCACATTAATACTTTTAAATAAAATAAATAAAAATATAATATTAAGCGTGTATTATTCTTAGATATCGTTAATATCAATTATATTATTTACTCATTACTATTATCAATTTATACAAATATTCAAACTATAAAATAAAAATTGATAAAAATTTTTATATAAGGATAAAAAGAAAAATGTGTTTCCATAAATTTCTTTCCAATGTAATGCCATCGGGGTTAAAATCTCTTTGAACTTTCTAAATAAAAAGGCCCATTTTGATTTTCAAAGGGATTCCATAGTTTTCATAGAAACCTCGTTCTAAGGAGGGTAGTAAAATCTAAGTTACCGCAGAGCCCTATAATGTCCACGTGGTCTTTACTGTCAGTAGGGGTTTGAAAACGACATCCTCAATGGTTTCCGTTCACCCTAAAGTACAAGGCAAAGGGTCAGGCCATTAATGGTCTCCCTTCTTTTATCTAGTTAGATAAAGGGGTTATGATTCCTGTTATCTCTTCCAGTACAGATTCTTTAAATCTTTTTTTGTTTCATTCAGGAGGATATAATACTTAATGTTTTATGCTCAAACGGATTATAACTTAAAATTATTTTTTGTTACTTTTATAAGAAAAAGTTTAAACTTATATTACTTAAAAATCCCTACAAATCCCTGCACAATTTATTCACTGTTTTAATACTATATTATATTTATGTTAGATTAGATTACATTATTATACTATATTACAGATTCTAAACCTCGCTGGAAAAGTTATTTATGTCTTCAGGTATTGACCCCGTTAATGAACAAAATGAATCGGACATTCACTTCTATTGTGAGTGGCATTTTTAGGGATGCAGGAGATCATAGAAGAAAACAAAATGCTGTAAATACAATCCTGATCTGAAGATTAGAGAAGAGGGTTTCCCTATTCATACCTGAATCTGACCTTGTCTTCAAGGAAGAAGATTGTTGCCGTGAAAAGGGATTGTAGGGTCCATGAGTATTGCTTTTATTAACTAATCTAATCCAAGTTTGGTAGGGAGTGACCTGTCTTGTTAGTCAGCTGGAGCAGACTGATAGAAGGCTACTCTTAAATAACGGAATCGGTTGCTGGCTCTGGACATGTTGGCCAACTTGCAATGTGTAAACATACGATCGTATCCCCCACATAGCTACAACTACCACTATTAATACTATCTTACTTAATACTATACTATATTCTGGTCTATTTTTTGACCTATCTAAGGCCTTCGATCTAATGTTTCACGATATAACATTGCAGAAACTTTATTTCTTGGGGTTTAGAGGACTATCTTATGAAATTCTTAGATCTTTTTTAACTGGAAGAACTTTTAATGTCTCCTTTAATAGGGGACACTCAAAGAAATTTAATATTGATTGCGGAGTGCCTCAAGGTAGTATCTTGGGCCTTTATTATTCTCTTGTTCATTACGACTACCCAATTTTTGAAAAAATCTTGTAAATTTTGTAAAGTAATTTTATGCAGATGATACCACTGTCATAGTCTTTGGTAAATCGTTTGAAATTCTGCAGAGAGAATAATTTAATCTGTTCTGCATTTGCGGAATGGTGTCAAATCAAAAAAACTAATCATAAATGTAAATAAAAGCGTTAATGTATTTTTAGTAAATATAAACCACAGGTGTCACTATCAGTTAGTATAAATAATTCTCCTGTATCTACAGTGAATGTAACCAAATTCCTAGGGTTACTTATAGATAGTAAGTTAACTTATGAATCTCATATAATGCTGTGGTTAACAAATTTCTTCCTTTTACTTTTAATTAATAAACTCAGTCAATATAACTCTCCTGAAACTCTCCTTATGCTCTACTATGGTTGGGCGTACCCTTACATTAAAAACCACATCCTTGTTTGGGCACATTCTTCGTTCAGCGACAGAGTGTTCCTGCACAAAAAGAAATAATTAGGAAAATATTCAAGGTAAATCTGCCGCATTCAGCAAAACCATTATTTATAAAAAACAAAATTTTAACAATGCCTTCCATTTTTATTATGGAAGCATGTAAATTTGCATATAATAATAGCTTAAAAGTTCTGAAAGTAAATGATAAGAATCCTTACACCCTAAAGAAGTAAAGATAAATTTATTAAACTTTTAGCAGAACTAATCTGCTTAAAAACTCTCCCCAGTTTATGTCCACTGAATGTTTTAATAAACTTCCTGCAAACATTAGAAATACACCATCTTCCAGTGGTTTTCAAAAGCAGGTGAAATCTCTACTTGTAGACAATGCTTTTTACAGCATTAAACAATTCCTGGATGCACCAACCTGGCTACAGGAATTTGTAGAAATAGTTGTAACACAACTATTTTAACTTAGATAAATAGTTTTAGTTAATTAGTGATTTATTTTATTATTTATTTTTATTTAGTGTAGTTTTTTGTTTATGTTCGAAAAAAAAAATGAATTTTATTTGATTTTAATATTGTCTTGTATGTATTGTTTTGTATGTATTTATTTTATGTTTATAATGTGATGACTTGTTATATCTATTATTAGAATATGTAATTAATAAATATAATAATAATAATAATAATATCAGCTAAACAAATAACTTATTCTCGCCAAAAAAATATATATATTCGTGAGAACAAATTGAATTGACAATGATATTCAAATGCCAACCTATATAAGTAAAATCATTGATGAACAAAGTATCTTATCATAAACGATTTCCCCTTAATTAAATTTTCCCCTGAAATTCTAACAAGTTTTAATATCAATAATATTCTATTTATCAAAAGTTACTAAGTTAAACAATATTGTTTTTTCTTGTCGCTAATTTTAAATCATTTGAAAATTGGACTGCTTACAAATCTTTCACAAAATCTTCTATTGAATAGAAGCTGTTAGCTTGGAGAATTTTTATACTTTTATTAAAGCATCAAGTCTAAATTTAATAAAGATTCCATCTTATTAAAAGGCAATAGCTTGGTACTGAGGAGAACAGTGAGTTCTCTCTAGTCTGTGTTGGGGCAGCATTGCATCCTGTCTGTTGCAAGTACAGTAGTTATAAGAAACATAGATAGCTCTTTTTTAATTTTGTGCATATAGCAAACTATTTCTATAGTACGGCACTCGGCTAAAATCAATTGACCGCGTGGAAAAATAGTATTGCGAAACCAATAAGGTTGGTCGGATTTAAAATTGAGGGCGTGGTTTAAAATCCAGGACTAACCTTATTGGCTCCCTTGCATTATTTTCCCACGCTGTCAACTGATTTTAGCCGTGTGTCGTATTATAGAATGCATTGAGAAGGTAAAGGTAAGATTTTAAACTTAAACAAGCTTCTGCAACTATCTTGAGAACACAGGTGAGCTATGGTACGAATGGCCCTTTTTTGAAGAATAAAATTGACTGGGCTTTAGCACCTCTACCTCATAATCTATGTTCATATACCATTTTTGAGTGGAAATAGGGGTGGTACGTGAGTGGTTTAATAGAGTACGTTCGTATTCGTATTTTCGTATGGTAGAACACTTTATACTATAAGGGTATTTTTTATGACAAATAAATTATATCAATGCATGAATACATTTTTTAATTAAGAAAAATATATTTATCAAAAGAAAAATACGTCTTTATTTTAAATTTAAAAAAATGTTTTACGGCCAATGATGTCCTAGAGTGTAAATTTTTGTTAAAAAATATTTCTATAAATTATTCTATGATTACATAGTTAAATTTCTCTTTCTTTCTTTCTTTCTTTATCTTCTGTTCTTGATCACAAATTCAGCTACACCGTTGTGCCAAAAGAATGAGTGAATTTTGTATCCACACCACGTCTAAATATACTTTATGTTCAAATGCTTTTAAAGTATTTTTCTAAGTTAACCGCAAGAAAATGTTTTCAAGCGCTTTAAAATACTTAAAAGTCAGAGACATCGAATGAAGCTCAAAACCCAAAAGACTTGTCCCTACTAGATTTCTGAACTTTATCCATTCATCACATTTCATCTTTTAAATAAAATCTTTACTTTCCCTAGGGATCAAATTAAGGGATGTAAATTTTAGGGTTTATTTACTAATGTTATTAGAAAATATCCTTATTATACTTTCTTATTTTTAAGTATAAAAGATTAAAAATTTTAGTTCAAACAAAGAAGAAGTATTACAAAATACAAAAAGTAATTTAACTAAAGTCTATTTAGTTATATACATACATACATACGCACACACACAATATATATATATAATTATATATATATATATAAATATATATATATATATATAATATATATATATATATATATATATATATATATATTAGGTTTAAGGTGAACTATACAGCCGTGTATGCTGGAACGAACCCTTAACATGAATAAACGTTGAGTTGCTGAAGTTCACTATGACCCTGTTAGAGACATAGACGCTAGTATGCGGTATAATGAAGTTGACCGTAACACTTACAGAAATATTGATACCAGTGGGGGATATTATTGAGTTGACCGTATCATATACTTCACGATATGGTCACTCTGATCTCATCAATTGATGTCAGTGAGGGGTATATCTAACTTTAATAAACGTGACTGGTCGTCATGACCAGTACAGGAGTATCTGGTCTTCATCGTGATCCCGGTGGCGTTATTGGTTGACACATACGCCTGCCACCCAGACAGTCCATGTTCGATCCTGGTCGTTGTCATAGGATTTTCATGTGAGAGATGGCAATCATTTCATGTGCCATCTTTAGAAAGGATGGTTAAGCCGATGGTTTGGAGTCCGTGCGATGTCAGATACTTGTAAAAGTCCCCTAACCTAAACAAACCTGGGCTTAGAAAGAATGTTGGACCCTCAAAATATATAGTTTCTGTCTTATAGTTTCGCGAGCAGTAAAGCTTAGTCTGGCAGTGGAAATGCTTATTCATATTCATGTGCACGGCATATTCATGTGCACGGCATATTCATGTGTACATCTTGAAACATTTGGAGGAACTGTTCTCCGACAGTTTCAATAATTATCAAGATATATGGCTGCTATTCTTAAAAACATTGATAGGAGCTATATCTAGATAATTATGAAACTGTTAAAGAACAGTTCTTGCAAATTTTAAGATGTACCACATGAATATGCCCTGTGTAAGTGGGCGAAATTTTGTGATTCTACAATAGAGTAACTATAAAATTAAGTCTCTTAATTTGTTTATTCATTACTAAAGTTATTGGCAAAATATAATAACGCCGACTGCATAAGTGAGTCGATATTTATTTATTTAAAGAGAAGGAAAATCAGATAATTGAGATTAATAAAATAAAAGCCGGTATGAGGTACTCTCGGTGCATCAGGGTATTTATTTACCCAACGGGTTCAACCTCAGGATTGTCGCATCAACTATGCTCTAAGTATTTATGTAAATTTAAGTTTTTGTTTAATAATAAAACTACTATTCATGTAAACATAGAGCACGGCCCGGTTTGCGAAACCTAGAGTTTCGGTGCCAAAATCAAGTGCTTATTCGATTCGGTCCTGCCCTGGAAAAAAATAAAAAAATTGTTTATTATAAATGCAAGGTATGAGTGGGACACATCACTAACTAAATAATACAATATTTTTTGAAGGTTATATCGTGTTTAATGTTTTTTAAAAACCCTGGCTTACATTCTTGTTTTATATAAACAAAAATATCCTGCCACCATAACAAGTTTATACATAATTCAATGAGTGACGGGAAAATATCAAAAAGTTTTCCGGAGTTATCCCGGGGAGTTATATCAGCCCGTAACACCTGCAACTGGGGAAGGAGGTCGGAAAATAGGAAAAAACCAAACGGAAAAATGAAAACTGCTCCCTCGAGCCCTCTTGTGTAAAACCACAAAGCTGTATATTTTAATGAAAATTGAATCCATAAAGAATTATAATGGAAAAGAAACGGACAAGTATGAATTTTATTTTTATATTCAAGTTGGATGTGAAACACTTCAGAAATAGAATTTGGTTTTAAATCATCCTTTGACTGAATTATTATATTTTAGTTACTTACTGAGTGAGAGGTTACCTTGCTCTACGGAGATTTTGAAACGTAACTCAGCCCGAGTGCACTTGTTTGTAGACACCCATCCATTTACATTAAATGTAAACAACAGGAGATACTTAGACGAGGTTATCTCTAAGAAACTTTGTCTTCCTGAAGACCTTAAACTTTGGATGGCTTACCTGATCCTTTTGGCTTTTATAATAGTCCAAGAACCAGGCCTGACAAAAGTGACTCATTTTTTACTACTTCAAACTAAATTTTACTGAATATATACCTTAAATTATGAAGAAAAAACATAGTCTGCCTATCCAGAGTGGAGACATTCATATAATTGCGCATGCTCAACATTTTATAAAGTCCTACAAATTCCAGTGTGTCGTGTGCATAATATGGGAGAACATTTTTAAAGGTGATGAAATTATTTATAAAACGATTGTTTAATCATAAAAATTATAAGACTGCAACCAAATTTAAGACTCTTTCAAAAGCACCAAAAACATTGTTAATTTGTGCAAAGTCAGCGAATTTCTTTGGAAAAATATTGGCTTTTTGTGCATTTTTTGGACATTCAACAATTGTCATAACTTTAGTTGTATTTATCCGATTTAACGATAAATGTTTATTCCCTGCGGTCACCAATCCAATCACTGACCTCGTTAATTGCTCCTTATTATTATCAATCCGACAAAAATGCTAGCCGCGTTGAAATAAAACTCAATGCTCGTATTTATAACATAAAGACATTCACATTAAATTATTATTTCGATTTTAACTTTTTTAGACTTATACACATTATTAGATGAACATTGAACCATTTCTGACAATGAAGTAAACTTGGCGCATTTTTTTGTTTATTATGACACATGCATCTAAAATAAAATGTTTATTTTTTTTGTTATTGTCCTTTTGAAATTGTTGCAGAGTAATTTTTTTCCGGTCAATGACGTCATAAATATATTTTCTGGATTACCAAAAGACCTAAATATTGATATTCGTGCAAAGTTACACTTCTTTCGTATAGTCACACTGGAAGCTAGAATGACAGGCACTCACATACAGACACACAACTTGGTAAAAACTGCTCAGAGGGTCTTAAGAACACATGAGTCTGATTATTCAGGAGTTATCCCAGTTTAATTCTTTGTGCAAACATAATAATGTTCTATATCTATAGTATAAAAATGGAAAAACAAAAAGTAAGTCCAATTTCACCAGGTTAAATAAACCTTAAACAAATATAGTCGATACTTTAAAGTTTTGTTAGGCGTTGAAAATTCCTGACGTTACGTTTAACTGTTGAAACATCTTCAGGGGTGAAAAACTGTTATCTTGTCTCGCCACAATGTTGTCTGAAAGTTTGCAAGTGTTTTGTTTTAGAGTGTGTGTATCGTGACAACATTGCAATGTTCTGCGCCCCGGAAGATAATGCCAAACAGTAGTAGACATCCTTGTCAACGCTGTCTTTACCGGAAGATTTTTCACTGCTATGTGTAAACCACAGAAGTATACAACTTTTTTTAGACTTGTAAATGTCTTTGCCTTAAGGTGTTCATAGATAGGTGTTAATAGAAATATAAACCCTGTGTAGATAAAATGATAAAAATTTAGTTGTTTTGTATACTGTAAAAGTTAACGATCTATTAAATATGAGTACTGAACTGAACTTCTCGACTTAACTTAAACCATAAAACTTAGGCCCTAGTCTGAGGTTAGCTTATGAATAAATTCCACTGACTATGGTCTATGGCAGATAGGAGCAAAAGACTATTAATTCATAATATCATAAAAAAATATAAAATGAACTATGAGATCATCATTTAAAATGGTACCACGGCTCAGGCCGATTTGCATGAAATTAAATAAGTATTAATCAGTATTAATTTAAATAGTATGTAATTATGTTATGCAATAAATGGTTATTTATTTATTTATTTTATGGTCTATGGACCATAATCCATGGATAGACTGTCATGGCCTACAGCCCCCATTCTAAATAGTGGTTGGATCCTTGCATTGATTGCGTTAATCAACACAGCTAATATTTTCAAATCTATGGTTCTATAGATTACTATGCTGGATTCTATAGATACAAAGTTTACCAATAGACTTGGACCATATGTTCGAAATAACTAATAGTTATTATGCTGTTGTCACAAAACAACTTTAAGTGAAACCAAAGAAAAGTTGATATTTGGAAAATATGCTTATTTTAGGGCGTTGCACTTGCTTGAACAGAAAAGTACTTTTAATACGATTAATATAAAAGAATGTCCCTTACAGCGTCCGATTCAATTCAAACAATAAATACAGCTCTGTTTGCTTCATCGACTTTCTTTGTGAATTAAGAATGAAAAGAAATAAACACGACACTGTAACAGACCTATTCCATCATGGGAACTCCTGTCTAAAGCTCCCTTATGAAATGTGCTGTCAAAATAGAGCCCTCCTCTTAAGAGTCACTGTGTCCCCTTACATTGCATTGTTCGAAACAGAATTGAAAATGACAAGTGCCATTTTTATTTCTGTTAAAGTTTTGATCATAGAAACAGAAGCGATGTGTAAGACAAATGAAAATAGTTTTTAGAGAGTGACAATGTACTGATTTCATTTCGTCTTCTAATTTTTTAAAAACTTTTCTTGCTTCCATATTTTATTCTAGAGATAAAAAAATTCAACCCGAAGCCCTACAAGCAAAGGTTAGTTCTGTATCCAGTTGACAGGAGCGCTAGTGTGCAATTTGGTAGTTTCACCAAGCTAACTACGAGAATACGTCTCTGTCATCTTATTTTCAGCAAACTACTTTTGGCAAAAACTGATTAATCCTAATATTTGCTTTGTATGATAATGACCATTTAGTAGATACTCGTGTTGTTAAAATGGTAATCAATTTCATAATGCTAATTTAAAAAAGAGGAAAGATTATTATGGTAGGGAGAGTTAGTTTCAGAGCAGCCGCTAGATGCCAGAACTAAGTTTACCCCCACTTTCTGGTGGGGGTGAACCACCAGTGAATAATTTTAACTTATTTGTAATAATTTTATTTTGCAATAAACTGATTCTTTTTATTACTACTACAAGAGACTACAGGAGTGTCAAAAAAGACGCTCATGAGGTTGTTATGTTGGTGGAAGTGGTAAAGGGAGGGGAGAGGAGGATAGCTTTTAACAAACAAAAATAAAGATGATAAACAAAGAGATAAAAAATTGTTAAAAGAACGAAGAGGATACAGGTGGTGAAAAAGTAGAAACACATTTAACACGAAGAAAAAAACAGAAAAGACTCACTGAGATTTGTGTCATATATGTCATATGATACATAATATTAATCTAAAGTCGCACAGCGTTCATATTAGTTTATGCAGAGGTACAAATATACTTTAACATACATAAAACATGATGATTAGCTTCTAATAAGTACTTAAAAACGGAGAAGATAAAGACTTTGTAAACTAAAGCAACAAAATGAATTCGAAGCTGCTGGATAGGCTCTGAAACATGGGTTTGTGACCAGGTGTGATTTAGTAACGAATCCAATAGATTGTGCCATTAGTTAAAGTAATGGCACTTTCTAGCTTTGAATTTAGATATTGCTGGAAAACCTTATCTAAATTCTATTTGGAGGAGTATTCTGAAAGTTTTAATGCAGTCTTCATTCTTGAAGTTGAATATACTTTTAACAGTTTTCTCACTATATTATATTTCTAGAGAGGTCAGAAAGAAAGAAAAATAGCTAAAACGAATTAATTAAAGCGAGTCGGCCAACTTTACATTCAGAATAAAATTGAGCAATTTTTAATACCAACATTTAAAGCAACAGATGGTATTTCGCCTAGCCTTGGCGTTTCATTATCTTTTATAAATAGAATATTGCCATTATGGTTTCTGCATATAAAGAGTATAATTCAAAACGTCTATAATTTTTCTTAAAATTAAAAGATTTGCTAATACTAGTACTAGATTCCAATAATTTGCTTCTCATGTTATCGCTAAATACGGGCCTTCGGCCCGTAGCCGCTACGCGGCCTCGGCGCTTCGCGCCTCGTCCCTCCGCAGCGTCGGCCCACCGGGCCGCTTCGCGGCCCGGGGGCCTCCCTGTGGCCGCTTCGCGGCCACATTGTTGTTGTTTTGTATGATGTGTTGTTTCATTATTGTTCTTGTTACATGGCATTTTGCCATGTACCTAGCGAATTTTCACAGCCTCTCCACACAGGCCCGCTTCGCGGCCTAAGAGGCTTTCTCATAAATTTGATTTTACTAATTAAGATTTTATTAATACTTTATTATTAATAGTATGCTATAATATTAAAACTAACAAGCATTATAAACAAAAATATATTCATGATTTTTGTTTTTAAATAAAAATACCGTTTCCGCACTTAGGATCATAGATAAACAATATTAACATAGATGGCTCACTCAAAGATTTAAAAAAAAATAGTGATGGGATGCAGGAGGCTCAAGTAGTACAGTCTAGTGGTGACAGCGTGAAACTGTCACATATTTTTTTACTTAGATCTTTGTTTACTTTTATTTTATTTTACTAAACGATTGGCAATTGTTTGTTTTAAAAAAAAAATACTACAGCACAATCTAGTAGAGAATAGAGCAAATATATTTTTACTACTAGCGCTATTCAAGACTCTAGTGATGAGACCCCCAACTTAAATCATAAACACAAACTTGTCAATTGAGTGTTCCTACTACACTCGGGAGTGAACCATCTATCTTAGGATTGTCTGATTGAGCTGAAACCGGTCGCAATCGTTTTAGAATGACTTCGACCATATAAAGACTACTTCGAGGTTCTTCCGCTTTACGGGCCTGCTTTGTTCGGCGTGGTTTAGTGGAAGCCATTTTTGTCCTGTCTCTCTGGGACAGCAGGCTTACCAGGATGGAGCAAGAGGTAGAGGTCCATCTTTTATACTATATCCCCACCCTCTAGCACTACTAAACCCAACAGATATCGTACAAGTCTTTGACCTGGACGTATACATATATACAAGATTATATATATGTATACCGATTGCGCCATTTGTGATGGTTCGATTGAGCTGAAATTGGTCTTAATCGATTCAGCTAGCCGTCTACCTAAACACTAAATACCTTGTTTTAAAGCCATTCCAAGTTTCAAAAAAAAAAATTTTCATGACGTCATAACTTTGATTGATGACGTCATAATTTTTTTTAAAAATAGGCCTCGTAACCTCCTCAACATCTCGCGATTTGCAAAGTTTCGTTTCAATTTGAGAACGCCTTCGAGAGTTATCGTTCGCCATACGAAAGGGTAGAAACTTTACATACATATATATATATATACATATATATATATATATATATATATATACATATATATATAAACTTTTTTCGGACATATATTTTTGTTATCAGGAAGCCAATAGGAACCGATTCCGCTCACTCCCACCCTCAACTTCCGTCATCCGAACAACCTCATAAGCGTCATTTTCATTATGAAAATTCGCTAAAATGAGAATATCAATTCTTACGGCCGATAATAAATATACTTTAAGAAAAAAATAACATTAAAAATTATAATAACTACACTGACTTCGTAGAAAGACTGTACCAATAAGTCTATCTACTTATTGGCTTCACCGGGATGTCACCAGAATTGTCCGTTTTAGGTGTTTTTAAGACCTATTATGTGGTTTCTACAACGTTTTATGTGGTTGTGTGTCTATTATCATCTTATCTCCCAGTTGAAACATGGTAAAAAAAATCTTAAGGCTTAGTTGTACTAGACGAAAAATATTTTTATGACGTCATTAACCTGCAATAATGACTCAGCAAAATTAATTAAAAAAACGCGGAAAATTTGTCGATTAGTTTGAAATTCAACACGTAATGTAGTCGTAAGTCAAACATTTGTGCAATGTTATATCTCATTGTTAGCATTACTTCAATTCTTTTCGAATGACTTGAATACGTTTCTTAAAAACGAATTATTAAGAAATATTTCTATTCAGTTAAAAATTGCTACAAACATATATACTTTTATGTAATAAATAAGAGTACTAAGGTTCGTCTCAATACTTTAAAAATATCTGCGGTTTTTAATGGATATTAAACGTTAAGAAGCATCAAGCGAGGTTAGCGTCTGGAAAGGTGAACGCTGGAAATGAATTTATTTACGGTCCAAGGACGCGATCAAAGCAAATACGAAGACGTATTGCAGTATACATTTGGCAAATTTTATTATCAAAGCACGAGCGAAGCGAACCCGAAATATGGAGGATGTGTTTAGTGAATCCAATGTGGTGAGGAAAAATTTAGAAGTATCTAGTACCCGTTTTTAACTTCATATAGGGTTTAAAACGTTTTCACACTGCTTCGAGTATGAGTTAAACTTAACAGAGTGGAGAATCTGTAGCAAATCCGCAACATTTAGGAAACATTTTATTCATTACTAAATTGCATACTTTGAAATTTACCCTTAAACAGGTTATCAATATTGAAATCCTTACAAAATGCAAGTTGAAATTTATATTCTAAGTAATTTTATACTCGAGGAAGTAAAGTATTTATTTGTAGGAGGACAAGAAAATAAAATGTTTTAATGTCCATTTCTAAGTCAGGCATACAAGGGAAAAGAGAATTTGTCGTTTTAATTATGCAAGGGAGTTAGGGAATGTATTTTCAAGGCAATTATCAGAATTAGAGAAAAGTTAGTTTTCCTCCCTCGGGAGTTTATCAAATCAGTTTGTCTAGTTTTCCCTAAAACTAAGTTGGGATGAAGTTTCACAAGTGTTTTAATTGATATTGTTATAGGCTGCAAAGGAACAGATATATTTCTCTTTCCAATGGTTACCTAAGATAACCAGGTCTTGCCATCTGAAATATTAGCTTTCCAGACAAATTTATTAGTTGTATAAAAGTTTTAGGATTAATTATTTTCACTGATGACAAAGATATTTCCCGGACACGGTAGAATAGGAAAAGTTAGAGAACATTTCTCTGTTTGATACTGAAAACGACTTGTAATGGACGAAACTTTGTCAAAGTATAAATTACTAAGGAGAAGACTTTCAATAAACCTCTATAATAAATTAGAAACTTTATCAGGGTTCAAGCAAGTTGGGATTTTTGATCTAGTTAGGCTCCTGCCAAGCATCACTCAGCAACTCTAATTATTTTATTTTCATTTGTTATAATTGTTTTGTTAGCAACACTGCTTGTTGTTTTAATAAAATCTAAACTTAGAGTCAACTGCTGTACTTTGTTACGCTAAACTCTCTCCTGATTTTTAAAACTCGCTATTTAGCAAGTCAGCTGTATTTATTCATGTTTCTTTTTTAGCGAATTTCCTTTGGGAAAAAATTCGCTAATGGGATAGGCGTCATGGCGGAATTCGAACCTCGGACCACGACACAAATCCGTTTCAGAGGTCCCTAATGACGAAAAAAAAAAATTTCGCGAGACATTATATATATATATATATATATATATATATATATATATATATATATATATATATATATATATATATATATATATATATATATATATATATATATATATATGTCTAGACACTTTCTTGTAAACACTCTATCTTTCGAACGGATTAATATTTTTTAACCAAACTTGGTACAAAAATCAACCTTTGGGAGGACACGAACCCTATTGAAAACCAGGTTTTTGTGACGTCATTAACCCGGTTTGCTGAGTCAACGAAATTTTCAAAAAATCGGCAAATTCAGGGTTAATATTTTTTGTCGCGAAAAAGGTCAATATTTATGTTTTTTGAGACGCTGAATCGAATGAAACCGGTCCAAAGTCGATACGACCACTCTAAGTGACCTAAAAATCGAAAAAACCATTGTAAATTACCAAAAACCAAAATTTAGGTCGATAAAAAATAAATTTCGAGTAGGGTGTCGTTTTCTATGTACTTTTGGGCGCTGAATCAAATGAAACCGGTCCGAAGACGATACGATCACTTTAAGTTACCAAAAAGTCGAAAAGTCCACAAAAAATATAGAAAACCAACATTACGGTCGTTGAAAATTAAATTTCGAGTAGGGTGTCGTTTTCAATGTTTTTTGGGCCTCTGAGTTGAATGACAGTGGTCCGGAGTCAATACGACCACTCAAACTCAGGGTACCTGGGTTCACATCCTGGAAGGGTCGATAATTTTTTATCGTTTTTTTTTACTAAATATAAGTTTACAACTAGAAAATAATTCTGGCGCGGTGGTCCGCATGTCGGGCGAGTTTCCTTTGGATGCGAGCTCTCAAACCCAGAGTACCTGGGTTCAAATCCTAGTAGGGACAATAATTTTTTATCGTTTTTTTTACCTAATATAAGTTTACAACTAAAAATAATTCTGGCGCGGTGGTCCGCATGTCGGGCGAATTTCCTTTGGATGCGTGTTTCCGTGCTTTTTACATTATATAAGTTTACAACTAGTAAATAAATAATTCCGGCGCGGTGGTCCGCTGTCGGGCGAATTTCATTTAGAATGCGTGTTTCCGTGCTAAACAACCCATTTCTTGCTTATGCAAGAACCATGCCCATTGCGTGGTTCCGGTTCATGCTTTAGAACCTAAGCAGTTACTCAATTGTCAAGCACTGCTCGTAACTCATTTTGTCTGTATTTTCCAAAGGAAATGCGCATAATCATCCAGTTGTTGTACAAAACTATGCCTCTAAAATTAGAATGACGCACTATTATTTGCACTAATAGCACTAATTATTTGCACTTACTAATAGGTTATGATAAAATTCTTTACTCTTAATCTTCTAATTTTTAAAGATTGCTATTAGCTGGCATAGAATAGCATACTTAAGGTTATAAAGGTTTTAAGAATTTGAAGATTATAAAGCAAGTTAGTGTAAGTTAGTACGTTTGGCTTCCACCTAGACATTCCGGGTTCGAACCTGGTCGGTGTCTCTAGGATATTTATGAAAATGATGGAAATATATCCATATATTGTCCATGTGTAGTTCCGAGCCCGTAAGATGTCAGGTTCTAGTGAATGTTCTCGAGGCCTAAATGGTCGAGGGTTTAAGCAAAATTTAGAAACCTAAATAGTAGTTTACATAAAAAAATATACTATGTGTTTCAGATTGTTGGGTTTAAGAGGTTGAAAGCTTAGTCCGGCAGTCGGATTCGAATTTTATTTCTTGTTTAAGCTATAAAATATAATAGCAAAGTCACTGCTCTTCTTTGGAATAGACACAAAAAGTCAGCAATAGGACTCATAAGGTAAGAAACACTATTTTTTATCTTATCAGCCCATCACCATGGCTTACTACTTAGCACTAAGTGATCTACCTCACCTTATCCTGAATTATATCGTTATCAGATAGTAATCTATCTAGTTAAATTTAGACTACTTGGATCCCAGTTATTAAACTTTAATATCAGTATTAAATTATTATGTGAGATGAGTTATACTCTTGCTACCGTATTATTTAGTTCTCATTTCTTTGTTCTTTGTGAAGACAAGATGAGCATGCTTTATTTGAAATACGGGATAGTATAAGCATCAATCCTAATGTGATTTTTAGAACAATTTCTGTTCCGCAATAAGACACAGTATCGTCTCACTATTTAATATTCTATGAGAGTCAAAATTTAATGCGGTTCTCATTAATAAGTTCTTTATTCAAAAGCTTTAAAGTTATTTACAGAATTAAAAACAAAAGTTTTATATAAAAAGAACGCAATAAAAACAGCAATTTTATTTGGAGAGATTTTTTGTGGTAACAAATGCGCACATGCAGGAAAGCATGTAGGGGGGCCATGAAGGGCTAATTAAAAATTCGTATCAGAGAGTAAAAAGAACCTTAGGATCTAAAAAAAACACAAAAAAGGGGGTAAAAGTAATAGCTCTTAAAAAAAATTTTTTTTTGGTTTTTTTAAACACCAAAATTAACATTCTGTACTCGTTCCACGTCCAGCTGGCCCACACCTGCCATGTTTTGTTAAGTATTAAAAAACATAATTTTCCAAGCTCCTCCAGCCCTCAAAAATTACTTTTCTGGGTTTAACAAGAGTAGTAATAATATGAACATGTTTTATTAAGCCGACACAGCGACAGTATTCAAGGCTCTTTTATATGTAAGCTTAGAATAATAGCTGCCAAATGAAGAATACCTATCCTGGTTTGGAAAAATGTATTCCTGACGTGACATGAATATAAATATAATAAATGTTTAGTGCAATGTAAATTTGTTATCTTCTTTCTTTCTTTATTTACTTTAGCACGTGGGGTTTGCAGTAGATATTTTCGACACTAAACAACACACTCCTATGCTATTATCTATATATCTTTACAACTATCTACTTCTTATTAAGCTATTATCTATTTATTTATCAATGCTATTATCTCTCTGTCAATCTATGCTATTATTTATCTGTCTACCATTGCTATTATCTACTTATCTATCTATGCTACTATATATATCTACTTATGCTATGATCTATCAATGTTCTAGGCCATTATCCATCTATGCTTTTATCTATCAATTCTATTATCCAACCGTGCTAATATATGCTATTACCTAGTTGAGTCATTCCATGTCAAATCATCCCACTAAAAAATAAAATTCACATGCATGGTGACCGATTTTGATAAAATTTGGTAGAGGTGTAGGGTCTATGCCTAAAAGAAAAAATACCAATTTTCAGCTTAAAATATGCAGCCGCTTCCGCGCACTGATGGGGTAAAGTTGTGGAAAATAGCTGATTTTCAGTGTTTTGGCACTCACATTATCATTTGTACCTCTAAAAGTCGCAAATATAAAAATTTCATTCTGCTTGCAATTTGCAGTTAAACCCTAAGGCTTTCAATATTATTTAATGTCATTTTGGCCCCAGCCATTTTTTGCCCTTTGACGAGCCCCTTTTTTAAAAAATTTTAAATATCTCAAAATGCGTATTTTTTAAAATTTTGAAAAAAACCCCAAATATAGCCCATAGTTATAGGAAAGTGTCCACAAAGTTTCATGATGGGACCTCCATGGGCTTGGGCCCAATAATTTTTTAAGTGGCAGAGGGTATAGGGATTGTCAGGAAAATATGACTTTTTGTTAGAAACTTCTCTAAAATAATCTTTATAAAATTAATATATTTATATTTTTATTATAGTTTTGATAAGTATATATATATACATGCTTATTTGCATACAGGGTGGCCCAAAAGTCACCAACCCCTATTATATTTTAAACAGTTTTGTATAAATTATCGAAACATGGGATACTTCCCTTGTGTAGAGGGAACTTGTTTTAATGGTTTACACTTCCCCCATCCCACAAGTATGGGCCAAGCTAAAAACCAAACATTAATTGAAGAATGTACATATTATGGGCTATTCTGGTTCTAAGGATTATTCCGACATATTGGCAAAGAAATGATTTTATCTTTAATCTCTACTCTGGCATTTAAAGTACCCAAAGCCCCAATATATTTATGTATAACTGTATTTTAAATCACTAGGTTTGTAAGTTTCACCAGTCACCATACGTTTTTGGTCTGGACACCTAAATCTTGACACTCTTTAACATTTGAAGTTAGAGTTAAGAGAGATGAAAATTATAAGAAAAGGTTCCAAGTTACCCTTGGAACTTTTGGTTTGCTTTATACCTTCGGTCTTAAGCAATATATATATATATATTATATATATATATATATATATATTATATATATATATATATAATATATATATTATATATATATATATATATATATATATATATTATATATATAATTTGTGTGTGTGTGTGTGTGTAAATTACACACTATACCAGAGGTATAAACCAAAACCGTTAACCACTAAGGTGGGTCGTTAGTGCAAACCAAAATTTCAAAGGTAACTTAGGACTTTTTATTCAGGGTAACACAATTTTCATCTCTCTTCTCTCTAACTTCAATAATATGTACATTCTTCAATTAATGTTTGGTTTTTAGCTTAGCCCATACTTGTGGGATGGGGGAAGTGTAAACCATTAAAACGAGTTCCCTCTACACAAGGGAAGTATCCCATGTTTCGATATTTTATACAAAACTGTTCAAAATATAATAGGGGTTGGTGACTTTTGGGCCACCCTGTATGCAAATAAGCATGTATATATCATATACTTATCAAAACTATAATAAATATAAATATATTATTTTATAAAGATTATTTTAGAGAAAGTTTCTAACAAAAAGTCATATTTTCCTGACAATCCCTATACCTCTGCCACTTAAAAAATTATTGGGCCCAAGCCCATGGAGGTCCCATCATGAAACTTTGTGGACACTTTCCTATAACTATGGGCTATATTTGGGGTTTTTTTTCAAAATTTTAAAAAATACGCATTTTGAGATATTTAAAATTTTTTAAAAAAGGGGCTCGTCAAAGGGCAAAAAATGGCTGGGGCCAAAATGACATTAAATAATATTGAAAGCCTTAGGGTTTAACTGCAAATTGCAAGCAGAATGAAATTTTATATTTGCGACTTTTAGAGGTACAAATGATAATGTGAGTGCCAAAACACTGAAAATCAGCTATTTTCCACAACTTTACCCCATCAGTGCGCGGAAGCGGCTGCATATTTTAAGCTGAAAATTGGTATTTTTTCTTTTAGGCATAGACCCTACACCTCTACCAAATTTTATCAAAATCGGTCACCATGCATGTGAATTTTATTTTTTAGTGGGATGATTTGACATGGAATGACTCAGTTATCTTTTTATGTCTCTTTGATAATTTATATCATCAAAGTCTAACATAATAGGAATTATAACCTCCAAATAACTATCAGAGGAAAAATGAGATTGTACGTAGATTATTTTTACAGATAATCTACTGATCACAAGCAACCGCGAATGCGCTCTTCACACGAAACTGCTATACAAAAAATAAGCTCTGAGAAACTTAAATTAATCTTTTAAAAGTTTTCAAATATTCTGAGCCATAAAAATAAGTAATAAGTTGACCTTTTCATATAGTTTATTGTTCAAAGAGAAACTGTCGGTTCATTTTTAGCAAAACACACAATCATTCTATTCTAAACCAGTACTATAGACAACCTGTATTAATTATACCTATATTAATTATACCTGTTAATATTATATTAATTATAACCTGTATATTATTATACTTTTTATAGCTAATAAATTCTATTTTGACTCGGTTACTGACTTATCAACATAACAAAAGTAATATATTCTAATATTGTGTAATTACTAGTGGTATTAACATTGTGTAACCACGATAATTAAGATTTTTAACTCAAACAACGTGGCTTAGACATGTCTTACTGCAAGTTATAATGCATGTATGATACATGAAGATTGCAAATAGCAATCTTTAAAGATCAGGAGTAAAGAATTTTATCATAACCTAGTGCACACAGTAACCAAAATAACTAACTATAGAATGTATGAAACATAAGCTCAAGGAGTATTTGAATTCAGAACAATGCTCCTGCCACAGATAATACTGTCAGGAACAGAATAAAGAGCATAAGAGACAAGAATATTTCTCTAGAGGTATAATACAATTATAACGAGAATGTAGAATAATTGTACAACACAATAACGTATTAATATTCAAAGGGGTCGAGGTAATTATACCAGCGTGACAATCTCAAATCATTGTCTTCAATATATTTTCTTGGCAAAACTAGGTAATCAAGTTCAAGCCAGGATTTACCTGAGGGAAATCAAAGAAAAAGGAAAATGTTACCTAGTTTCAACACCTCAAGGCTTTTCCCATTGATTTGTTCAATGCAAATCAGAATTTTACCTTTCTTAACTCAAATCCTATTTTCCAACGGGTTTTCCTAGTCAAGACGACTTTTCCTGCTTTAGAATGCATAACACTTTGATGCTTAATCGAAATAAGAAAACCGAACCAGTTGAATCTTAAACTAAACTGACATCAGAATCAAAGATAAATTCTGCAGTGATTCGGCATTAGAAGGAAATTGAGTTTAAGACGCTTTTAGCTTTTAAAATCAGGTTTTAACTCGAAAAATAAGCAAAATACATTTTAAAATACATTTCAGCTCATATTTTATTTAAAGGTATAAATAAACTATCTAGTTTTAGTTTGCTTTTTACTTCATCGGATTAAATTAAATGACTGTAACAATAAAGTCACCCTAACATGTTACAAATAGAAGTATACTTGTTTCAACTTTAATCGTAATTTGAAAATTGTTTAATCTACTGTCATTATATAGTACTGTTTAACATTGACAGATGTGACAATTATAAATTAATATTCTGATAATTTAAGCCTCATTGGTTGGGTTTTACTTCAAACACTGACTCTACATGGTGCTTTCTATAAATAACTCTAATATATGATTACCAAAAATACCAGATAAAATATTATTTATTTCTTGCTTTTCATCTATCAGTGATTGGTAATTGATAACTATGCAAAGAAAAAAATGGGATACAAGGTAGCTCTGAACTTTTCTTAAACTCAGCAAATACGCTGCCCACATCCCTCTACTTCGAACTTGCTTCCTGCGTCCTCAGAAGGTTCCTTTTTCTTTTAATTAAGAAACTAAAAAAACTTAACATAAACTTTTAAACTTAAAAAAAACTTTTAAGTTTAAAAAAAATTGAAAAATAATCCAACTGAATTTAATTCGGTATAAGGTTTCTACCTTTATGTAATAAAAAAGTACACTAAGTTTTGTTTCAACACAACAATTATACTTGTTGGACCATTAAGCGTGGTCAGAGCCTGGATAGAACCAGCGGTCCGCTGGGAATGAAATGAATGAATTCACTTTAAATTTACGAATGATTCTGAAGATGTGTTGGTGTGTTATGTTGATGTGATAGTTGATGTGTTGATGTAATAATTAAGCTTGTAAACAAGCTTAATTAGCTTCCATTTTAATTAAACACTGACTCTGAATCGTGCTATCTATAAATATCTTTAATATATGTAAAAACTCTATGAACTCCAATAACTTTAATAATAATAATAATAAAATGTTTATTTATTATAAATACAAAATTAGATTCGTGAATACAATATGTTACAAAATAATTTTATAATAGAGCAACTATCAAACTCTTTAAGAGAAAAAATAAACTTTAAGCCGCAAAAGCATGAGCTTGTGCGCGGCTTTAGTCTTCTTGTTAAAAGTTTCTTTTTCCTTATTAATAGTTTCTTATAAATAGTTTAGTTTCTGTTAGTAGTTTTCTTAAATTATGTTTACTTAATTAGTATTTTTATACGACTTGGTTAGTTTTTTTAAAAAAAAATTAAAAATAAGATTTCTTAAATTTAAGGAAGAGAATTTATTAATTAAAAAGTTAGTACAAAATAATAAATAAAATATAATAAAAAGAAAATATTATTTAATCTAAGGTTAGAAAAAAAAGAAAAAAGAAGAAATAGGTTAATTTGGAGGTGGTTTTAACCACAGGATTATTTCTTTTTTAAAATCTTTAAAATACAGGTTAGTTTTTATCTCATCTGGTAGCATATTAAATAAAATTGGACCTCTAGTAGCAGCATGTCGTTGCATCATTGATGTTCTACATTTTAAACTTTTTACTTTTCTATTAGTTTTGTTTCTAGTGCTGTGATTGTGATTAATATACTCTTTCGGTTGATTAAAGTATTTTAATAGAACCTTTTTTGTAAATAACTGTTTGATTGTGAGAACAGGGAAATCTTTGAAAAGTTGATCAGTAGAATATAGTCTTGGTTTCTTAAGGATGGTTTTGATGACTGATTTTTGAGCTATTTCTAACGAGTGCAAGTGAGTTGGATTTGCTGATCCCCATCCAATAATACCGTACCCAAGAATAGATTCCACTAGAGCATGATATATAGTTTTAATCAACTTTTCATCACAGAAATCCCTAAGTGCTCTAAAATAATATATGAATTTCCTTATTTTATTTCTAATATTTTGAATATGAATTTTCCAAGTCAATGTTTGGTCAATAGTAACACCTAGGTATTTTATAGAAGTTACCCTGTCTATAGTCGTACAGTCACAGTTTGGTGTGTCATTTTTTCTAACGCACTTACAATCATGGATTTTGAGTTTAGTTATATCCTTAGGCTGTCCTTTCTTAGATAGTGAGAAGGTAATAAATTTGGTTTTTTTGGTGTTTAGAAATAATAGGTTTGTGTGGAGCCATTTGCTTACTAAGGCCAGCTGTTGTTCTACTTTGATTGTCAATTCTTGCCAGCTGTGTGTGTCTGATGAAAACAATAAACACGTATCATCAGCAAAACCTATTACTTCACCTAAGAAATTAGGGATAAGGTATAAATCATTGATGTAAGTCAGAAATAACTTCGGTGACGTCACTGTTCCTTGTTGTGTTTCCAGTATGAAGCGTGGCTACAGAGCTTAAGTCGTTGCGTAACTTTACCTGTTGTTGCCGGTTTGTAATATAGTCAATAAGTAATTCTAAGGCTTTCCCTCGTATCCCATAATATTGAAGTTTTTCTATTAATTTTTTCTGATCAACTGTGTCAAATGCCTTTTTTAAGTCCAAAAAAACTGCTATTACTTTATTGTTGTTGTCTAATTTTGAGGTAATATACTTAGTTAGTGCATATATCGCGTCGTCAGTACTTTTATTGTTTTGAAAACCGAATTGAGATTTTGAGAGAATTTGATGTTTTTCGAAAAAAGATGAGATTCTACTTTCAATGCATTTCTCTAATAATTTTGCTCCTACTGGTAATAGAGATATTGGTCTGTAATTCATTACATCAGACTTACATCCTTCCTTAAACAGAGTGATGACAGCGTTTTTGAATACACTAGGAAAAATACCCGAACTGAAACAAGTGTTGAATATATAAGCTAAGGGTTTGACTAAATTTTCTTTGCATGATTTTATTATTTTTGCAGATATTTGATCTATACCAGGAGCTTTGTTATTTTTTAGTTCCCTTATGTGATTTAGTATTTCAGTTTCTGTTACAGGTAAAAGAACTAAAGAGTCAGGTAGTCTAGGTATATTTTCAGCACTTGAGTCAGAGCTACAGTTGCAGTATTTTTTCTGTTCGTCAGCTAAAGTTTCACCAATGCTTGAGAAATGTTCATTTAATTTATTTGCAATATCTTTATTGTTGACTATTTTTTCACCACTTGGCAAAATTAGTTCCTTGATTTCTGTTTGAGATTTTTCTCTACCTAAGGTTCTATTTATAATTTGCCATGTTTTGAAATTATTTTGCCCAGCCAATTTAATTTCATCTTCTAGATATTGATTCTTAGCAGTTTTTATAATTCTATTTAGTTGATTTCTGTATTTTTTATAAGCGGTTGTCAATTCTGCATTTTCCGGGTCACTGTCAACTTGCCTAGCCATTTTGTCACGGATTAATATACTTTCTATGATGCTATTCGTTATCCAAGGTTTTCTTTTTTTGTATTTTCTATTTAATTTAACAGTTTTTGTATGTCTCCAATAGTGGGTTTTTAAAGTATTTACAAACATAGATGTTATTTCATTTGCGTCGTCATTTTTATAGATATTATCCCAAGTTTGGTTATTTATATCATTAACCAGGCTTGGAAAGTCAGTTCTGCTTACGTAAGTGTTACTGTTATTTAAATTATTTTTTGATGATGTGTTATTATATTTATAAATAATTCCAACTGGGAAGTGATCTGTTATTTTATTATTAAGTCTATACGCAACGGTAAGTAGCTTTTCTTTTGTTTGGTCCATATATGGTCTAGACAGGATTTACTGTTGTTATGAATTCTGGTGTAGGAATTTATATTGGAATTATAGCCAAATTGGGCCATCATATCGATAAAGTCTTCAGTATGTGCATCATCATAATTGTCAGCTTTAATATTGATATTAAAATCCCCTAGCACTACATGGTTTTCATTACTCATGCTGTGTAAATGGTCGTATAACGATGCGTTAAACAACTCTAAGCTATATCCCCATAATCTGTATATTAGAGTCACAGTATGTACCTTATTTTGTTCGTCTCTAATTTTAAATAGTAAACTAGTACATTGCTCTACGGGATTTTCTTGTTTAGATATTATTTGTAGACTATTCTTTACAAATGCTACAATTCCGTCAGCTCGGTTAAACTGACCATCCACCGGAAGAGGTTTATAGCCGGGTATTGTAAAATTTTCAGGAAAAACTCTTAACCATGTTTCAGTCAGTAAAATTATGTGTACCTCTACATTTATACCTTCTAACAGAACTAATAGCTCGTCATAGTGTTTTTCTAAACTACGTATATTTAGATGCAATAAATTTAAAAAGTATTTAGTGCCTGTAGTCAGTGACTTCAGATTTAGATCAGTTAGTTCTTCTGTTTCGGTTTCATGGTCCATTTTAGGATCCGAAATTATTTGATTTGTAGTTGTCATGGTGTTAAATCTATGGATATTTTATTTTCTACTATTTTGTTGATGTCATGCATCTCGTTTGTTATTAAATAGTTTTTAATAGTATGGACGTTGGTCTGTAGTATCTCCTTTGTTAGTAATGAAATTAAGTCCGTTTCATCTGTCGTTAGATATCTAAAGCTATAAGTATGTCTACTAAGTGCAACAATTATATGTGGAATACTATTATAAACGTCTAAGGGTTTTGAATTTATCCTAACTAACACCACACGTTTAGACGTCAGTCCTTGAGCTTCGTGAATGGTATGAATTAGAATTGGTCCATAACATCTACCTTTTAAAATATCTATCATTTAATATTATATAACCGATAATAAGTACCAGATAAAATAATTTTCTCTTCTTACATCAAATAATAATTGGTAATTAATAATTATTTAAAGAGAAGGAATTTCCAACTTACAAATTTAGTACCTAGAGGCAAGAATTCGACTTCAGAGTTTTTTACATAGATGCATACGTATATATATTTAGATTACATCTCATGTTAGATACATTATTCCTAGATTTGATTGGTTATGTTCATAAGTACTTTCTGCTAAGTATTACTTATGTAAAGTAACGTATCTTAAGAACTTCTGTTTTGTATTACTTTGTGCTGAGTAATATATGAATTTTAGACATAATTAATAATTACAAATTAAAAAGGAAATTAATTAACTAATATTATCCCTAAGTAAGTAAGATAAAAAGAAAACCATGAGTGTAAAAAAGTTAAGCTGCTAAAAAGCAAGTTTTAAAATCAGGAAAGGGTTGATCGTATTATAAACTCGTATGATAAATATGAATATTATTTAGACATTATTACATGTCATCTCTCAGTAAGTAGGATAAAAAAGAAACATGAATAAATACAGCTGACTTGCTAAATAGCAAGTTTTAAAATCAGGAGAGAGTTTAGCGTAACAAAGTACAGCAGTTGACTCTAAGTTTAGATTTTATTAAAACAACAAGCAGTGTTGCTAACAAAACAATTATAACAAATGAAAATAAAATAATTAGAGTTGCTGAGTGATGCTTGGCAGGAGCCTAACTAGATCAAAAATCCCAACTTGCTTGAACCCTGATAAAGTTTCTAATTTATTATAGAGGTTTATTGAAAGTCTTCTCCTTAGTAATTTATACTTTGACAAAGTTTCGTCCATTACTGGTCGTTTTCAGCATCAAACAGAGAAATGTTCTCTAACTTTTCCTATTCTACCGTGTCCGGGAAATATCTTTGTCATCAGTGAAAATAATTAATCCTAAAACTTTTATACAACCAATAAATTTGTCTGGAAAGCTAATATTTCAGATGGCAAGACCTGGTTATCTTAGGTAACCATTGGAAAGAGAAATATATCTGTTCCTTTGCAGCCTATAACAATATCAATTAAAACACTTGTGAAACTTCATCCCAACTTAGTTTTAGGGAAAACTAGACAAACAGATTTGATCAACTCCCGAGGGAGGAAAACTAACTTTTCTCTAATTCTGATAATTGCCTTGAAAATATATTCCCTATCTCCCTTGCATAATTAAAACGACAAATTCTCTTTTCCCTTGTATGCCTAACTTAGAAATGAAGCCGCGTCAATACTCTCCTATTGGACATTAAAACATTTTATTTTCTTGTCTTTCTACAAATAAATACTGTACTTCCTCAAGTATAAAATTACTTAGGATATAAATTTCAACTTGCATTTTATGAGGATTTCAATATTAATAACCCGTTTAAGAGTAAATTTCAAATTATGCAATTTATAAATGAATAAAATGTTTCCTAAATGTTGCGGATTTGCTATTGATTTTCCCCTCTGTTTTAAGTTTAACTCAAACTCGAAGCAGTATGAAAACTCTTTTAAGGCACTAAAGTCTGGTTACTTTTTCTCATTTATACCGTTGGTCTATAGTAATGTATAGTTCTTGTAAAGAAGAAAACGAAACTGGGATTTAATCTAATAACCTAAAATAACCTACAATAACCTACAATGAACCTACAATAATTAATAACCTAATAACCTACAATAATTTACTCAAAACTCTTGCAACCTTACATGTGGAAAAAACGGGTACTGATATCTGGGAATTTTCCCTTAACACATCAGATTTGCTACAGTCGTCCTCCATATTTCGGATGCGCTTCGCTCGTGCTCAGAATATACGATTTGCCAAATCTACTGCAACAGGTCTTCGGACTTTAGACCGTAAATACATTCGCTTTATTACCAGCGGTCACCCATCCAGGAGATAACTTCGCTTGATGCTGTTTAATTTTTATGACCCATAAAATCCATAGATATACTTGCATTGAAACGAAACTTAATAAACACTTATTTTTACATAAAATCATATATTTGTAGCAAGTTTCAACTTAATTAAATTATGCTCCGATTTTTTATAGTTTAAAATAAAAGTATGCTGATAATGAAATAAAACTTGGCTTAAATTTGTTCCTAACTTATGACTAAAAGCGTGCTAAATTTCAAACCGCGTTAATACTCCCCTATTAGCTAATAAAGCATTTTATTTAATTGCCTTTCAACTAATAAACAATTTATTTTGTGAAATATAAAATTACTTGGGATGTACATTTTAATTTGCATTTAATATGATTGTTAATTTTGAAAACCCTTATATTAGTTATAGAGTGTATTTCAAATTATGATATTAAGATCATCACTAGAATGTTTTCAATATGATTTACCACAGCTTCTCATCTCTCTTTTAAGTCTAACTTAAAATCGAAGCATTGTAAACAAACTATTCGTCTATACCTTAGGTATAAACGAATAGTTTGTGTTTGCGAATACATCCGAAACCGGAATTTACCCGAAATATTTGTTTTAAGTGTTTTAAGATGTCCCAAGGGGTGTTCATAAAGTTGTGTGTCTGCATGCGTGTGTGAGACTCTTTTCAAAGTAGCTCCCAGTCCAGTTACTCTAAAGAGTTGAAACTTAGTACCAAAAATCGATCTTTTGATCTATCCGGAATTCACAATTACCGGGAATAATTTCTCTGAAATTTATAAAGGTGGTAAAATGTTTTCGATCCAGTTGAAGTTTAGCACGAAAGTTGGTTCATATAGGACTAACAAATCATTCTAATTCATCAGATTATCAGCATTAGTTTAATCTTCATCGAATAACTTTTATTTTTTTAAAATAGGCAAATATTTCAATTGAGATGAATTTCGGTGTGTTCCCTTTTACGAAAAGTTTACAATATAAAAATACATTTTTCATTCGGCAAGTCAATAAGGTTTTAAGACCGGTTAAGTGCTTTAAGAACCTCATTTGGTCCTAGTCTACCGTACGGGCCATAAAGATCCTAGATTTATTAAATATTTTTACTAATTAAAAAACACAAGAATATAAATATTTAATATACTAATTAATATTTTTGTTTATTTTTCATCTTTGCTTTTATTAATAAGTTTATTGTTGGCATAGGGGCCAAATAAGGGGTTTTGCCCTCGCCCTCATTGACCAGTCCACACATCTCATCACCCCCCCCCCGTCACTCCCATGTTGGGTATTAATAAATGTAAATTAATTAAAATGATTGAAAAATCTCTCTGGTAGAGTAAGAACACTCTGTTTGCCTTATCTATGTCAATAAAATTACATTAGTCGTCCATTCCCTCTCTTATATTACATCTAAACAATGTAAGGTCTTGCTTTAGAATTAATACAACAAATTTACCACCTAAGTTTCTATAGTTGCAATGTATCAAGTACTGAATGAAGCATACAAGAGAAAATCTAATCCCCGACACATAAATCCTTACATTTTCCACAACCAAGGTAACCCAAACTGTCAAGCCAAGAATTATTACTGGCCTCGATGTGTACTGCAAATTTTCTTTAGATAATTTACTTTTATCTTTTCTTACATTTTTCGAGGAAAAGAAATTTCTCATTGGGATACTTCAATAGGGAATGTAGGTCAGTTTAAATATTTCATGATAACAGAAAATAGATGTACTTTTCAGAGTAAAGCGTTAAGTAAGATCTGTGAAATATTTCCAAGATTTTAGACCGGTGAATTGTCACGGAAAGTTTCTAACACTCTTCGAGGATTACACATGTTGTATAGGTCCCGTATGCGATTTCGATAATTGTGAATAATAAAGTCTATTTTACAGCCATTGCATATTTATGCTGGGAATTAATTAATTCTTATGGAAAGTCCTACTAATAGAAATTAATGGAAACAAACACATTTGAAAAAATGTTTAAAAATGGATATAAGTTCAATTCTGTACCTTTTCTTGCTCGGGTTGTAACGATACCCATCTTAATTTTAAAGATTTTACCGGTTGTTTTTATTTTAAATGGCGGCTTTATTTGAAAAATTTGCGTGTGACCTCAAAATGCATCGTCTAATCAATTATTGACCTCAAAATGCATACCTTTTACTATTATTTGTTAACCTTGATTAAGTAATAATTAATAATAACTGCCTTAATTAAGAAAAAACTCACTTCACAGCTGTGTACCATAAAATAATATTGTATGCTAAGGACGCTAAAGATAGATTTGAAAGAATTCCGTCAGGAACTCGTTAAAGATCCCTTTTGGGTATAGGCAAAATTTAGGACCCTCATTGTAGATTCATTATAATACTATACTGTTTCTGCCTGGTAGTTTAAAGTGTGTGGAGGTTTGGTTTAACAGTGAGAGCACGTGTTGTTCCCAGTTTTTACTAGACTATAAGAGTCAGTAAAAATATGTATGATTGCTTGAAAAAGCATGAGAGGGACCATAGAAATTCACGGCTCTTCTGTCTAGATTAGATGAAATATACCTACACTTGAAATTAAAAGGAGTAGAACACTATCTTAAGGAGCTGGCAAAAAAAGCCCAACCACGTGGCCTACTTGCCTGGTAGCTACTACCACTCCCCCCATATTACTACTACTACTATCTTCAGTAAGGGGACTATAATTTTCAACAATATGCAGTGTTGTCAATATGGATATAAATTATAAAATCTTAGACTAAGATCAACACCTTTCAGGTGCCCCGCATCCCAAAGAATGTTAAAAAAAATGTGGTATACCGCTACGGGGATGCCGCTATTAAAAAAATTGAAAAGTATCCGTTGTTATAAGATAAAAACTTGTCATTTAATACCACAATATATAACGGCTAAAGATAAAATACATTTTATGTATTAAAGTTTTGATTTCTAAAATGAATTTGTGAAATTTTCTCGAATATTTTACATTCCCTAAATAATATATATGTGAGTTGGGTTTTGTCGAGGAGGATTATGTTCCACTAGTATCTGTTTTAAAAGGATATCATATTTTACAATTAAATCTATTTCTGTTACTTTGTCTTGTATTACTTAATCCTTACCAATATTTTCTCTTAAAGTACTTTGTATTATAAATCCTATTATCTCCGTTACATTTAATAATATTTTATAATTCTTGTACTATATTGTATTCATAATCTTAGGCAATAATACAACAATTAATACTTAACATTATAAAATAATACTTTGATGGTTAACTTTAGAAAGCTAATAGAAATTTAAATTTATAACAAACTTTAATAATTTTTATCAACGAGGAATGGTAGCTCAATGGTAGAGCTCTTGCCTTAGGACTTGGAGGTCGAGGGTTCAAATCCAGTCGAGGGAGGATCTTATATACTGGTACCCGTTTATTTAAGATATATCACCCAGTATACATCCACTATGCCAATTCGGGGTTAAAGTATGGATCCACGTTTCCGTTGTCCCCAAATCATATGATTCAGGTTGTTATGACGTCATTTAACCGGTTTACTGACTCATCAAAATTATTAAAAAACAGCAATATTAAGTTGTCAAATTTTTCGCAGGGAAATAGGTCTCCTTATTCATCAAAAGTCTAAAAAATGCTGGCACGGTGGTCGGCATACCAGGCGAATTTCCTTTGGAATACATGTTTCTGTTCTTAACATCTATTTCTTGCTTAAGGTTCCGGTTTATTAAGCAACAAGTACAACTGGTAACACATTATTCTGTATTTTGCAAAGAAAATGCGCATAGTAAATTACCGCATTTATGGTTTTTATACAATACAGTGCCTGTAAAATTAGCAGTGTTCACCATTGTTTGCACTTGTTACAAGGTTAGATAGCATATATCTTTTAAGGGTTTAGCGCATTTCCTTTGAAAAATATAGAACAAATTAGTTCTGTATTTTAGGAAAAACTAAAATACGGTCGGTAAACAACAAATGTTAACATAGGGTCGAGTACAGTGAAGTTTTTTATGTTTTCTAGAGAACAGAAGCGAATAAAGCACTCAGAAAACTGAAATGTGACGTTGGTGTATCTTTGGAATTTCATTTCTGGAACTCGGTTCTGAAAATAAATAAATGCCACTTTAGTTTGTTATACGCGAAGAAAATTCGGTCATGAGACAAAAAGCAATAAACGCCCATTTATTGTTTGAGGATTAGGAAATATAAAAAATACTATCCCATTTCCGGCAGCTTGTTTTATTTAATGATTTACAGACATTCAAAACTAAGCTGTAACTTAAGTACTCACTTTATAAAGAATAAATTACATGACTTTAAATTTTTTTAAACTCGTCTCGGGAATACAAAAACCTCGATCGTGTACGGGACAGATAAAATAAAATTCCAGTAATAAAACAAGCTTCAAAGTTTTTATCAGTTCTTAAAGTCTTTAAAATATTTAAAACTTCAAAAGTCAAATAGCTGAAGCAACATAACGACCAGACTAGCCTCGGGCAAGAATTTTATTTTAAAACGTGCGGAAGATTTAGCCCGGGTTTCGAGGAAAAGTTTAATCTTGGGATTATTTCTACCGAGGGACTAATACACTGCGTTTATGCCCTTTTTACTTTCATTTGAAAGTATTTTTACGCAACGTATTGTTGCCATAAATGCTCTGTTCCTTCAAACATGTTTATGTACTGAAGAAACTCTTTTTCGCTATGTTTCGTTATTTGACATTTATTTTACTTTAGCGAATTAAAGGAAGCAGCTACAAGGCAACTTGATACTTCTATCTCGATTAAACTGTCCTTGGGTAAGTCTATTTTTTGAAACTTTTCATTGGAAAACGATCTAATTCACTAGAAATTTCTAACGAATCCTTATGAGGTTTTTCAAGTTATGGAAATGAAGAGGGATCGCTGCTTTGGTTTTAGCATTTATTGTTACATAGCGTTTTGCAGGGTATAATGATATAGTTTATAATGACGATGTATGTATTTTTAATGAAGAATAGATTTGTTAACTTTGTTTTGCTCGATTGGAGGACTAAATACGGCAGTTTTTTGATTATTTTACAAGCTATTTAAATTTTTGATATATCTTCCCAGGATGTAAAAGTATTTTTAACAGTGTAGGTGTAGTAAACATACTTTTGTAATAAAAGTGGGTTTTAGCTAGGGTTTTAGGCTAGTTACTGTTTCACAACCTACATCAGAAAAATAAATATAAGATAATCTGTAGTTAAAGTTTAGGAGAAATCTTACATATGATGGAGGTGACCAAAAAAAGAGAACTTTAGTTAACCAGGTCATGGCGCAGTCTAGGACTAGTGTCGGCAGCCGAGTAGATACCTCGCGTTTTTAAACCCATAAACCCTTCCAACGTTGCCTAAATCAAAGATTATGTAGTTACCATAATGCTATATACTACGTAATCTTTGGCCTAAATGACAGAAGCAAGTACATTCAATTTGTCCATTTTGATTCGAATGAGTTATTTTTTAAAGCCTACAAAAGAATCAGCTTTTATTGCAGTAATAAAATCCATAGAACATAGAAATTTGTTCTTTCAAAACAAGCTCTGTTTTATCAAAGTAATAATATCAAATGCTCAAGCAGGTATTTAAAGCAACAATAGCCTGTAGCAAAATTGTACTTCTTTTAAACTGGCGTTAAAATAAGCATTTCTAAACTTTATTTTTATCTGAATACATTATCCCCATCCTGGGAGCCGTTTTCCTTACAGTATTAACCTTCGCCCTTTATATTCAAACAGGAAACTCGCCCCTCCTTACAAGAAAAACTTCAGAAAATTTCCAGGTATAAAAATATACTTTTTTGTTTTTCGTTTACCTGTTTGAGAAATGTTCCAGAATTCCCCATTTTGCTTTACTTCTATTTTATTACCCATACTCTTCTCTTGCGAATGGATGATGTATTTTTTATAAAGTCTATAAAAGTAATTTTATGAAGATGCATTTTGTTTAAAAATTATTTTTATCCCTTCGGGCGATTTAATTTACAAGGATTTTATGTAAGAAAAGCTCTGGAAACGACTTTTACAATTATGTCAGGAACATACAATATTATATTACTTTTCAATTAATAAAAATTGGGTACAGGGTACCTCGGAACTTTTCCTTACCAGATCGGATTCAATACTCTTATCCATCTTACTTCGGTGTAAGGTAGATAAGCATAACTCCTCAGAGAGTACATACATTCGTTTCATTCCCAGCAATCACCCATCCAGGCACTGACTTTGCTCAATACTGCTTAAATTTTATGATTTAACAAAAAGCATGGATCATATGCTTCGCGTATTAAAACGGAACTTGATGCATTTATTTAATTATGTAAATTTGTGCTGTCATTATTGCAGGTTAATGAATTCATAGGAAAATTTATTTTCCGGATAGCACAACTACTCCTATTTTTGTGATTTTAACTTTGAAAAAATCTCTTAGGAGGCCCTAAAATCTCCTAAAACGGATATTTTAGGTAACTTCCCGGTTTTTTTTGCAAGCAGAATACTTTTCCTATAAATCTACTGAATAAATGAGGAAATGTAAAAATATAATTATAAATACCCTGTATCTATAAAAAACGGGTATGAGGTACCTCGGTACTTCTCACAACTTCTCAGATTGTCATAATTTTTAGGCTTAAACTATAGCTATACTTGTTGTAAAAATTTGAATACGTTTTACTTTTTTCCTTTATTCCGTAGGTATATAAAAATAGTGTTGTGGTAGCACAATAAATTCGAATCTAAATTGTGTTGTTCCACCTTTAGACTAATATTTACAAAATGTCAGTATGTGTGTGAGTGTTTTTTATCGTATCTTCTGTGTGTTTATGCTAGAGAGTTGAAAATTAATAAATCTTTTACTTTGTTGTACCATCCGAAAAAACATTCTATGACGTCATTATTCGTAATTATTAACTTTAAAGAAAGTTTCTGTACTCTAGTTTAAGCAACATCGAGTGACGTTAGTACCTAGATGGGTAACCGGTGGGAATGGAACGGATGTTTATAATCTCAAAGAAAGAGGAAACCGAGTCCAAAGATGACTGTAATATAAATTTGGTGTTTCATATTCTGAGGGCGTTTGAAGCGAGTCCGAAGTAGTTAGAATGAGCGTATCGTATCAGATACAGCGAGGATATAAATTTGTTTTGTAATAGTTACATATATTCATACAGTGACGCGAATGGGTAGTAATTGATACACTAAAAGACTTCTAACTAACAGATCCACACAGACAAACAGCATCATATTTGCTACTTACACGCCTTTAAACGCCGGAAATTATCAATTCTAGTAAGCTCTTGGTATTCAATTGTTAAGTCAAGAAACTTTCCTGTTCATTTACGTTTGTAGATTATGTAGAGTAAATTGAATGGTTTAAAAACGTAAAAGAAAATTGTGGATAGATTAGTAGATAGATTTGATATATTCCAAGTAGATAACATTTTCTTTCCTCAGCATAGCCCAGAGTAAAAAGCAGGAAAATTATTATCCGTTTTATTTTACATTATTCAAGCTGAATTTACACGTTAAGTTTTCCCTCTCAATTTTTCTTTACAATGTAATGACCGCTTTATGCAACCAGCATAAACCACTTTAGGAAAATGTTTAGAGCATAAACTCGAAGAATGTATAAGATATCAGACTCTACAGACTTGAAGCGAAGTATTATTAAGTTGAAATTTAGATCTTTGCGTTTACCTAAAGGTTTGCTTTGGCACTAAAGATGAATTAAATTAATTCCGAGTTTAAACATTGTTATAAAAATACACCAAATATTTTTTTTTTTGTAAAATAGTAATTTTAACTGTAATAATAGTCTGTCCTTGTCGTGTCGTACTCGTTTTTTTTGGAAATTTTATGTATGGCGCATAGAGAGATGACAGACATTGGAATAAAAAAACACCGAGAGCAGTGAAGACAAATTAAAATTGGACAAACTTATCTTTAATCAATATTTTGGAAAGTTTTATTCTAAGAGTATTACTATACAAGTAGTTTAGTATACTCATGGTTTTAGAGATAGTTTAAAGTGTCAACTAACAGATAATACTAACAGCATTTATAATATTTGACCCGTGTCGATAGTATCTCGTATAAGGACGTGGTCAATGTTTTTAATAAAGGCATTCCACAAGTAATATAATCCAGACCTTAGGATTAGCTTTACACTTATACCAGGTAACCAGTATACTTAGTTAAACAGGTGTGAGAAAGTCTCAGACATTTCTGTGCCATATACCCATATGGACATTTTTAATTATAATGACATCAAAATTAATTTTCTTTCCTGACGGTATATAATGTGAAGTTTAATTACAATTCTTTTGGTTTAATGAAGCACTTTTCACTTTCAAAGGAGAAAAATGAGTTTTTTATAATTTTGGTTAGAGCCCCCAAATCTTATAATAGAGAGTATTTTTCCATTTTTTTCGAGAGGGCATCCTCTAACTATAAAATGAGGGGGAACCAAAGTGTTATTATATTTTTGAAGTGGCACCCCAGAATTTATAATGGGACCCGACAACTAATTTATGTATATTGACTTGAAATCTGTTTCAGACCAAAAAGTATGTTGTATAGAGCAATGAAAAAATGTATTTTTTTTGGGCAGCATCCCTCAAATTAAAAGGAGAACCCAACATAAAAAATAAATACAATAAAACATATGAAAATAAAAATTAAGCAATAAGCAGATTACCTCATCATTTATTGATAATATCTTTTAAGTACCTGGGGGGTACAATCAAGGAGTATACATACTCCTTGGTAAAATACTATTTCACCTTCAGAATAATCAACTCTCTTGGCTTTGCCTTGGGAGTTAAAAACATAAATTCTTCGGATTTGGCGTCGATAGTTCATTACATTAGTTCCGTCAGTTCTCACCTTATGCTACTTACTGATCATTTAAGTAGCATTTGTCACTCTCTTGGTGCATCAATAAGTATTATGTTGCACAATTGGGTTTTAATGATTTAGATTTGGACTTCACCAATTCACCTTTATGGGGGTTCCAATTGATTCCCCAATCATCCTTTACTTATCTTCAAACATTTAGGTAGGGATTTTATAAGTTTCCATTAATGATTTTGGGAGCTTAAAAATAAACTTTTCTGTCTGTAACATATATTATTTTCTCTTAACCGAAACTATATTTTATTTAAATTTTTCATTATGAAAAAAGCTTCTTTAAAAAATCACTACTCGCATTTCATCAAAAAGATATTTTGTTCATTTTCCTCATTTAAGAAAAAATAACCTATCTCATATTTCCAAATTTAATATTTCATAATTTCATCATTTTGTCCAAGCCTTAAAAGAAAACTCTTCATATAAGTAATAATTGTTTTACGGAAAACTTTTCTTTTAAGTTAAATAACACTGGTTTATAGAGAAGACGCTAATAGCCAAATCTAAAATATATTTCCGTAAACTTAATGCAATGGAATTTACGGGGATATAAATGATAAATGAAAACGTTTTATATTATTTATTACTAAAATAAGGAAACACATATAATAATATACAATCGCATATATTTTTATAAAATAGTATTAGGTCAATATTATAGGTCAAAACCACGGTAAAAGGTTCTTTTTTATCTTAAGAGAATTTAGGAAGCCCTTTATAGGGCCTCTTAAAATCTCCTTGAATTATTTCTCAGCGTGTGTGAGTTATCCCAAAAAGTATTACAAAGGGTTGACGTAAAGGAGCTTCAAATTTTTATGTAGTATAAAAGCGGTATATAATATAAAGGTATTTTTCCGCAGGAAAATCCAGTATTGACTTTAATCTTTGGAACTTAGGGCTTCTCAAGTCCAAAAATTTCTTTCTCTTAACCGCTTTTACTTTACTTGGTTTTGTAAGTTGTTCTTTGTTAGGTTTAGAAATACTTAGGAAAAATTTTCAATGTCTTTTCATTGATATATTGGTTTAAATAATATAATATTCCGGATAAGAAATAGTTTATATTGCAAAAAAGACATTTAGAAGGCCGTCATATCTGTATTCTTTAGAATGTTTCAAATTACTCTCTCTTTTTGTCATTCAGACTTAAAAATTTTTAAAGCTGCCCAAATATTGTGATTTATTTTTGATTTTATTCTAAGGAACTATATTTTTGCTCATTTTGTTAGAGAATGAGCTATGTTTTTTAAAACTTAAATCTTTTAGCATTTCTCCTGCCTAAATGCTGATAACTTATGCTGATAACTCCTAATATCACATGTATAGAGTACATGTAATATACACAGAATCGTTATTGAACACGTAAGCTCAAATATGCTGTTAAATACATTTTCGAGCCAAAGACTATGGAAATGTGGATCTCAATCTACGTGAATCTGGAAATATGGATCGGATGTGATCATGTCTCGGACAGAATAGGATCCAACCTCGCATTTGCTTAACAGTCCAATGAAACCACATTAACCTAGGCTGGGTTGTCCGGAATAGCTATGTAGATGTCAGATAAATAATAGTAAGAAACATTTAAACAATAGGATCAAACATGCTACCTTGTGTAACTCCCTTTAAAAACATTTATATTTCAATCCCCGATTTCCTTTTTGAAAAAAAAAAGTTTTTAAGATGTGAAACGTGTCTTGATTTGTTATCTTTTAACAATTGATGCCTTAAGGCGGTTTTCTTTTTTCCGAGAGGGCATTCAAGACGAACTCCCAAAACAAGTTAATATTAGTTTTTCTTATCTTTGACAGAACGGAGGGGTGTTCCAGACAATGGGGAGAAGTGCATACGTGCATTGATTGTGCAGATGCCACTACCACTCCACCCCCGGGGGCAAATATTTAGACAACGAGTCACGTGACTTCTTATCTTGTTATTTGGAGGTTATTACTGCCTCTGGTTATATTTTGATGAACTATAATTAAGAAGTATTTGTTTTTTACAAGATTATTTCTGGAATCTTTTTAAAGTACCGATTAGAGTACAATTTATTATAGTTAATTATTAAGATGTGTCAGTTCTAATTATTGTAAGCCTTCAAGCTGATCTTATTTATAATACCCACGAACATGGAAATTTCGTGCCCATTACTATGCTTCCATGTCTCCTATACTCGTAATTAGAGAGAAAATCTTTGAAATATTAAACAAAAACGTAATATTTTCACCATATTGTCCTATGTGGCCTATTAATTGCAAACTTCAATAGAAAGTTCATGAATATGTTTATGTGTGTGTGTGTGCTTTCTTATAATTAAGGTTATGACCTTAACGAATCAATCAAATAACTTGAAACTTTGTAAACAAATCAAGCCAAAAAAAAGGAATCCATAATTAAATTTTATAAAGGCTATCATGCCTTCTCAAAATATAAGCCATCCAAAATTTATACATACCAAATTAAATTTCAGATTAAATCATTGTAATACTTTTTTTTAATAAATAATAAATAAATCTTTATTTGCTTGGATGAACATAATGTAAAAAAATTATGACAAAAGCATACGTCATTACAAAATTAATTTAAAATAATTTAATTAATGTACGAGTATAAATGGTGTGATTTATAATAGTAGGTCGATGTGTTTAGAATAACCTCTACGGGGACTCGCTGTTTTAGAATTGTAAGAAATTATAATGCTGAACACAAAGTACGCCTGTTTTTTCAAGATTTTTTTTTAATTGAGATAATAAAGTTTAGTTATATTTTTGGCAACTAGATTTTTTTAATTAAAATAAAAAATAAATTTTATATTGAAATAATCATGAATGTAATGTAGCTTGACTTGTAGAGCGTAGAATATATCCGCAGATTGCACACTGATGAAATATTTAATTTTTATTATGATTTTAAGTTTTTTTTTTTCAATTTTTAAGTCCCAATATAATATTTTTAAACAATTTAATGTTTCAAATTTTTTATTTAAATTAATAAAAATTTTACTATGTAAAAAACACACAACAACAACTTTATTAGGTAACAATTTACCTAAATATTGTATTAGGTAAAAAAATAAATAATTCAGTTGTCCATTTAGTCCTATCTGATAGCAGCAACTTTTTATCAGAAAATTGTCCATGAGGTTGAAATGACAGAGCGGATTTAGTATGCCAGTAAAGCATATTCTTTAAAATAATGTGTCACGTGACATTAGACCATTATAGAGTTAGCGGTCTCCTATTTAAGAACTGACCACGCCTAATACAGCTAACCTTTCGTGATCAAACGTGAATCGTTCTTACCGTAAACTGTTGTTATGTTGTTAATATTTATACTTTACAATTCGTTACTATGACAACTGTTATTATTTTATTATTATTCATTATGTCATGTTGTGATCTGATGATTTATGGTTTTGAATTAAATGTTCAGTTCATATTTAGAAACCTGTATTTTCTTACTTAAATGTATACTAAAACATGGCGCAGTGGTGTTTTTCTTTTAATTTTCAACTATAGTAAAAGTATGGGTTATTTATTTATTGACTGTGAATGATTTATTGATTTGTTAAAATGGAGTATAATAAGCCAAATGAACTGAGTATGAGTGGCAACTTAGCCGACAATTTCCTGGTGTTTAAAGAAGAAGTGCAGATATATTTTACTGCGACAGAGACAGACAAAAAGCCGAGAGAGATACAGGTCGCAAGGATAAAAAATTTGATGGGCCAGGAGGCCCGGAAAATATATAAGAGTTTAAATAAAACTGAGTCAAGTAAGGAAACTGTGTTATCAATATTAGAAGTGTTAGAGAAACACTGTGTTTCCAAAAAAGAATGTTATAATGAGTGTGTTTAGATTTCTAACTAGAAGACAGAAGGAAGAAGAGCCGTTTGAGAAATTCTATGCTGATCTACGTTATTTATCACAACAGTGTGACTTTGAGGATCAGGAAGATAAGTTATTAAAAGCACAAATAGCTCTAGGAATCAGGTCAAAAGCGATACAAGAAAGATTACTTAAAGAAGAAGCACCTCTTGATAAAGTTGTAGCTTATTGTGAGTCATCAGAGTTAGCCGAATTAAATATGAAAATCATTGAAGATGAAAGGAGACAGAAGAACGATTCAGTTGACGAGCTTAGATCAAATCGGCAAAATTTTTCAAATTATAAAAATAATGTAAACAAAGATAGGAAAAGTACTCAAGATAGAAGTCGTGTATGTCAGTATTGTGGTTCGGACCATGGAGTTCATAGTAGGTGTGCTGCTTATGGTAAAATGTGTATGAAATGCGGCAGGAGAAATCACTTTGCAAGTATGTGCCGGGGAGATGGACGCCGAAGATTACAAAACCAAGCCAGAAACTGTTATAATTTAGAAGAAGAGGACGGAAGACGTTCAGCACAGTCAGAGTATTTAGTAGACACTCTAACTGTAAATGCTTTAGGCACAACTAAATGGTATAAACAGATCAATGTCGAAGGTATTCCTATAAATTTTAAATTAGATTCTGGTTCGGACGTCAACACCTTGCCTCTTAGTTACATTAATCAAATGGGTTTAAATAAGTTAATTAGAAAAAGTAAATCAAAACTTGAGGCATATGGTGGGTTTGAAATTGAAACAGTAGGTGTGGTTTCGGCTCAAGTGGAAACCTCTAAATGTTTATGTGTTTTGGATTTTAATGTAGTTCGGGGAAAGAAAACTCCAATATTAGGCTTGGACTCGTGTCTACGATTAGGGTTGATTAAACGGGTTGATTCCTTAGAGAAAGATAAAAAGAATATTAACTTTAAGAGTGTTGGGTGTGATGAGAGGCAAGAGTGGTATAATAATTATAAAAATGTATTTACGGGATTAGGCTGCTTTCCTGATAACTGTAGAATTAAAATACAAAATGACGCTATTCCTTATGCTAGCTCCGCCCGTAGGATACCGTTAAAAATTAAAGATCGATTTAAAGAAACTTTAGAGTCACTTGTACAAAGAAATATTATTGAACCAGTTAACGAACCCTCAGATTGGGTCTCAAACGTAGTTATTGTTGAGAAACCTAATGGTTCTCTGCGGATTTGTATTGATCCCACTCATTTAAATAAAGTTATTGTAAGAGAAAGGCATACTATACCTACAGTAAACGAACTTGTTCCTGGTCTAGCTAATAAAAAATGTTTTACTGTTCTTGACATTAAGGACGGTTTTTATCACATTGCTCTCGACGAAGAGTCAAGTAAATTATGCACATTTAGCACCATATTCGGAACATTTCGCTTCCTCAGATCGCCTTTTGGACTTTCTAACTTACCCGAATTGTTCCACAAACTTGTCTCTAAATATTTTAATGATATTCCCGGAGTTACTGTCTATTTCGATGATATATGTATAGCTACAGATACGAAGGAAGAAAATGATAAAGTTTTAAAACAGGTATTAGAAAGAGCTCAGCAACTAAATATTAAATTTAATTTTGATAAGTTTCAATACTGCTTGAACAAAGTAAAGTACGTCGGTGTTATCTTTTGCGAGCAAGGTGTTTTACCAGACCCAGAGAAAATAAAAGTGATACAATCCCTTAAAACCCCTGAGAATAAACATGATTTACAGAGACTACTGGGTATGGTTAATTATTTACGTTATTTTATACCTAATTTGTCTCAATTAAGTGGCCCACTACGAGAATTGTTGAAAAAAGAGATTATTTGGAACTGGACGGAGAGACACAGCAAAGCTTTAGAAGACATTAAAAAAGCTTTATGCAGTGAGCAGGTACTGGCGCCATTCAACCCGGCTCAGCCCATAGTAGTGCAATGCGATGCGTCAAGAAATGCAATCGGTTGCTGTCTGTTACAGAACAATAAACCAGTATTTTTTTCCTCTAGATCCTTAAATAGCGCTGAAATAGAGTACGCACAATTGAGAAGGAGCTGCTTGCTGTTTGGTTTTCATGTTCCAAATTTCATAATTATTTATATGGACATCAGAGTGTAACTATATTTACTGATCACCAACCATTGGTTTCAATTATAAACAAACCCTTGTATAAAATCACGAATAATAGAATAAGAAGGTTAAGATTAAAACTGTTAAATTATCAATTTTCATTAAAGTACTTACCAGGGAGTCAAATGTATGTGGCAGATTATTTATCTAGATGTGGTTATCAAACTAATGAGCAAATAGATGAATCGATGAAAGATTTTGTGCACTGTATTGGAACAACTCAGGTCACCCTATCGGAAAAACGATTAGATGAATTTAAAAAGTGTACAGCTACAGACCAAGTTTTAAGCACTATTGTCAAGTTTTATAAAAACGGTTGGCCCTCACAGTTAAAGGAAGTTGGAGAAACATATCATTTTTATAAATTAAGAAATGATATAGAGTATGATAATGGACTGCTATATTATAACAATCGCCTGATAGTACCTGCAGAAAAGAGAAAATTTATTCTATCTTATTGCATGAAACGCACAGTGGACTGAATAAAATTACAGGTATAGTTAAGGACTTTTTCTATTGGCCTGGAATAATTTCTTATGTAAAAAACATTGTACAGTCATGTAGTCTTTGCGCTAAACATCAGAAGTCAAACTCACGATAACCTATGCTGAATCATGAAATTCCGGACATACCTTTTTACAAGCTGGCTGCTGATATAGCCGAATTTGCTGGCACTAGCTATCTGGTTGTTGTAGATTATTTCTCTCGGTGGATTGAGGTTTGTAAGCTAAGAAGCAAGAATAGCGTGCATGCATAGAAAAATTGAAAAGCATATTCAGTCGCTTTGGAATTCCTCATGAGTTAGTTGCTGACAATATGCCATTTAACAGTTCCGAATTCCACGAATTCTCTAGAGATTATGGATTCAATATTATTACATCCAGTCCCCACTCCCCTCAAAGTCGTGGGCTCGCAGAAAAGCTGTTGGTATTATAAAGAAGATGTTAGCTAAAGCAAAAGAGTCAGGCACAGATTTGGAGTTGCACCTTCTAAATTACCGCAATTCACCAGTTGCAAGTTTGCAGTACTCACCAGCTCAGCTTTTAATGAGCCGAGTTTTAAGATCAAAACTCCCTGTAAGCCCAACTCGCCTTCACCTGAAGTAGTTCCTGTCAGTGTTTATCAATCGATGTAGACAATCAGGAGAAGCAAAAAGAATATTAACCGTAGGTGTAGAAGTGAACGGAGTTTTTATTCAGGGGAGAGGGTAATGATACAAGATTATTTTTCTAAGAAATGGGATTTCGGAGTAGTAATCAAGAAATTATTAGCACCTCGGTCATTCATAGTTAGATTAGATAATGGGAAAACCCTACGGAGAAATTCTATTAGTTTAAGAAAGGATCACCGGTCATTCAATGATCCTTTCCCAGATATATCATCTGACTCTGTCAATCAACCCACAGATGATTCTCCTCCAACTGGGGTGACCCGTTCTGGGGCAAGGTTCCGCTAGGTAACTTAAAGAGGGAGATGTTGTTATGTTGTTAATATTTATACTTTACAATTCGTTACTATGACAACTGTTATTATTTTATTATTATTCATTATGTCATGTTGTGATCTGATGATTTATGGTTATAATTAAATGTTCAGTTCATATATTAGAAACCTGTATTTTCTTTACTTAAATGTATACTAAAACAAATAAAAAATAAAAAAGGAAGTATAATTAAATGGAAATTAAATTTTAATTAACATTTTCAATTTCTAAAACATTATTAGGCCACTATAGTTCGACACACGGCTAAAATCAGTTGACAGCTTGAGAAAATAATGCGAGGGAGCCAATGAGGTTATTCCTGGATGTTAAACCACCCCTCAATTTCAAATCAGGGAAACTTTATTGTTTCCTCAACACTATTTTCCCACGCTGTCAATCGATTTTAGCCATGTGTCGTACTTTAAGATTATTTAAAATTTCTAAAGAATTTTATTATAAAAAAGCAGGAAGAAAATATAATGTAACTTTTATTTATGTCTTAACATATAGCATGTTTATATTATATTTTGAAAATGCATAAAAAGATGTTGACTATAACTCATACAAATATGAAATCATGATAAAATCTTTTTTATACAACACTGCTTGTTAGTCAAACATGCGGTAATGCTAGAACTGAATTAACGGAACATAAAAGAGCATGTAAAGAAAATGTTTTTTTTTTATTATAAATAAGTTCTCGACGTTGAGTAGTAAGGAACATTTCTTTGTGAAGTAACATTTCTTTTGATTCTTTTTGACCGTAGGAATCTATTTCTTTGGAAATATTCAAAAGTATTCATAAGGTTAAAGAAATATGTTACTTTAATAGGGTTACAGTAATTCTAAAATGCGATGTAAAATCATAAATGGAAAAAAACTTCTTACTTTTGTATGTGTGTAGTAATTCAATATAAGTACTAATTCAGAATAGTACTTCACAGATAAGTAACTCATTATATAATAAGTATAGAGAACATAGAAAGAAAATTGAACGAATGGAATAAATGTTTTTTTTTCCTCTTTCAATTTATTATCGAACAAATATAAATGACTGCTGGACAAGATACTTATGTTGTGTATTAAAATATAACTTTAGAGTTGCAAGATATGTTTTATACTTTGCTTAAAGGTTAACCACAGCCTACACAGCTTGTCAAAGTCATCACTACACACACATGCATACTTATATATATATATATATATATATATATATATAATATAATATATATATATATATATATATATATATAATATATATATATATATATATATATATATATATAATATACTATAATAACAGAATTTAAGATAGGAAACACTAAGAAAATACTTACATAAAATTAGTAACGTTTCGAACTATGTTCTTCGTCTGACAGAGAGGGACTGGAAGGTAGAGGGGAAGAATAAAAGGAAAGGAGTGTGCACGGTGGGCAGGTAGAGTGGGTAATAAGGAGGGGTGGTAGATAGAACGGTATATACATAAACGTTTACCGTGCCAAAACGCTCGAAGATACTCAAAAATCTCATACACACAAGCAAAACATACCGCTGTAATATAAATACATATACTCTTAGAAACATAGTCAAAAATAAATAAAATGATTTAAGCAGGTGATAAAATAAGTATAAATAAAATACATTAAGAGCAATAAAAAAGATACAAACTTAATAAACAGGATTATTGTTTATTAATGCCAGGGGGATGTCGGGATTTCAGGATAAGTTGGTAAGCGAGTTCCCAGTTTCGTCGAGCTGGGGTGGAGGTGGCATGAGGGAGTTTCTGAGGATTTTGGGCTTTAAATAGGTCATTGAAAGTAGAGGATCGGTGGGATCTTGCGTGCACTGCAACTGGTAAATCACTCCTTTGGTCACGGCACGATTGTCTGTGGTTGTTTAAACGTAGGTTGAAAGGAGTAGACGTTTCCCCTACGTAAAAACAATCACAATGCTTGCACTCAAGGCAATATACCAAGTTGCTGGAGGTGCAGGTTGAGGAAGAAGGAATACGGTAGGAAGTATTAGTGGAAGGACTTGTGAATGATGGTGAAGGATCTAAAATAGGACAGGTCAAGCAGCGATTTTCTATTACAAGGATGAGATCCACGAGGAAGGGGTTCGGTCAAGGGCAAGGCAGGTTTGGTATGAACCAAAAGGTTGCGAAGGTTAGGGGGTTTCCTAAAAGTTACTGTCGGAGGTTGTGAAAGGAGGATGGAAGTAGACGGATTAGAGGAAAGAGTAGCAAAACCGTCTCTTAGGAATATATATATATATATATATATATATATATATATATATATATATATATATATATCGTTTAAATTGATTTAGCGTGCAAAGACTTATGATACGTAACGTATGATACCATGTTAAAACGTTACTACCGATATTTTAAAATAAAAAATTACGTTCTAAAAGAAAGATAAACTTGGGTGAGTAAAGTTGTGAATTTGCCACAAGAAAACGCCTTGTAATTTCTCCAAAAGACCTTGTAACTTTCCTATAATGCCTTGTAACTTTCCTAAAAGGCCTTATAACTTCCCAAAAGGCCTTGTAACTTTCCCAAAAAAATGTTTTTTTTGTTTTAACTCTCAAATGCCACTGAGAGTTGTCTTTCGCTTTATCCAAGGGTAAAAACACCACCATCAACCCTAGATCTGGTTTAAGCGGTTTCCTATCTAATACCGACCACTCTTGACACTATTTAACGTCCATAAACTGAGACAAAGGGTAAAACCTTCTAGCTATGGAGCATCGCCATCAAAATATCTTTAAATAAAATTTTGTAAAGGAACGAATAATTACCTTCATCTGCAAAATGCAGTTAATGCAAACCGTTTTATAATAAATAGACTTATAAAAAGAATAAAAGTAAATTAATAATATTTCCATCTCTCAATTTTCCAGTGGCCCAGAACTAGCATATTCATTTAGGAATGGTAATTGCATTTTCCTATAATTGCATGTCCTTTAAAATTACATCTTCGAAATGTGAACGAACAATTTATATTGTGTGTATTCAAAGTTGAGATTATATTGTATGTATAATGTAATCAAATACATTGTTCCATGTTGTTAATTGAAAGTATGTGTCTATGTATACATTTATGTACTATATATATCTGTTCTAATACTTCCATTAACTTAAACTATTTGGAGAAATTGAATTTAAATGATTTTAATTCAAACACTGTCTGCTTATGAAGTTGTTTATTTTGCATGTCTAAAGTAATAGAAATTGTACGAAATTTCAACGCTTATTAAAAATTTAAATTAGTTGCACATATCTTTAATGATGTACGAGATATCTTTAAAAACTTTTCTTCTCTATATAAATTCTCTTTCTCTTTCTCAACATATCAAACCCGCTTTGCTCGTCTTTAGTGTATAAAAATTGTTTAATGTATGACGTAATTGTGTCAACTATTCATGTTTAACTAAATAATTAAAGAGTATTAAATGATATAGTTAAATATATATTGTATCTATGAATATTATTTCCACACACATATACATATATATATTATATATATATATTATAATATATATATATATATATATTATATATATATTTGTGTGTGTGTATGCCAGTGTACCACGCTTCGACTACCTCGAACATTGAGGTGTCATATATGCAGGGTGGACCTTGTGTTTTGAACCTTCCTTTAATTTTGAAACTTGGTTTCACCCATAAATTAATGAAACTTAGTTATTCTTTTGTATAAAGGGAACTTTTTTTGGTTGTATTTGTTTTTGGGTGAACACTGCAACACCGAATTTTTTATCCTAGGGCTGAATACAATATATTTTGCCCATGAATATTTTTGTCATTAAAAAGATTTGCCACAAGTAAACATGCCTTAATCTAGCAGTATATTACACCGTAGAGTGACTATATTATACCTTCAAATGAGGTAATAAATAATACGGTAATAAATGATTTTTGTTTCTATGTCAAAAAATGGATTTTAAATCTTGACACATTCTTTCAACTGTCTATACTTATTTGTTAAATTACAATTATTCGTATTGTACACTTTAGGCATTTATTCTCGGTAAAACAGCTGTCTTAGACAAAATATGCTAGGAACAAAATGTCTTGTATTTATTCCTAGAACTTAAGGAGTACAATAAATGTATTCGTTACAATTTGTTTTTACTTTTTTTATATTATTTGATACCACCGTGTTTTGCAAAACATGAATAATTTTACACAATATAATTGAGCGAGGGACTGTCATCTGGGAACTGTTCCATCATTCGACATTCGTCATCATTGATCACTAGATATAATGTCATGTCCCACTCTGTTTCGTTAAGTCTAACTCATCAGGCTCTGTCGGCGCCTGATTGAAGATTTTTTGTTCCAAGTTTCTAGTATACACACACACTGGAAGCTACGATAATAACACTCACACTCAAACAGATAACTTTGTATAAACCGCTCAGGAGGTCCTTAACATATTTAAGATGGATAATTCAGTTGAGTGAAACTCCTTATTAAAAAAACAAGTAAACTACGCCTTATCTTAATACTGCTCGTATATTATCGGTTTCTGATAGATAAATGGTTTTTACTGTCAAGAGGACAAGTCTAAAGTAGCGATAACGTGTATAGCGATTCCGGTATAAGAAAAGTTAGCCTGTTGTGTACCAGTTTTTGTATATTTTTACTTTTCCTCATTTATACCGTAAATAAATAGGAAAGCATTGTGTTTGAAAAAAAATCCGAAACCGGGATGACACCAAAATTATCCGTTTAAGGTGTTTTAAGGCCTCCTGAGTGGTTTTCACAAAGTCGTATGTCTATAAGTGTGTGTGTATCATCGTAGCTCCATGTGTATTCATACTAGAGACTTGAAACTTTGTACAAAGATCAGTCTACCGCTGTGGTTGTGCTATTCTGAAAATATTTTTTTTTTATGACGTCATTAACCTGCAATAATGACTCGGCAAAATTTTGGAAAAATCATAAAATGCAAAAAAAATGAAGCGATTCGGATTGAGATTTGGCACGTAGGTGACTCTGTATAAGATTAACATATATGCTAAGTTTATGTAAGCATTAGTTATATATGCTAGTGTATGTAAGCATTAGTTCAATTGTTCATTTGATCGAATGATTAGTGTACGTTTTATAAAAAATTGTAAAAAATCAGAAAACAATTTAATTGAGTTGAAATTTAGTACAAGTATACTCTACGTAATAAATAAGTTCACTAAGCTTCGTTTCAATACGACAAGTATAACCATGATTTTTGTTGGATCATAAAAGTTAAGGAGCATTGAGCGTGATCAGTGCTGTATGGGTGACCACTGAGAATGATACGAATGCATTTACTATCTGAGGACAAGCAAAGCGAGTCCGAGCAGGAAGGAGGAAAAGTTCCGAGGTATCCCGTACTTATTTTTTACGTTTAACACGAAAAGTTTATACAAGACAAAATATCTGCGAGACTAGTTGAATTTTTAATAACGATATTTTACTACATATCAAAGCAACATGTCCATGTTTATTGTAATGATCTCTAAAACTGCTTTTAGTCACCGTAATAGAGACCTGCACAAATCAAAATATTACACTTAGTCACCATAATGGAGACCTGCACAAATCAAAATATTACACTTAGTCACCATAATGGAGACCTGCACAAATCAAAATATTACACTTAGTCACCATAATGGAGACCTGCACAAATCAAAATATTACTTAGTCACCATAATGGAGACCTGCACAAATCAAAATATATTTGTTTCACAATAAATTAAATATTTAAAAGCCAGAAACTTTTGCAGTTTAATGCAAGTTTTAATTCAATTACAAAGGGGGAATTTTGTAAATTTATACCTGACAGTAGTTAAGTCCGCCTTTAAATATTAAGTAGAGATGCTTGTCGTCCACAACTAACTAAGTTTAAACAAACATAATACAAAGTACAGCTTGTCAAACTTTATACTTGAAATTTAACTTCGATGTTAGTTAATTTAAAACGCGTTTGTGATAATACGGTGACATGGCAGAATGAATCGTCAGATTTTGATATGTAAGTTTAATATGATATGTGAGAGTTTGAAATTATATTTGAAACTCTGATATGATATTTGAGTAACTCCTAATTGATTATTGTAACTTTAAATGTTTTAAAATAATGATAACTTTGAAAATTGGATTGAAATTTATGAGCAATAGTACTTTGTTATTATTTTTTTTTTAAAAAATTATAAAATACTTTTTGGTTATTAAATAGATTACAAATAATTTTAAGATGTTTTATAGTTTATCGAATTAAATCAGATTGACAAATAAGCTGAATTTATATTTAAATTTTGATGTAATAGGGTGGTGAGAACTATATGGGCAAAATATTGATAATTTGTTATGAAGTTTTATATGGGGCATTCTGATCGAATCGAGAAGGGAGCACTAGGAAACGATGAAAAGAGGCTCTTCACCAAAAAAAAAGTTTATTGGAAAAGCGCTTTCAACCTAACATGAGGGCATCTTCAGTGCCATGAAGATAAAGATGAAAGTTAGAAATACGCAACACTATTTTCTTTTCCGAGATGCTAACAGCTCGATGCGAGTCGAGTGAGTCACAGTCACTCGGACCTCGGACAGTCGAGCGAGTCTTACTCGACTCACCGAGCTGTTACCATCTCGGAAGAAAAATAGTTTTACATATTTATAACTTTCATCTTTATCTTCATGGCACTGATGATGATCTCATGTTAGGTTGATAGCACTGAGACAATAAACTATTGCTTTTGTGGAGAGGCTCTTTTCTTCGTTTCCTAGTATGAATAACTCCACTTGTGCTCAATCTCATTTAAATGAGAAGGAAACAGTTAAATATAAAATGATGGTGTTATCACATGGGCAAGTGCTACCTTGTTTTAATTTAAACCTGTGAAGGTATTCTCGTAATTTGCTATGTCCTGTGACAATCATCGTCATTTTATATGATTCTTCCCAAACTCTATATTTCAATATTTCTTAGACGGTTGGGTAAACAGTTTTAGTTACAGAACCATTTTTTGTTCTTCTCCAAATCCTCTTGCCAGGCCATTATTGATTTTGTTCTCTCATGAAGCATAATCTATTTTTTGGTACCTTTTTACAAGATAATTTAGGGGGAGAGTTATTTGAGGCTGTTTTTGCAGATTGTTTGCATATTAATTCTCTAATAGCTTTTACTCTTGGAAATTAAACATAACTTTTACCAGATATTTTGTTTATTAATTTATTATCAAATATGAGTGGATTTTAAAATTTTTGAATCTCTAATGTTTGAAGCTTTATTCGATAATCTGTTCTTATTACTCTCTTTGTTGTTTTAGTAATAGTGATAGTAATATGGAGGAGTGGTAGTAACTACCAGGCAAGTAGGCCACGTGGTTGGGCCCTTTTTGCCAGCTCCCTAAGATAGTGTTCTATTCCTTTTAATTTCAAGTGTAGGTATATTTTTTATCTAATCTAGACAGAAGAGCCATGATTTCTATGGTTCCTCTCACCTCTCATGCTTTTTTCAAGCCAATCATACATGACTTCTTATAGTCTTAGTAAAAACTGGGAACAACACGTGCTCTCACTGGTAAACCAAACCTCCACACACTTTAAACTACAAGGCAGAAACATGATAGTATTATAATGAGTCTACAATGAGGGTCCTAAATTTTGCCTATACCCAGTTTCATTTAGGGTAAGGGATCTGTAACGAGTACCTGACAACGCACAGGCTCGAGACCACTGGCTTTACGTCCCTTCTGAAGGACGTGGTACGCAGATATTTATCCCTCTCATAAAAATTCCTAGAGGCCCTGCTGCGGATTGAACCCATGACTAAAGTCCATTCATTCTGTTTATTGGCCGCGTACCTTAACCACTACACCACGGGTGACTTCTTCTTTGTTGTTTATAGTAGGTGAAAAATTTCCTCAAGTAGCTATTTTAATGAGATTCTACAATTATAGCTAATTTGGTCAGCTTGATTGTTAAAGCAGTAGTTCTCTAATTTGAACATCTGTTGGTGGTAAAGACGTGTGTTGCTGTATACACAGAAGGCTGAATCAATTTCTTTATAGTTTTTACTCCCATCCAAAATAATAGCTGAAGAATCGGAATCTTTTGAGTTATCCATCTGTTTTAGTAGTAACCATAAACTTAATTGAAATTTATATAATTCAAACAATTAATATTGAAATAAATGATCATTTAAAGTTCCTCCAGGATTTGTCTATCTTCACTCTGAACTTGTATCTTTTTTAAAAATTCTACTTAATATAAAATTGACCCAAATACGTCTCCTTTTTTGAACATCTCCTACCTCTCTTGTTTACATAAATCATAAGGCAGGAAAAACAAAACAAATTATTCAAACAGGTAATCGATTGAATTAAGCACCGCGTGGGTTTACTTCGGGTCATTATTATTTCAAGTGCGCTAAACGTCTGTCTTTTTTTAAAAAGTCCAGTTTTTTTTGCAGAAATTGTAATATCAAGTTTCCCAAAATAATACAAAGTAAACCCTACTCGAAGAAAATTTCTAAAAATTCATCACGTTGTAGTGAATTCGTAATATTTGTATTTTTAATAAAAGCTGAAGCATTAAAGAGAGAATTACAGAATTTTCAAATATGGCATTAGGGTTAAAAAAAGTTATATTTACCACAAGTCAAAGAAGTAATTGAATTATCACCAACAATTGATACTTGCTGTTGGATATGAATATATCCAGCCCTCTCATCTTCACAGAACTTGTTCATACTAGAAATTATAAAAGAGTAAATTTTTTGGACTGGTAGGAGATATATTATATCATATTAATATATATATACTATTATATATATATATAATATATATATATATATATATATATAATAATATATAATATATATATATATATTATATAGTTTAAATTTCTTGAAGACTGCAGTCCTTTATAAATAATATTAATTTATTTTAATAACCTTCACAACGTTGAGGTTCACTCAATGAAACGTTGTGATGGTTATTAAATAAATGAATATTATTTATAAAGGAATGCAATCTTCATGAAATTTAAAATTTATATATACTAAAAGTTATTCTAAAATATTATTCAAATACTATTTAAGATAGATAAAGAATATAGAAAGAAAGGTAGATACCATGCTAACATAAAGCGTTGTCTGACATATTTAGTTTCTCACATTTAAAAGAGATTAAAAAGAATGCAGATTAATTAATTCAAGAATTGGTGAATAACAAGCTGGTAGACTTTTATTTTTCTTATTATTACCGTCTGACCGGAATGAATTTTGTATCATGTTTCATGTTTTTCCAAGGGATTAGTTGAAAAATCTACATTTTTCTACACCTACAATCTACAAATCGACACATTTAACATTAAGAATCTGTGCTAAAATGTGGACGTTCGATAAGAATGAGGATGTCATTTTTTTCTCGTTTCAATACTTCCCCTTGTAGGGGAAAAGGAAGAACATGTATGTTTACAAAAAGGTAAAAAATCGGGTATACGGTACCTCGGAACTTTTTCTCAACACGTCAGATTCGCTACGCTCATCCTCCTACTTAGCACTCGCTTCTCTCGCCCTCAGAATATAAAAATATACGAATTTATATAGCAACACCTCTTCGGATTCAATTTCACATCAATTATTTATGTTTACAAATTTTTCAAATCGCGTATAGAAGTCAGTTGATAAGATTTAAACTAAAGCTGAAAATGAGATGAAATATTGCACATAAGTTGGTCTTATTATATGACTACATGTTGGCATATCAAAACATTTTTCGCGTTTTAAGACATCTCAAAAAAATTTCTAAGTCATTATTGCGGGTCAATGAAATCATAAAAATATTTTCCGGATAGCAAAACTATACCCAAAGATTACGTTTTTACCAAGTTTCAACTCTCCATCACAAATACACTGAGAGATGTCATGATAACATACACACAGAAAAATTAATAAAAATCACTTAGGAAGCCATGAAACACCTCATGGTTTTGAATTTTTTATGTAAAAATAATACTTTTCCTATATACCTAATGTATAAATGAGGAAAAGTAAAAATCAGGTACGGGGTACTTTATGTACATAAACTTGGACTATGGGACTTGCTTCGCTCGTCCTAAGAATATTAAAATCACCAAATGCTGCAGCATTGAAGTAAAACTAATAATCAGATGATATTCTGCTCATATGTTAGTCAAATTTATGACTACATGCGTGCCACATCTCAAACTGATCGACAATTGTTCTGCGTTTAATAAATTTTCGCGTTAATTGTAGGTTAATGACGTCAGAAAAAAATGTGGGTTTATGACGTTAGAATGAATTGTGGGTTAATGACGTCAAAAAGATATTATTATTCGGATAGCACAAGCAGACCTGAAGATGATCTTTGTACTAATTTGTGTACCATAAATAAACTGAGAGATACAATGATAACAAACATTACAGACAGACATCCTAGTAAAATCCAAAAACGAATGAAAACCTGAAACGGATAATTCAGGTGAAATCCCGGTTTCGGTTTTTTTTGCAAACAAAATATTTTTCTTATATGCAGCTACGGTATAAATGAGAAAAAAGTAAAAATAAAAAACAGAGCTGTAATTAAAGTTGAGAATGACATAAAATGAAATACTAATGTCTAGTAGAGACAAGATATAGGAAAGACTTGGATATAAGAGAATCATAGAGGTAGAATTTGAACATAGAAATAGATAAGTCTGAAACTATAGAGTACTGATAAAGCAGTGATAGAGGTAATAGATAAGACCTAATACAAAAGACAATGGCCTCCAGACAGATTTAAATTGAACAAACCTGGATGCTCTAGTTTCTTGCAGTGACTTCACTTTTTTTCATCGATAACGTCACGACCAGGTAACTGGATATTTTATATTACTTCCCTGTTTCCTAAGGAAGGGGAAGGGTTTAATTAAAAACGATTTGTTTGAATAGCGTGGTGCGAGAGAGTTGAAAAAAGAATTGCGGGATGAAATTTGTGATTTTTCTAATTGATTAGAAATAAATTGAGTTAAACGAAAAACTAAAATTGTTTTTGATTTTTATCATTAAAATAGTGGTAGGGAATAGATATGTCGCTGTCCTTATGAAAAACAAGTTCATTTTTAATAAAGAAATGGAGATACTGCATTTCATTCCAGGAAGAGTGAAAAACTCAACAAATAATTAATTATTTGTATGACAAAGCCAGCCAATATATAAATTGTTTAAACAGCATGGTGAGTCTATACCACTAAATCTCCGTTAAAACAACTAATGATTTAATCAATAGAAGAGGCGTATCATATCTTTCAAATGTAATATAAAATTTGTAATATTTTATTATGCCTTAAACTATTTTAAGCTCCCCCCCCCCCACATTAATGTATTAACTACAAATCCCTACAGACAATGCACAAGGCTTGTGCATTGTCAAAACTTAATTTTACTCACAACAAAAAAAAAATTCTATTCCGTTATACTTTTACTCACATCTTTTTTACACACGCACAAACTTATACGACTTACACAAAATCGGGACTCTATTGCCCTGGTCTCATTCACAACGTAGAACATACTTTTTTTGATTGTACTAAATGGACCAACGAGAGACTAAATCTAACCATGATATATGGGCCAATCACACCCGACACCATAGTATTATTATTATTAATTGTGAGGGTAGGTGTAAAACCTTTTTCACTGCGACTTTGAGTCTTTTGTAAAAGTACCCTCGTGTGTTCTAAGCTTATAGGAGATCCTTTCTTTTATTATTTCTCTAAAAGTTTGTGTTACTAAATTGGCATCTGGGTTTTCATCTGCTTAGTGTGCTTTCCCAAACAACAGAAATCTCTTGTATGCTAGAGCTTCGCATTCAAGATGATGTGTGATGATGTTTCAGGGCATTGGCCACAGAGTCTACAGACAGGCTCTTCTTGAAATATGCCGATGGTATGCATATGTTTGCGTAAGTGACAATGACCAGTTAGACACCATAGTAAATGTCATGCTGAAAAACGAGGACTCGTGGGAAATGATCAATACTTTTGCTGAGACCATCCTGCGAGCTTAAAAAGGTGATTTAGACAATGTTATATAGGAGCACTTTACCAATACTGTAGTTATAATTTATTTTATTTATATTTTTATTTTATTTATCTATTTTTTTTGTCAGGTTTTGAGGTTGGTTCTAGGCTTTGCAGATTTCCTTGCAACGTCTAGACCCACATTAAAGCTTCGACAAAAGGAGACATAGGGGAGTAAGATGGGAGGGAGCCGGAAGGCTCAAGATAAGACCTAGCCTGAAGTAATGTGAATAACGGTTCCAGGCTAGGTTTAAGGGGTTTCGCGGAGTGAGTTTTAGTTGGTAAGAGGCAGACCCTGAGTCCATCACTGTTGACAGACCGCTGTCTTCGTGCGTAAAAACGACACTCCATTGTGTATGTGCGTGTGGTTAGGGAACTCAGGAACGAATTTTGAGTATAGTCTGAGGTTTGATTCCTGCTATGAAGTTTATTCCATTAGCAATTTTTTTTTCAAAGGAAAATGCCTAAAAATGAATCTTTTTGTTAATAAAGTAATTTTTGAGTTAAAAAAAACTGTCCCTCACACCAGGTTGACCATCATCAGGTTATGAACAAGTAACAATATTAATGTTAGTTGTAATATTTGTAAAGTAGACAGAATGTAACTGTAAACTATGCAGTCTACAGTTACATGTAGACTATGCAATGACATACTTACAGTCAAGCACATTCTTATGGATTGTAGTAGACTACAATGAACTATGTTAACCATGTTATTTTTATTCACCTACTTAAAAGAAACTGATACTTTAAACTAAATCTATAGCTCATCTTATTTGTTAATTTCTTATTTTTAAATATCTATCTTCTAAATTATAATATATATTAACCTTTCTGCTAATTACATCTTCGGCCAACCTATCTTTTGGCACCCCTTTTTAAATTTTGTTAGTTATCCGAGTATTAGAATACCAGTTCAATTCTATTTTCATTTAATATTCAATTTTATAATACAAGGCCAATGTTTCATAGTATTACTTTATTTTTAACCCCAAGCCTGATCAATACCTCAACCTTTATGTTGTTTATCTTGCTTTGTTATTATTACACGAGTTGCGTGGAGCTAATGATGTTTATTAAGCTCTACAATAAATAAATAATTAATAAAGTAAGTAGGCATTAAGCGAGTCAAATATTCAAAATGAACAAACTTTTTAGGCTTTTCAGTTTCTTTTAAATTCAGTGTAGGAAAACTTTGTCCTACTCCCTGCTATTTTCTTTGTTAAACGGTGGCGACTCTATTTTAGCTTTATAATGTTTTGTGTATGAATCTGATAAAGGGTCAGATTTGTTTAACAGAAGATCTGCCGGACTCTAACCCAGGATTCCTTCCCATCACCCTAACTACTATTCCCCCTCTACAAGCTGTATCTTAATCCATCTTGGTAACTTAATCTCTTCTCCCCCATGGTTTTTAATATCGTTCTTACACATTTAATAATACCTATTAATTTTCACTATCTCTCAAACACTGATCTCTTTCTCTATGTCATAACATTTAGACTAAAAAATCGGGTACATGGTACCTCGGTACTTATATGAGTAATAGCAATATATTTCATTATGGTATTGAATATTTTGTTAATTTGACTTTTTATGCGGCAACACGTCATATTATTGACAAAATTAAACCAACTTTTACTCATAATTCGATTTTAATCATATTTTAAATATCGCACACAATACATTTGTATATTATTGTCAAGAAAACTGATTATTATTCCAAGTTTCAACACAAATTTCATACGTCACTAACACGCGTACATAGATAGATATCATTTTGATGTCTATGTTTACTCAAATCGATATATTAATATCGATATCTATATAGATATCGATATCTGTATAGATATTGATATCTTTTTCTAGATATTTATATATATATATATATATTATATATTATATATATATATTATATAATATATATATATATATATATATATATATATAATATAATATATATATATATAATATATATATATATATATATATATATATATATATATATATATATCGATATCTATGCATATCTACACTTTTAGACAATACATAAATGGGTGACTGCTGTAAATAAAATCGATTATTTAAAACCTAAAAACTAGGGAGTTTAAAAAATAAACGATAAAGGAATCGCGATAATCGCATCAAAAGGCTTAGATTAAGCTTTAATTTATTATTAACATTCCAATTCATTTTGTTTAAGTTATATACATATTTTTTAATAACAAAATAGAAACCTTTAGTTTAACCCTAAATTTCTTATAAATTTTCCTCAAATTAAAACTAATTGTTAATAATAATTATCAGACTCTTTCTAAATGTCTATAAAATAAATTTAATGATTCTAAAAATTGTGGTAAGCTGGGATTATCTCCGACGTTATTATGCTCTTCGTTGGCAAAGCTGATTATCTCTTAATTCTACCCTATAACATTTCTATCATACCGTATTATCAATATAATTGTCGTTTACCGTGCCTATCTCTCACCATCTCTTACTCTAAAGAGCTTACCTCTTCTACGTCTTCAATACTTAATGAGCTTAAATTAAATTTGATATCAAAGCTGATATTTTTATTTCAAAAAAATAATTTCTATAAGATTTTAAATTAAATTAATACGATTAAAATATATATCTTATATAATATTTTTTATGTTACAATGTTGATCGAAAAACATTGTTATTTAAACGTTGAACCTTTAAATATCTCTTGCGTGGAGTTTCTCATGTTGGGCGAATTTCCTTTCAAATGCCTACTTTCCGGTTAAATAATCCATTCCTTCCTCAGGTTCCGGTTCATCCTTCATAACTTAAGCGGTAGTATAGCTACTAGTTATTTAATATATACTATATTATGGTAGTATGATTTGGGCGGAGCTCCCTCTGTAGATAGAATATTTATTTTACAAAAGAGGACAATTTGAGTTTTATTCAAGCTCCCTCAAGTACAATCTTGTCGAGAATTCTATACGAGTAATAATTTATTTAGACTGTATTCTCTGTACTGGTATCAGGTACACATATTTCTTCTCAATATTAAGTCTAGCTTGTCTACTGTAGAGAATATTCATTCTTACTTTACAGTACCGCAATAAGACAAAGCAGTCAGTACTTTCTACAGAGATACAAGCTCACCAAAACAACCAATTATCGGTAAATACAACCTTTTTAATTTTAACATTTAATGCGTTTTAAAGATAAAGAATTTATAAGATTTATCAATAAAATATGAAGCGTCATTTAAGATTCAAACATTTTAAAAGTCATTAACTAGAACTAGAAAATATAAGTGAATGATTTGTACGGTGCCATCGCATGTAATCCTATGTAATACCCACAGATTTGTTGAGGTACATTTTATTATTAACTTTAATTTAATTTATATCAATTGACAAGTTTACATTTTTTTAAATATTAAAAATTACTCCAGTTAGAAATGATGTCTCGCTTGAAATACTAAATATAGACCTGGGCACTCGGACAATTTTCAAGCCACAAAAACCCTATAAATATAAAATTAGTATTTAATAGGAAAAAACACAAGTTTGTTCTTGTGGGTTTACAAAGTTATCCCGCCTTAGTTTTCCCGCCCTAGTAGCAGGTGTAGCAACAATCTTAATGTATTTTTTATTAGACAATGATATATAACTCAGTTCTGTTCTCAAATTTTATCATATCAAGAAAAAATTGTGAAGGATAATGTGAAATATCACGAGGTAAACTTGTAAAGGGCAAATATCATCCAGTGAGAGTTACAAAATCGTTTCAGATATTTTTACTTGAGCAATAAAAAGAAATAATGGAGAATGTAAATTTTATACATTATTACTTTTTCTCATTCATATTATAGATATATAGGAAAAAGTATATTGTTTGCTAAAAAAAGCCGAAACCGAGATTTTACCTGAATTATCCGATTCAGGTGTTTTAAGAATAAGTGTTGCCTTATGGGGTATCTCCGAAGCAATTTATTATTGTTAAATAACTTAATATGTATTCTTTTTTGTATTTTGTAATTGGAGAAAATAAAAAAAATATTTATTTAATTTATTTAAGACTTCCTATAAAAGTTTATTATAAAGTTGTCTGATTACTCGTATGTGTGTCTGTTATCATCGTAGCTCCCAGTGAATTTATGTAGACTAGTAGTGATGTAGTTAGAGAGTTGCATCTTCCTACAAAATCAACCTTTAGGTATAGTTGTGCTATCCGGATAATATTTTTCCTATAACATAATTAATTAATTAATTTAATATAACACGGAGAAAATGTTTGGATCAATATTGAATGTTTCACACCTGTAGTGCTGTAGTAAGGCTAGCTAATTTAATTTCATGCCACCCAGATTTAGTTCAATACTTATAAAATAACGTGTACGCGTTTAAAAATGAGCTTTAAAGGATCTAGTAGGCTTTAAGGTACAGGTGTATCAGGATTATCCCTTTATTTAATAGCGAATTGTCAAAGAAAAAGTAGCTTAAGGGGTTCAAGTCATGAAAGAGGTGTGAAAGGAATATATTGAAAGAGGGGGCTTTACTGACATGAATATATATATATATATATTATATATATATATATATATAATATATATAATTATTAATAATTAAATAAATAAATATAATATAATATAAATAATATAAATATAATTAAAAAAATATAAATATAATTATAATATATAATATATATACATAATATATATGTATGTATGTATTTAAAAAATAAATAATATATATATATATAATATATAATATATATATTATATATATATATATATATATATCCGCGTAAAACAATGAATGTGTGAAAAAATGTTGTGTCGGCATCGGCCAGAATGCTGCGGCATATGATAACGGTATTGGTTGAATTACTAATGTTAAGCAGCAGCAGCATCGAGCGTGGTCAGGTCACTACCTAAATAGGTGACTTGTAGGAATTAAGTGGGTATATCACCGTTGGAGGACGAGCGAAACGAGTCATAAGTAATGAGATAGAGCCCGAAGTACATGAGTGTAACGAATTCAATTGTTTAAAAACAAGTTCCCGAGTAACCTACCTGATTTTTAAAAAACAATAATATAATATATAGTATTGTTTAGCTTTATAATATACACGCAAATATTAGCACGCATAATATAGCCAATGATATAAAATAATCACAACGTCCTTTAAGTTTTCTGAACTCAATCTGAATTCATATTCAGAATGGGCACACTAAACCAGTTATACAAGACAGTGTCATAGGCCTAATCAACCGTGACTAATACAAGGCGTACATCCTTTTTCTTAGCATTCCTGATTTTACATGAAATCTATCTTTTCACCTTAATTAATCTTTATGGTAAATAATTCATAATGAAATAATATCTACCTGCGTCTAAAATTGTATTTTACCGTTATAATAACACGCTTTAAAAAGCCGGTAAAAGGTACAGCGTACATTTTCCTTGCCGAAGTAGTGAGTTTAAGAACAGTGAATTCGATATTCACTGTGTTTCAACTCACTGCTCCAAACTCTAGAAAGATGGCCATAGTTTTGAGGGAGTGGTGTTATTAAATTTAAATAAATACTTTATTATTTTGTACAAAATATTAAAAAATAATTTGAAGTATATATATATATTGTAAAACAAAAATGGTGAGAAGTCCCTATAGACCAAGAGCCCAGGGGTGTTTTGTTAATAAAAGTGTAATGGCTGGAACCGGTTTCAATTTTTCATAAATACCTTCCTGAAAGGATCTGCAATTCTGCGAACTCGTTCGGATGGGTGTCCCAGGCAGAAACGCACTTTAGGGGTAAAGTTCTGCCGGGACACCCATCCGATACGAGTCGGCAGAATGCAGATCCTTGTTCAGGAAGGTATTTATGAAAATTGAAACGGTTCCCAGCCATTACACTTTTTATTAACAAAACCCCTGGGCTCGTTGGACTACTACCACCCTTATGAATTTATATGTATTTAAATAATACATACCGTTATACAATTTGAATAATTATGAAAAATATGTAATTAAAAATGTTTAAAAAAATCGTTAAAGGATTCTAAAAAACCACTTTATTGAAGTAAATCAGAAAGTTTTATTTTATATTTTTTTCTCTTCTATTTTTTTTAAGATGACAAGTGCTGTCTCTGAAAACTGTTGTTGTCTCTGCCCAGAACGTTTTAAGAGGATAAAATGAGAGTGATAAGGGGTTAAGGTTAAAAATTAGGAGGGGAAGAGGGGAAACTGGGAGGGGGGATATAGAAGTTGGTGGAAAATTTGTGACAAACTAGATACCATTAGAAGACAAGTTGAATATGGAAGGGGGAATTATTTTGAAGAGGCATCCAAGTAAAAGTAGAAATCAACAACTTGAATTGGTTTGAGAGGGGGGATGGAAGGGGGGGGGCAAAAACAAGGAAAAATTTAAGGGAAATAAAAAGAAAGGGGCAATTACTATAAAAGGTTTTAGCGTTTGTTATTTGTCCTTTAGAAAAAAATAAAAAAAAAAAAACTGACATCAAAAAAGTTTTTCTTTGCTGAAAAAGCGAAAGTGTAAAATTATACAGAAACCAATGAAATACGAAGAGTAATTCGTTTTCCACTGCAGCCGCTTTTACAAAATTTTCCCTAACTTGATTTTATATAAAAAAAATTCCCCTTGTTTTTTATGTTTTTTTAATTAACTTTAATTTGGTTTTTCCTTTTTTTAAAAAAAATGAGACTTCTATACTTTGTGTTTTTTATCTTTATTTTATTTTATTTAATTGACGCGTTATTTAGTTTTATACTTGTAATATAGAAGACTAAATAATTAAAAAATGAAAACAATTCAACAATATTATAAATGTCTGTAGCGTTCACATTTTTTATGATTTTAATTTTCTTTATTTATTATTTTAATGTAGTAAATAAAACACAATAAACAAATTATTGATTATTATTATAGAACTGTCATATTTAATAAAGAACAACTAAAATAAGATAAAAATGAAGTCTTTATTATTATGCTGACTAGCATTTAAAAAAAAAATTATTGATTATAAAAAATATCCTGAGCCACCCAGTGATCAGTGATCACTCCTGATCATCCAAAGTATCGTCCGCCCTACTTGCGACATCCTTACCACCACTATCCCTACTACTCCTCCGACTTGACATTTGCCTTGCCGATATTAAAGGAGCAATCGAGACTTTACTCAACTAAAACTTCGTAGGTAAAACATTACTGTCAGGCGCCTACCCTCTTTTGGGTAACTAAGTAAATTTATATATACTTATATATATATATATATATATATATATATAATATATATATATATATATATATATTATATATATATATATATTTATATATATAATATGTGTTTTTTTGATAAGTCAGTACCTCATTGCATAAAAAATCACATCTTCCCTCCCACTAAACGAAGTCGAAGTCCTAAACGCAGTAAATTCTTACTGTCCTATGAAAATTCGCTATAAATAAATAAGTTTATCCCTCTTGGATAAACCAAAATTTTAGCTTTTATATTCCAATATAGGTCATGAAGCTTATACTTATATTAAGGTCCTGTCTATTGTGAAACTTAAAAAAAACCTTTTAAGAGCTTTTTCTAAAGGGAAGCAACTGGGCCTAAGAATAAAGGCCTTAATTAACGCTAATGGATCAACCTACATTAAACACCAAATTTAGGAGACAAGAACAGATTCTAGGGATGCTTACAAAGAGAGGAGCAAGTGGGGGGATTACCCACTCAAAGTGTTTTTTTCCGATTTCTGTAAAAACAAATTAAATAAAAGACAAAGTAGAAAATTACTTTTCTTATTTAACCTTTTGATTTTGTCTTTTTCTGATAAACATGATACCTATGTTGACCAAGATAGTAAGATCTATGTTGACAATCAAGAGAGACCTAGTAGATCTATGTTGACAATCAAGAGACCTAGTAGATCTATGTTGACAATCAAGAGAGACCTAGCATATCAATGTTCACAATCAAAAGACCTATTAGGTCTATGTTGGCTAATTAGAGCCCTAGTTAGTCTTTGCTGAAAAACAAGATACCTAGTAGATCTATGCTCACAATCAAGAGACCTAGTAGATCTATGTTAACAATCAAGAGAGACCTAGTAGATCTATGTTCACAATCAAGTGACCTAGTAGATCTATGTTAACAATCAAGAGAGACCTAATAGATCTATGTTCACAATCAAGACCTAGTAGGTCTATGTTTGGCTAATTAGAGCCCTAGTTAGTCTTGGCTGAAAAACAAGATACTTAGTAGATCTATGTTGACAATCAAGAGACCTAGTAGGTCTATGTTGGCCAACTTGAGGCTAAGAGACCTTGTTAAGCTTTGCTGGTAAACACGACATCTAGTTGGTCTATTTTGACTAATAAGAGGCATAGTAGGTTTATTCTGACTTCCAAGAGACCTAGAAGTCTATGCTGAGAAACAAAAGATGTGGATGGTCTATATTGACAAACAAATACCAAGTACCCTTCATTTGATCCAGTTACACACCTAAGTATTAATTATTAACATAATGTATACCCTACCAGGTTATAATTAGTTTTAAGTAAGGTTTTGCTTTTCAAGTAGTTAGCTTGCTTGTTTTATGGTTGTTGGTAATTAATTTTGTACCATATTCTTATATTATTTATTATGCACTGGGATTATTACCATTACAGTAAGTTAAATTTCATTTTATTTGTAAACGGTCATACTGAGATTCTGAGATTGAGTATAATTTAGATTCAATGAGAATTTTTATTTCTTTTTAGGTTTGAGATTTATGTGTAGAAGTAGGATTTTTAGACTAAGTTAGATTATCCTAACGTTATTTTAAATTATTTATTCTGTATGTACCTTATTTATTTTAGCCGCTTATAATTATTTTAATTGTGATGTTGTATATAAGTCTGCCATAAATTAATCATATCATTTGTATTTTAGGTTTGTAGACATGAGTATGCCTGGGGTCAGGCGAAATATAGTCATTTAAAGAAGTAAGAAGTTGTTATTTCAGTCCCTTCCAGTGTATTTAAATAAATTAAAAATACCAAGTATGTGACGTTCGCAAAACATAACTACTATACTAGCTAATCAATTCGATATCACATCTTAATTACACGAGGAAATAAGTTTCAACTCTCTAGCAGAGGCACACTGGGAGCTGCGATGATAACAGACACACTCACGCACACATACACACATACATACAGATAGAAAACTTTGTATAACCGCTCAGAAGGTCTTAAATTAACTTGAATAGGATAATTCAGGTGAAATCCTGGTTACGGATTTTTTTCAAACGCAATACTTTTCCTATAAACTAACGGTATAAATGAGGAAAAGTAAACATGAGCAGGAATTGTTTGGGTAATCTGTGAGTCGGTTATTTATCCCATCAGCTATTTATGGTTTACAATTTATGGTTACGAAAATGTCAGAGAGGTACAAAACAATCTCTAACAGGAAGTACCATTACATTAACTGTATTTAAGATGGAAAAATCTCCCAAATTACATTCTGAGTAATTTCTGAAAATGAAGTCAAATAAGACAGGAAGAAGAGAAAACAATAATAGAAGTTAAATAACAGTTAAGAAAGATGAAGAAAACAATCAACGAATTGTCTTAAAGTAAGAAAAAAGGAAAGAATAAAACAAGAATAAAAAGAAATAATCAAGAAAGAGATAGAAGAAAAGATGAAATGCTAAAGTAAGAAAAAGAAGACAATGTAAGAATAGAAGAAGAAAGGTATTGACCATAAGTAAGAAAAAGAAAAGGAAAAAATTGAGACTGAAATACGTCATATAATTTATAAAAGAAAAAGAAGATATTTTTTAACGAAGAAGTGAGATAATCAGAGATGGGAATAAAAAATATAAAGATACAAAAAGTATAAAAGAGAAGGAAGAAATAGAATTTTAGTAAAACAAAGAAAACGATTTGAAATAGAAGAGGATAAAATGTAAGACTGTCAAAGTTAAAATCATAAATGAAAAGAAAACTACATAAGGCAAGAGAAAAAAAAGAGAAAGAAAATAAAATTAAAGATAGGATACGGAAAAAGGAATTAAAGGAAGAATTATATTTGAAACAGGATTATTAACTTCTACTGAAGAAGTTGTAATTTGCTTTCATTATTAGTGTTTACTTTGTCGAAGAATCGTTTTTTTGGAAGAAATGATAGGGTTGAAGTGTTTTGTGTGGTCAGGGTATTATTTGGAAGATTAGAGTTAACATCTCATAATGTGGTTAGAAAGTTATTAGGTATTGTGGTTGAGGAGAAAATGATGTGGTTGAGTCTTGAGAACGGTATGCGTGGGGAAGTAAGTCCTTGAACTTTGGTCTGACTACTGTCTTACAAAGGATTTATGTATATATATATTATATATATATATATATATATATATATATAATATATATATATATATATATATATATATATGTATATATATATGTGTGTGTGTGTGTGTGTGTTGTGACGTTGTGACCATGTATAAAGAATATCCAACTTCGGTCATCAATTATGGGACTAAGTAACAAGATCCGTAGAATGAGCGTGAATATAGCCCATTATGGATAATTAAAGGAAGTAATACTCCCAACGATACAAAACTTCAACAAAGTGCTTTATCATCAGTGCAAAACCTAACAAGTAAGCCAACAGAATAAGTAAACCGTACAAAATTGTAAAACTACTAACAGGCGTAAAGAGACAAAGATAAAAGACATATAAAAATTATTATTTTTTTCGTCTAGCTGTCTGTCTTAAGTTTAAATTAAAATTGGACCCATTTTCCAATTTTTAAAAAAATGTACACAAGTTATTCAATGACTACTTACTTTTAACTTAAACCAATACTGATAATGAAATGAAACTTAACACATATGTTAGTCTTATGTATAGTCACCTGCGTGCCAAATCTCATTCCTATATACCTACGGTATAAATGAGGAAAAGTAAAAATGTAAAACAAAAGGCCTTCGGCAACTTTGCCACTGCGCGGTGTCGCGCCTCCCTGTGTCCGGTTCGCGTCTACAAAGTTGTTGTACTTCATATTATCAGTTCGTCATATTAGTGGTTTCTATAAGTGGCATACTACTACGATATAAGCGAATTTTCAAATGTATTAGTCAAAACACATGATTTGTTTATACATTATATCTATCAATTACGTGATGTTTTATTTGACATTTATATGCCAATCAATAAAACAAAACCAATACTGATAATACAATGAAACTTAGTATGTTTGTGACACGTACATAGCGGTATGTGTGTAAATTCAGCCCAATCAATACACTAAATGAAGATTTATAGTTTTGAAGTGCTGAGCAACAAAGCATATCAAAGGAAATTCGCCGGGCTTGCCTATCTGCGTCAGAACTCTTTACAACCTTTAAAAGTTATTTTTTCGCTTAGGAGGTGTTATAGCTCTTAAGGCGTCTACTTTGAAACAAAACTGTGGTTGGTAATTTTACTTTTTAAACTCAATACTTGGTTTTGTCGATATCTTATTTCATAAATACGATTTGCCTCCTCGCGGCAGGAAAATTAGTATGTGTTTGGGAAATGTTTTATTTCTTTTTAATTATATTGTTTTGACTTTTATAATTAACATCTTGTCAGATTTAAGAATAAATTTCAGTATTGATTTAACTACCTAATAAGAATATTTTTACTTAGAAAATAGACGTAAAACTTAGAACATCTATAGAATCCCATGAAGTATGTTGCTCTGTCACTATAATATTAAAAACAAGCAGGTAAAATTTAAAAAAATCAGTCTAGTGAAGTATTATACCTGCCATGGGATTAAAAACGCAAAGAAAAAACAATTATGTGTTATTGTGTATTTTTTCTTTCAAACATTGTAAATTAGGCTATTTTGGCCTGTTGTAAACTAACAAAGAAAGAAAGAAATAAAGAAGTAAAGAATTAAAATTGTTCAAGCTCTTTGACACAATTTAAAGTGTAACTCGAGAGAGTCCAACAGTGAGTGATACTTTATAATTGGCTTTTAAAATTTCCTACTGTAAACACTTTATATTAAACCCTGTAGTCAGTGACTATTAATAGTATTAAAATTTGACATTTCAAAATGATCTCGTTAAATTGTTAATTAAAAGTTTTAATGCAAGTAGTAATGTATAAAAGAAATAAAATAGCCTGGAGCTATTTCTATTAACGGATGTAACGTCAGTGACCGCTCAATTTAAGGGTGGGGGGAGTAGCTTTTCTCAGAAAGAGCAATTTTCAATCATACATTAATTTTAAAAACTTTTTATCTAAAATATACAACCGAGTTGTATTAATTATTAAAATAATGAGACTCTATCCAGAAACAAAATTATTAAAAGAGTTAAAATGTTGTTAGAGTAAAGAAAAACCAAGAAAAAAAACGGAGAAAAATAATGAAATATAGAGTTAATATTGAAAAGATCAAAAGAAAAAAAACTCCATTTCAAATTACTCTGTTTTTAATTAGTTAGAATTTCCCTTCATTTTCTTATTTTTCTTTAGCTAAAAAGAAAATCCTTATCATTTAAATTTAAAAAATACATTTATTATTCTTCAAAAAATGTGTACGTGGTACCTCGGAACTTTAACATAACTTTTAAAGAGTCAAAACCAGTACCAAAAGACATTAGTGGTGGAATAAGGATCATGTCTCTCTATCTGTACATTTTGCAATAGTTAAAGATAAATTTGACATATTTTTAACAAACAGAATTCTTCTTTTTGATTTAACCAAACTACTTTGGTTGACATAAACAAATTTACAGCCCAACTACATAATAGGTCAGATGATATGGAAACATTTTTAGAATCCATTTTATTTACTTACAATTTAGATTAATACATATAAATAAATATATAGGTATATTAATAACCTACTACTCCTTATTATAACCTCAGGGATCAGGTATCAAAAGGTTATAGAAGCCGAACTAATCCATTTTGTACGGATTATTCAAACAATTTTAATGAAATAATTAAAAAGTACAATAAGGGGGTGAGAAAAGTTTCAGAAAATTGGATAGGAAAACATGATAAGGGACCATGATGGAATTTTTGAAAATAAAGTTGACGAAAACTCATCTTGTTCGAGCCTAAATCCCTTCCTCCTCCCTAGCTATGTTTCATCCTCAAATTTAGACCCCCTCTCCCTATCTACGCACTACGTCCCTTTAAACCTCCCCCCCCATTCCTCTTACAACGCATCCCCATACTCTATAAACCTCTTCCCTTCCTACCAACCCTTTTTCAAGAAATAATATCCGTTGAGACGATACGTGAAATACCGGCGTTTCATAAGGAATTTTAATGTCATATTGCCTCATGTTTTTATTTTCCACTCTTTTCTCGGCAGTTTTCTAAGCGCATTTAAGTCGAGGAAATTCACTTATATTTTACCATATAAGAGATTTGTTGTAATAGTGCCTCTATACGTATACTCTAGTATAGCTGGGAAAAAAGACTCCGGTATTTTTGATATTATGAGTGTTTGATAATATTAGTGTTTAATATTATTAGTGATTGATATCATTAGTGTTTGATATTATGAGTGTTTGATGTTACTTATGTTTGATATTATGAGTGTTTGATAATAGTATTGTTTGATATTATGAGTGTTTGATATTATTAATGTTTCATATTATGAGTATTTAATAATATTAGTGTTTGATATTATGAGTGTTTGATAATAGCTAGTGTTAGAGAACTAAAATAGTAGCAAGGAGTATAGTATAAGTATATAATAATATATAGTATATATTAGCATATACTAATATATAGTACATATTAGCACATACTAATATATCGTATATTTTAGCATATACTAATATATAGTACATATTAGCACATTCTAATATATCGTATATTTTAGCATATACTAATGTATATGCTAAAACATACTCATTGATAGTTGCTATGATAAATGGCTTGCTTATCATTTGCTAAAAAGGTGAATTATGTAAAGTTGCTCGCTAATAAATCGCAAATTGGTATCCTTTCTCTGCTAAGGGTTAATCTCTAACGGTTAATCACAACCCAGAGACTTGGTACGAAAATCGACCTCATTTATTTCCTGAACCCTATTGTTTATGAAACATGGATGACGGTCATTAAACCACGGTATTGACTCAAATATATCACATCACTTCAAAACTTCATAAAGTTATCTTATTGGGGTGAAAATGTATACACATTTACTACTAAGTATGGTAAACACCTGTAGGAATTCACTATCAGCATTAGTTATAATTTTTTGAAATTGCAAAACTTGTAAAATAAACAAATAAACGTGTAAACAAAGCATGTTTTCTGACTAATACATTTGCAAATTTGCTTATATCATGGCAGTATGCCACTTGTATAACCTACTATTATAACAATCTGACATGTGACAACAACCATGTGGCCGCGAAGCTGCCAAAGGGATGTGTAGGGGCCGTGAAGCTGCCAAAGGGATGTGTAGGGGCCGCGATTTATGAGTTAAATATATTCGTTCACGCACATAGTCTGAAGTCATTTAATCGTGTTTGTTGGCTCGTTATCAGAGCTTACCTGCTTCTCACCTCCTATCTATTTCAATTTTAAGCTTTTATTTAATTTTTAACTTTAGATGCCTGAGAAATCATCGTACCAATGCGTCTTGAAATCAATATTAACCATCAATTACCAATAAGAACTAGCATAACAAACAATAAGTTTGTTTTACAAATGTCATTAGCTTGTACTACCTCGGGTTAATGATGATTATTTTTAATTAAAAAATGGTTCCATTTGGTTGATTAGTTATACTTTTTGGTTTGTATTAGATATTAGATAGGTGCTGACCATAAAAAGTCAACTAACCATAATAAGTTCTGCCCCCCCCCCCCTACGGAGAGTTGGAAAGAGGAAAGACCTTGGATCCATCAAGCTTATTTCACACAGTAAACTATGTTATTTTTAAACCCTCAAGATATAAATAACATTTCACATTTTCTTTGTTTAAATAATAATTTTGATTTTTGTAACAATTTTTATATTTTAATGTATTTTTTTTGTGTATTCTAGCTTTGTTTAAAGATGACCCAATGAGGTTGAAATATATTGCGTTTATTTAAACTTGTAGGACAAAATTAGTCCCAAGTAAAACACCTTATTAAATAACTAATATTACGCGAGAATAACTCCCAAGCGAGACCTTTTAATACTTACTTATAAAGCATTTACTACGGTACTATCAGACATCAAATCTGCAGACCTAAAATCGCCAAAAATTGGCTGTTTTTTGGTTTATAAACCCCAGAAGTTGGGGTGACTAAAATTTTAAAGGAACATTCGGGCGACAACAGATAAATGATTTTACGCACCACAGTAACAGTTGAAGTTGAAAAGGCAATTAATTCATAAAGGCTGAAGAATATTTACCGCGCGTTGTCTTTACCCATTTTGCTGATCAGTGCAGTTGTTTGTGCATCTGATTATCAATATTACAGATTAAAACCAACAGTTATTTTAACTAAGAAATTCGTTTGTCGCGCAAAAAGAAAATGTCAATAACTAGAGGAAAGGCTGCGGCGTCAGGTTGTCATATTTAAACGACTTTGCTCGAGACGTCACGTCTGATTTCTGCCACACACAATGTCTGTCGAGTTAATATCGAGTATCTGACGAATATCGAATAAATCCCCCGAACTCTACTCGTAAGTCAATTCTTATATTTTATCAACTAATTTCATTTTCTTAAACTTTGAAGGAAAGCTTTAGGGAAAAATGTAGGTCATATTTTCTTTATTGACTATAAAATAAAATAAAACTCCAATTTTTGAGCCTTTTGGACCATCATTGTGTTCACCCTGCGCGAACCACCTAAGGTGGGTTCCACCCACTATTCTCTGAGTATTAATTATAGTTGGCGAAATCGTTTTAATATTAATGCTATTACTATCGACTTAGAGCATATCCCGGGTTGCGAACCCCGGATCTCCGCTGCCGAGATCGAGTGCCTATACGATAACGGCCACGGAGGCAGTTTTCTTGAACTTTGAATAAAAGCATTAAGGAGAAATATAGGTCATATTTTCTTTATGGAACATATTTGTCGCAATAATTATAAGAGTTAAATAGCTAACTAAAGATTATAAGACCTCAAAAACTTCTATACCTAAAACTGCATAAGTACTTTGGAAAGTTAAGGAATACAAGTTCTTCAAAGAGATGTAATGTGTTTCGAACTTACTAAATATTTTTAAAGATTTCTTAAATAGGTTTGGTCAGTTATGCACAGTTTTAAAAGGATAATTGAAAATGCAACATGCCTTATACAATCCATGCAAAATAGAAGGAATATCGACAAAGATTGATTTTTAAGTTTTCCATGAAGGACTTATAAAGGTTAAATCAGAAATTAATTATTGGCCTCTGTTCGAATCAATGAATAGATCAAAGACAGGATAAAGTCCATAAAATTCCTAAATTATCATAAAGTAATTTTTAAGGAGCTCTTCTTAATGCCCAATAACCATCACTTCAATCTGCTGTTACTTTTGTAAATTTACTAATATGTCAATTGTTGCCATGTATACAGATTTTAAGTTATAATCTCACTATCCCGTAAAAGTGGCTGCATTGTGGAGTCCGTCTATTAATCCAAGAGGTTTGTATTGAAATACGTCTCACCACCAATAATTATTTTTTTTATATTAAAAAGCTCGCTGAATATGATAAAAATAAATAATTAAATATTAAAAGTTTAAATACATGTACAGTATTTGATAGATACAATGAAATTAATAAAAAAAACTAAAAAACCAAAGAGAAACAAAATGTGAAAATTTTACTAGTGGTAATATAAAGAAGATCCGTGTGAACACCAAGACAATGTGACAGTTCACCCCACACACCACTCAAATGCAGTGTTACCGCAAAACTTTACTACAACTCCAATAAACAACAGCAACACGACCTAGTCACTATACATTAAACCAAAACTACTTTGATATCCAGACCAAACTACAACACTATTCACTTGTTTATTACTGCTTGAAACTTTTTTCACGTTTATTATATATTGTTTTAAAAATAGTTTTGTGTAGTTTCAGTTTATTTGATTATTTTCGTTCATTTAATTTAAACTTAACAATAAAACTACTGCTTCTAATATTTTAAATTATTTATAATAATAATAAAGTCTGAGACAAAAATCCCCTTCAGGAATATATAAATACAGAATGATGTCCCTGGGATTTGATATTTCAGACAAGAAAAAGTTAGTTCCGTAGCCAGCTACGGAGCGCTAGTTTGTAATTTGGAAGTATCACTTTACAAACTACGAAATTGCACTCTTGTCGTTTTTAAAAAGGGGGTAAGTTGCTAAAGCAACTTACCCCTCAATTTTTATCAAATGGCTTGTTTACATTTTTAAAAAAATTGTAATATATCGGAAAACAATTTATTTGAAATAAAATTCGGTACAAGTATATACCTTTTCGTAATAAATAAGTACACTAAGTTTCGTTTTAATACGAGAAGAATATCCATGATTTTTGTTGGATCATAAAAGTTGATCGTGGTTCATTCTCTGTATGAATGGCAGCTGAGAATGAAACGAATGCATTTACTACCTTAGGACGAGCGAAGCAAGTCCAAAGACATCCTGCAGTATAAATTTGGCGCATTGTATATTCTAAGGACAAACAAAGCAAGTCCGAAGCAGTGAGAGTGAGAAAAGTTCCGAGATACCCCGCATCCAATATTTTACACTTCTCCTAAATTTTTGATAACAGCAAATAGGATAAAAGGTTCAAACAGGATAACTCAATAAAACCTTTTCTGATTTGTGCTTAGTTTTAACCCTCAACAAGCTTAAACACAGCGGGTTTATGTTGATACTCATAGTCATACATAGCATACACACACTCACACACACTGCGAGCCAAAATCAGAAAAATAATTAAACGTCATAATTCTATATTACGTCTGTACGCATCATAATAAAATGCCTTAAATTGAGAATTGTGATGAAAGCTTGGTTAGAGATTATTTAGGAAGAACACATAAGGATTTACGTGTCCCAACATTTCTACTGGGCTAACATTGAGTACAATTAAAATTCGTAGCGAAATTCAGTAATAGGTTTTTTTGCTTCATAGTGAGTCTTGAAGATTTGAATAAGAAACAAAAATTTCCTAAACGAGTATTTTATTATGGAAAGTTATTTTATATTATCTTAACACGTCTGTGTCGGGATATAAAATTTTTCCCGTCTTAGCTTCCAAAGTTTTCTGTATTTACACGACTCAAACATGTTTTCTTACCTGTACGCATGCATGCATGCATGTACGCACTCCGTGCTTATTTATTTCTTTATTTGTAGCAGTGCAGGAAAGAAAAATACAGCATTTATAATAAAATAAAGTTGTTTTTTTCTTTACCTATAAAAACTTAAAAAAACAAAATAATGCACCTTTTAAAAAATAAGGCACGTTTTATGCTTAAGACAAAAAAAGCATAAAGTAAGCAGAAATATATAGATAAAGAAATGTTTTATACGTGATATTTTACTAAGCTCCTGAATACAGGTCACTAATTTTTACATTTAAAGTAAACTTTATTGTAGTTTTCATCTTTATAAATATTTGTACTTTACATAAAACTTGTATTTGATCCTAGAGGATTTAGTAGATATAATATTTTAATGCCTATAATATTTATTATGGCGATAATTATTGTTTAGATATAAAAGATTGCAATGTTTAAGACACGGCGTTACTCTCTACGATAATTGGGTAGGTATAGTTTTTAAGATACTGTTTTTGTGTAGTAAAAGGCTTATTGATGTGTTGAAATATTGTTTGACAAATTTTATGATTATGGTCAAATTAATAATTAAAATAAACATTTTTTAACATGTAATAATAATTCGCTTGTTTTAAGACTGGATTTAAGAGGGTAAACAGTGGTAGGGTTAATTAAATTTTACTTCACGAGGTAAATATTACTTTATTAATATGTAATAATCACTGTAAATATATACAGAAATTGGAAAAGGTTAAGCAAATTTAACCTTTTAAATTTAACTAAGCAAGAGATTAGTTAAAGTAAGTTGAAATGCTACTGCATTTTAAATCGGAGGCAACATAATATTATGTATTAAGAAAAATTATATTTTCTTTAATAATAAAATCTGAGATTTCACTAATACTTTGGCAAACATATGGACATAGAACATTGTATGGATATTGGTGAAATATAAAGCTATGTTCGATTACAGTCAGAGGCTTTTAAGTTTTAATGTCAAGAATGAAACTCATTAAAGTCCTTTTAATGAAGGTTCATGTCATTCGCTATGCCCAATTTTTCAGACCTGTAAAATGCTAAGTGCTAGTAAAGATTTATAATTCTAAACAAATTTACATTTCGACAATTTGAGTATTCATACATTATTCTTGTACTTTGTGGCAAATTATACATTATTTAGCCTAGAGTTTTATGCACTTGATATTGGGCACGAGTCGCTTCTATTAAATTAACAAAATGGGTAGAAATTTGCAGCTATTCTGAAGATTAGACAAATAGTATCTGCGCTTAGTCACAAGGTTTAATTAAACCCTATATTAATTTATTAAATAAATTAATATTATTATAAGACTGCAGTCTTCGTAAATTTAAATCATATATAAAAAAATATACCAGTCCAAGAAATTTACTCTATTTAATATCTATGCTGAAATAGACAAGAAAGCTCGCTATCATCTCTTTCTCTTTTATATTACTATCACTACTAACACTATACAGGACTATAACTTTTTCAGTACCAGCAAGTGCTTTACCTTAAAAATCAGCAGTAGCCTTAAGAATGGGGGTATCCTAAGTATAAATTTTGCCCTTCCCTCGAAGATTGAACAAATCATCATAAAGTGATATTTACAGTGATCACCCACTTAAGTACTGGTTTGGCTTAAAGCTGAATGATAAATGATTATGAAAAATAAATTTAGTAACAGTTTTAGTTTTAACTAAATTGAACAATTGATTATTGGATTGTTTAGAATTGAATCCTAGGGAGAATAGTAAAGCCTTTAGTCCATTTTAAAAATGACTTAAGTCTTAATTTACACAGAATTAGTTTTAACTTTTATATTTTATTCATCTGCTTGTATGGAGTCATTGATGATGACCTAAACGGGTTAAAAGCGATATTTAGTGTTGAGACTAGTTTTTATTTACATTTATGAACTTCACCAATTATCTTAAATCTGTTATTAGTGATAATAATTTTGACACCATGATGTCTTATCTAAAGTATATACAGGATAAAGTGTAAAATGTTATGTATACATGTCATGGACTGCAAACAGAATAAATACAAAAGTATACTGAGTTTTGCTATGTTTGGTCTAAAGTGCTCGGACCAAATACTAAGTGTCTGGTTTCTGGTTTGAAAGTTCTATATATATATATATATATATATATATATATATATATATATATATATATATATATATATATATATATAATATATAATATATATATTATGATTTCTAAGGATATACATGATAATGATGCCCGTTTAGAGGCCTCACGGTCTATCAGGAATTTATTTCAGGTAGTTAAGGCAACCGTTGCGCTGAAAGTACAATCTAAAGTTGACCATAATATATTTGAAAAATAATTTTATATAAACTAAGAGTACAACTTGGGGTGCGAACCTCAGACCTCCGTAGTGTCAGAGGTCAGTATAATTACTGACGCTCTAATAAATATTTAGATAATAGTTGTCAAAAATAATGGTAAATATGATCCTCCAGGGTCGTTTTTTTTTCTTTTGAAGATTTTCTCCATGGCACTTAAACTTCTTATGTCGGTCTATTGTGCACAAAAGGATCGTCTTTTTTTCTGGTGTAGATTATCTCCAAGGCACTTAAACTTCGTCTTACTTGGAAAGGAACCATTTTCAAAAGTCAGAGAACGCGAAGGAAAGAAAGTTTTTAACCTATTTATTAAAATTGTAGACGCTAGTAAAATGTTAGCTAATAAAGGAATTTACTGTCAATACGGATATCAATTTAATAATACGAAACAAACACTGATTAATTATATAAATCTGTAGAGAAACACTTGAGTAATTTTGCAAACGTTTCCTATTGATTCTTCTGTATTATTTCAGTTAAATCATTCATTTACTGTTTATTCGTCTATAAACGTGCATTGTGCTCAAATATTACAATTATTGGATTAAATTATTGTTCTAATAACTTGTAGTATGGGGTAAAGTCGAAAACAATAATATCTGTATTAGGCCAGACATGTTCATTCGCTTAATATGTAATAAAACCTTCTCTTTAGCCGATATTTGTAAGTTATTAATAATTTGTAATTAAATTTTCATCAACTCTTTGAGTACGGATTTTAACTTTTAAATCCGTTTTTATTAATTATTTACATTGCAATAATTTATTTTAAACTTACTGATATATACAATAATAAAATATATTAAATGACATGCATAAATATTTAAATATAAAATTTATTCTAACTGGTTTCAATATTTAGACTATTTAAAATGTATAAAATTGATATTTTAGGATATCGATGTTATACATTTTAAATGGTAAATAAAATCTAAAATCGATTTTACTAGCAAATGCAAATAAATTTCTGTTATAATAAAAGCGATTGATTATGAATAATAATCTACTGACTATTAAATAAAAAGATTGAATTTACTTCCAATGTATATGTGATTGTATATTTCGATGTATCGTTTAACAATTAGATTAAATGCACGCGATAAAATGTCTCTCCCACAACTGGGGTGGGAACTCAAGTACCTGCTGCACCAGTTTAGCTGAGAAGGTCGATTATTATTAAGATTGTGTCTCATTATATCGTTACATAGGTTTACATTATATAGGCTATATCATAACATACATACATTACATAGTTAAGATGTATAACTCTTGAAAATGTGAGAACCTATAAAATGACGTTTAATGATTTTGAATTATAAATATATAAATGCTTGGCAAAAAAGAATGTTGGCAAGAATACATGAATGAGCTAGATGCTTAAAAATAAAGTCCTTGAAGACATTATAGCTTTCATTCAAAAGTATTCTCAAAGATGTAGCATTCGACTCGAAGACAAGGTTGAGCGTAGTAAATCGAGATGCTAAACAATCAATACCTAAACGTAGCGCGGGTCTAAAACTAACAGATTCATTTAAGGCTTAGTTAAAATAAAACCTATGTATGCACACCCTATAAATTAAGGTGAGGCATTACTAGAACATAAAATAAGTATGTGCACGCCACATTAAGACCGGAACATATTTGCTGTTATATGTGACTAATTTGCAAATCATAAAACATTTAAGGTATTTAGTAAAATGGTTGATTTTAGTAAGTACCCCTAACTGACTATCTTAACTCATATCTTACCTATTCACCCCTATTTTTTTTGTCAGATATAATTAACTTAATTGAATCATGGAGTGGTATTTACCAATGCGTAATTTACTTAAGAGTGTTTTAACTAGCGATGTCGGAAACGACAAAGTTTAAGAGAGTCTTTAGTATTGAAAGATAAGCTGCCTCCTTCTTAATGTATTTAAACTATAGAAATGTGTGACTTTGGATATCCAAACTGAACAAACTTATTGGATCTTCATACTTTAAATGTGTTCATACTTTAAATTCATTCGAGATTATCTCAATTTTGAAAAAGTTGGTTTTTTCAGGTTATCCAACTTCCATAATCATTCTAGTGTGACCCTCCCAAGCTAGACACTTTGATTAGATACTTGATAAAGCACAGGTAAGACTACTTCATGAGTATCGTGTTTCATGAAAGCCTGGAAGGAGAAATGAGTCAATTGAAACTTTAACTCTTAATCTAAAGGTTAAAGTAGAAGTGATTTGACAATAATTAATAATGACCCGGAATGTATCGATGTATTGATGAATTCAAGGTGTTAAATTTGAATGTATTATTCTGAAAAAAATCAAGTATGCATAAGGAGGATTAATTAAGTAGGAAAATAATTTAACCCAATTTGTTTGGTTACACATTTACATTTCTTTATTTGTACTGAAGGTATATAGGAAAAAATATTGTTTATGTTGTATTGTTATGTTACAATATAATAACATAACATAAACCATTCATGTTTATGTTTTATTATGTGTTATTATGTTTTATATGTTATATTATGTTTTATTATGTTTTTTACATAAACCATTCATGTTTACCAAACATGTTATGTTTTATGTTATTGTTTGCTATTGGTTATGTTGTATATTTGTATTATATTGTTTATATTATTACTTCATTTATACTGAAGGTATATAGGAAAAAATGTTGTTTATGATTCGAATATTTTGTAGTGTTATTAAATTGATATATTTATTTATTCATCATGGCTTCCCCTTCCTATTTTAGAAGATAGGAAAGCAAAATCGAATTTTTTGAATCTAGTGATAGTGTTATCACCACTTTTTTCTATCTAAGTAGTGCTTATTTATCATTTCCTAAGTTAATCTTATTTATGCGTTCCTATAAGTGGTATATATATTACCAAGCTTATCTGTCACGAAATTCTCTACAGCCTTCATGATTAAATGTAAACAAAGGTTTACATGCGGTAAAGATTTCAATGTGGTTTATGTAATTATAAACAGATCACGTGATCTACTTTAAAGATGAGACCTCTATGTTGCTGGCATGAGTATTAGAAGTTAAACAAACATATCACTATTCTTGTACTAACAGCAACCATTTATTACGACTTATAATGTAATAATAACAAAAAATACTTCATTACCGGCCTTTTTATTTGGCAAAACATATTAGGGCAATATTTTTGAAACAAAAAAAAAATCAAAAAAGGGGAAGTCAAAACAGTTGAGTAAAGTGATTCAGAAAAAAAACAATTTAAATGCTTTCCCATTAATTTCCCCAAACTGGGGGGTAAACTTTTTTCCTTTTTTGTGAAAATGATAAACATTAATACATCTCTATGAAACTTGTCCAGGGGTTGCAAAGTTTTCGAAAAATAAGCCCAACTTTCATTGTGGACTGAGATGGAGCAGCCACACTCACTCTGGACTGACATGGAGCAGCCAAACCATTTCTAACTCTGTTAATTTTTTAACAATGTAAATCGGAATCATTTGTCTATAAAAACCAACCTTTCTTTGACAGCTTCTGCGCATTTTAAATTATTCTGTGGACAGTAATTAATGCAATATAGTAATAATTTCAAAAGAGGAAATTTGTTGTTGTGGCCAAAAATATGATTTCCAATTTTTAGTATACCTGCAAATCCCAAAATTTGTTGAACTAAAAATTAAGTTGCTTTTGCGCTGTTCCCTAGGGCACAACATTGAATATGACCTCGAATAAATTTTGACTTTTAATTGCATCTCTAGTTTCGACTTTCGACAGTTTTCGACAATAAAGAACTTAAGTTTTTTAAAAACAGTAGAAACTTATAAAAACCTGTAATCTTAACTATCTAATTTCAACAAAAACTTTTAAGAACTGGACAATTACTTATAGAATTCAGATGGTAAATGACAATGTGCATTGTATATGAGGGTTTTGTAACAGTACTACAGGGTTACATATTGTAACAGTACTACAGGGTTACATATTGTAACAGTACTACAGGGTTACATATTGTAATAGTACTTCAGGGTTACAGTACAGGTTACATATTGTAATAGTACTACAGGTTACATATTGTAACAGTACTACAGCATATTGTAACAGTGCTAGTGTAACACCCAGGTTCTACCATTATCACAATAAATTGCGTCCAATCCTTTACTCTATGGTATTTTGTAATTAATTCATTGAATCAAATTTAATGAAAAGTAAAGATTATTTATTTATTTATTATAATTATTACATTTATCTTTTTTTACTTATTTTCTGCATAAATCAATAATTAAAATGAAAATGTAATATACGATTATTCAGGACTCATCATACGAGTTGAAGGTAAAACCCACAAGTTTACAGGTTATGTTACAATGAAAACAATTCTGATTGAAAGGGACAATACCTTAATTGGGATAAAATAGGTAGAAAAAAATCTATCTTTAGGCTTAGCAATAGTATGGCGGCAGGCGCCTCCTTTCTAGCTTAATTGACTACCCACTTACCTAAGATGATTTTCCGCTTATAATATAATCCTTATTTAAGTTTATTTGTTCATGATTAACTTGTATTATAATATATTATAATATGAAAAAAATATTACGGCTCTTGTCAACAACATCGCTGCCGGTACTGACCCGCGATTTGTTGACACGATATCGTTAGAATTTTGTAATCATTACGCTTTAGCTTAAGTGAAACAATTGTGTATTATAAATATTGATATTAATATAATTTAGTTTAATGAGAATACTCATACTCAATTAATATGTAAGTAATAAAACTTTCGTCAAATTATAGTATTATAACCTGTTATATCATAACCTTCAGTTGTTTACTTAAAATAATGCTTTTTCGATATAAAAATACAAAATATATTTTTGTTAAATTATGTATTGAATATATTATCAAATTTCTGTATTAAATTCTGTAAATATCAAATATAGTAGATTTAATACATTGTAAATAACCAAAGAATATGTAAGATTGAATGTTTGTTTTGATAAAATAAATCATATGGTTGTGAAAATGTTTAGTGCGCATGCGCGTCCATTTTAGAAAAGTATAAAAGACGGACTACTTGCCGCATTTTCTCATTATAGTTCAAAAACTTGAAACCAGTAACATCTCTCTCTAGAATGCAACTTAATGAAGCCAATGCCCAGTAAACAGGATCACTGCCAGCTAAGGAGATTTAAGCCTTGTTTTATAAAGTAGTTCAACGATAAAACCTTCACCTGAGCTGAACACGACGTAGTGCGGACCTTCAACCTTGGAGTCAGACAAGTCAGATAGCTTAACAAGTCAGATTATTCGGCTTGAAATAAACATACCGCACAAGTACAAGTCATAAACATCGCAAGTTCGAAAGCACCTGAAGTACTTTTTTGGCCCTACCTTTATCAACTCAATGAATTGAGTGAAATGAAGTAATTGAATGTTTCTGTGATCTGGCTATAAAGCCATAATATCTTTTCTCTATAACCAGTAAGAATTTTCGCCTGAATTGTGGGGTAATTTCTGCAATAATGCTACGAGTTTTTTTTATTTTCTTATTTCCTTTTATATCTTAAGATGAAAACTATAATACCTCTGGTAGAAATACATCAGGACAAATAGGATGCAATCCAATTTACCTTGAAATATTTTGAGGTTACAATTCCATGGTTATAACATACTGTATGGGCTGCATTTCATTGAAAATTAGCTATGTTGGACACAATTCTATATTTCATTTTCTGATAGACTAGCTAAACACCTTTTACGAATGTTATCGGGGGTGGGGTGAATGTAAGAAATTTTCAAAATAAATGGGTGTTAAAGAAGAGATTTTTTGTTATACCATATGAATAAATTGGTTCAACCGCATTGAATTTATTGGGAACCGCATTTGATTCTGGATTGTCCGAATTTACAACAAACTCTGCAGTTGTCGTTTTAAGCAAATTAGAAAATACAAATTTAGAAAAAAATCAACTTTGCACTGACTTACAATGAAAAAAGATCTAGAATCTTGAAACGAATGGAGTATTTTAGAAAATGCATATACTTTTAATTATCAATAGGACTCACTGATCAATAGGACTACTTTAAACAGATGGCTATGAATCATCAGATATCAAGATGCAGGAAGATATAAAGATAGTCCGGGCATTTATTATTTCGGACGCGAAAAGGTTAGTTCCGTAGCTAGTTAATAGAAGCATTGAGTCTAATGTGATAGTTTCAACTACAAGAATGCGCCACTATCGTCTGATTTTCAGCAAACTATTAGCTGGAATATTTGACTGGCACAAAACTGATTAATCCCAATATTTGATTTATATTGAAATAACAAATTTAATTAGACAATCAAGTCGTTAAAATGGAAATAGAAACTTAATGGTTTTGTTTCACTTTTTTAAAAAATTGGGAATAATGTTATAGTAAGAAGAGTTAGTTTCAAAGTTGCCGCTAGATGCCAGCACCCAGTTCACCCCAACATTATGTCTGACTCTCTTGTACACCTTCCGACATTAAGGCCCGTATTCAAAGACGTTTCCTAACATTTTCCTAACATTCTCCTAACTTTTTCCTAACATTTTCCTAACTTTTTCCTAATTTTCCTAACATTCTCCTAACTTTTTCCTAACATTTTCCTAACTTTTCCTAAACGTTCCTAAGTCTCCTATCGTGTTTTAAAAGTCTTTTTAGAGCTTCGCATGATTTATTTAGTAAGACCTAAGGTAGTTATGTCAAAAAATTATACCATTGTAAGTAACGTAATATATCGCAAAATATCAATGTTATTAACTTATTACCTGGATTACGACACACTTTGTCATAAACAACAATGCGGCCTTCCTTTGGCGAATGTTAAATATATAAAAACTTTATTTACATATGTTTTCAGTAAACAGTAGAGTTAATACAAATACAATGTTCAATTATGTAACAGCTTTCATAAATAAAGCAGTATCAAGCGTTTCAATTTGAACGTGGACCAGGTTGTACGACTCCAAAGGTGTCTAAATGAAGACCTGTTAATCAGTGCAACACTGTTTTCATTTTGCTAAATCATTTACACAATTTTGTTTTCGTATTATGTCATCAAATTCATTTTGTTTGTGTAAAATTTTTTGGTATAATAATGGCTGAATTATTCACACCGGACCAACTGAATTCCCTCTTTGAATCGATAGCCCGCCACAAAACAGACCATAGAAAATAAAAAATCTGATTGTGTTAAAAGAATTTCAGGGTAAACTCCTAATAGTAAGGTAACTGGATTAACAGTATTATGTAAATTAAGTAGATAGTTATTAATACGACAAAGTGTGTCGTAAATCCAGGTAATAAGTTAATAACATTGAAATTTTGCGATATATTACGTTATTTACAATGGTATCACTTTTGACTTAAATACCTTAGGTTCTTACTAAAAAAATCATGCGAAGCCTCTAAATGACTTTTAAAACACGGGAATGTTAGGAAAATGTTAGGAGAATGTTAGGAAAATGTTAGGAAAAAGTTAGGAAAATGTTAGGAAAAAGTTAGGTGTAAAATGTTAGGAAAATTAGAAAAAGGAAAATGTTAGGTTAGGTTTAGGAAAATGTTAGGAGAATGTTAGGAAAATGTTAGGAAAAAAGTTAGGAAAATGTTAGGAAAATGTTAGGAAAACGTCTTTGAATACGGGCCTAAATAATAACAAGAACTATACATAACAATGTTAGAGACACAGGTATTAAGCAGCATCGAATCGAATGATAACTGCTCCCGAATCGAATAAAATGGGTGTTTTTACAGTTTGATGACGAGCGAAGCGATTCCTCAGACTGTATAAAACTGATGATTCTAATCAACGAATTAGAATCATTTCTAATTCGTAAGAAATTATTCAAACGAATCATTAAATAGGGGGAGGGGGGGAGATAAACAGGATTTTAATGTCTTAAGCGAGTTTAAAGTAATTCTGCAATCGGATACCCCATTCCCGATGTTTTAATTAACCACCACTCTATTGCAAATTAACTAAAATAACAAAAGGGTTTATGTTTTTTTTCGGTCGTGACCGCGTCAACGTAGATGAAGAATTTTACTAAACTCGAAATTATTATTAAAACTTCCCGTTAACAACACAATAATACATAATAAAGGTAAATAATAATAAAGATAAATTTGAAATAAACATCAAAGTAATATTTCAAATGTTTTCAATCCTGTCAAAGTGTTTTTTATTTTATTTATTACTATTATTGTTGCAGATTTCATAAAACAGTGTTGTACATTTTTATGTCCGAAAAGTTTTCACTTTATTTTTATGGTCAGCAGGGTTGCCAATTTTGTGTTGTCAGGGTGAACAAATGGAAGCAATCGACTGAAGGGGGCAATCATGTCGCAATCCAAAATGATAAACGGACCGGCTTTTTACTTTACACGCACCAATTTTTTAACTCAAATGTTTTTACCCCTTCTCCTCTCTCTCTCTCTCTCCTTTTTCTCCCATCCCTTTTATTCCCCTTTTGTGGAGTTTTTTCCTTTTATATAAAAAATACTTTGGAGATTGCAGCAACAATGCTTTTGTTAGATAGCGTAACTATGTTTCTTCTCTTATAATAGAAAAGATTACCATTAGTAATTAAAATTTATTAGAAAAAATGGTGATACCTACTGTAATCATCAAATATACACATTTCAGCAGTACTTATTTTAAAATATGAATTGATTTTTTTTATTATTTCTGACATATAAAGATACAAAAAAATCGTTCGTAAATGTAAGCTCTTCTTGTGTGACATCAGCAGCTCAGCTGGAATTCGTAAGGCTTATTCCAAAAATTAGGTCCTATGACTAAAAATATTTATTAGATTTTGGAAAAATCTACCAGGCGTCTTAAAGCATTGGACATTTCAAATATTCTAAACATTTTTGAAGCTTAAATTTTGGTTAAAAAATATTTATTTTTATTAACCATTTAATAGAGTTGTCAGATCAACAACACTTCAAACACATTGGAGGCTATAAAGGTTTTAGAGATATTTATGTCAAAAACACTATCATATCTTTATTTTATCCTTATTTATACCCTAGATATAGAGCAAGTAATGTGTTTGTATGTATAGAATAAAGTATAATATACTCGTACAAACCAAGGAAGAAATTTTTGTCGAACATGGCTTGCAGTTTACATTTTGTCTACCAGGGAGGTGGCTCAGATTTTTCAATGGGCGCGGCCATCTTGGTTTGCCTTTGTAAATGCAATCAACATTTTCGTTTATTGCATTTCAGCTTAACATTTTAGAATAAAATGTTATTATTGGTGTATGAAATAAGTTCTGTCACATCCAATTAAAATTTAAGTGATTCTTTGTTTGTTTAAATTACTTACGACCGGCTATATAATAATATAATATATATATATATATATATATATATATATATATATATATATATAAATATATATAATATATATAATATATATATATATATATATATATATAATATATATATATATAATATATATATATATATATAATATATATATATATTATATATATATATATATATATATATATATATATATATATATATATATATAATATATGGTTAGCACTATTTACGAATAGATATGTGTATTTTAATTGGCATTCATTTTAACAACTTTAATCAAAAGTTTTTGAAAACAATAATAGTTATAGTGATTTTAAGTTACGTTGAAAAACAATAAACTTACATCTGTATATTTTGAAAATCTAATAAAATCATGTGATTTACCTGTCTAAAATATCTCGTTTTCGTTATCTAAATTATTATCACACTTGTTTAACACAAATGTTTTTATATATTGCACGCATATATTTATATAAATGCACGTACATATCAAAGAGGGAAACTACAATAAGAAGAAACTCACCTTATGTTATCAGTCTTGCCAATAAAATTTAACGCAAAAAAGGTAAATTCTAAAAAGCTGATACGCAATTTTTCAAATTGTAGCGATGGTATAATTTTTAGCCAGCTATCAGCTGATTACGCGTGTCTGATTTTTTACATGGGTTATTATAGGATTTTCCCAACTTGTTATACATATTACTTTAGTATAGAGAAGGTTAGGTGTTTGAAGAAATATAGGAATTGATGTATTAATAGGAACAGAGTAGGTAATGTGTTTGTAGATAAAAAGTAAGTAATGTGTTGTAGGAACGAGTAGGTAAGTGTTGTAGATAAAGAGTATTATGTGTTCTAGGAAGAGAGTAGGTAATGTTTGTAGATAAAGAGTAATTAATGTGTTTCTAGGAACAGAGTAGTAATGTGTTTGTAGATAAAGAGTAATTAATGTGTTTGTAGGAACTGAGTAGGTAATGTGTTTGTAGGAATAGAGAACGTTAGTGTGTTTTACTTAAAATCCTATGCCAAGATTTCAACTGTTTAAGACCTCTTGAGTTGTTTTTACCAATTACCTGTTTATATTTTATTTTATGTGTGTGAGTCTGCTATTCTATTTCAGTGGCCTGGTCAAAATCAATCTCAGTGGCTAGTTACACTATTCGAAGAATAATTGTGTTATTTCGCCTTTAGCCGTCATAACAGCAAATATTTCTAGAGTCGAAAACACTAAAATTTATAATTGATTTGAAATTAAGCACGCTTATAGACCAAATAAGCGTGTTACATGACTCAAAATAGTGTGCTAAGTTTCATCTCATCTGCATTAGTTCATTTTTTATAGAAAGACGTTTCTACGTTTTTATAAAATTATTATCAAACGGAAAGCTATCGTATTGAGTTATCGTTTTATGTAGCACATACAATGATACTCATTGAATCTTACGAACTTTCATTGCAATGCGGCTAGTATTTCTATTACTGCAAGAGCCGGTCCTGAAAAATGTGACTCATTTTTTACTACTGCAAACCAAATTATTCTGAAAAGGTAAATTATGAAGGAAAAGCATTGTCTGCCTATCCGGTGTGGAGCCTTTTATATGCTCTACTCCAATGCTTTTGAGCATGGTTGCACATGCAAAATTTTATAAAATCGCACTAATTCTTGTTTTGTTGCAATAAGTTCGTTTGCAAAACATGATGAGACCATTTTTAAAGCTGATAAATTTGTCTATAAAACGAGTGTTTAAGCATCAACCAAATTTATGGCTCTTCTAAAAACACTATAAAATGGTTAACTTATGCAAAGTCAGGACATGTCTTTTTTAAAAAAAAGATATTTTTTGCAGTGCCTGGCTCTTGGACTATACGGTTTTTGTGCGATCACAAATGTTTAACAGTATCGATCGTCGTTATAATGGATGGCTAACCACAAAGAATAAAACGGTTTTTACATAGCCTAGGGGCAAGCTAAGCAAGGTTATAAACGTACTGCAAAATAAATTAGATGTTGAAAGAAAAAAAGAAAACTTATAAAATTCCATTAGAGTTCGACACACGGCTAAAATCAGTTGACAGCGTGGGAAAATAGTGTTAAGGAACTAATAAGGTTGGCCTGATTTGAAATTGAGGGCGTGGTTTAACATCCAGGACTAACCTCATTGGCTCCCTCGCATTATTTTCCCACGCTGTCAACTGATTTTAGCTGTGTGTCGTATTATAGTATACTTGCAGTGAATATTATTCCATAGCATTTCACAAATAGCAGCAGAAGCAAGAATAATATAAAATATTATAGGCTGTTGTCTGGGGTTTCCACCCACTAAAACATTGAAAAATTGGTCGACCAATTTTTACTGGAATCATATCAACTTCAATAAACTTAAACTAAACATAAAATATTGGTTTGTCGGCATCAATTTGAAGGGGTTTCCATGCAAATGAATTTAATCAAAGATTCTGAAATAACATTTTTATAAACGGAATTTTTTAACTTATTGAGATACGATATTGCAATGGCTGCGAATATATAATGGAATTAAAAACTGATGTAATACCGACTGGGAAAACAATAACATGACAATGGACAATAGAGATGGGTTGGGTATGGGGTACCTCGAAATCCTTATCCTTTTCTACGTTACTTCCCTTTACTAAGATCATGGATTTAATTTGTTTTAGAATATATGACTGCAAGCTTGAAAGAATTAAAATTTACGGCCGAAAGCTAAAGTTTTGTTATTGTTACTATCACCTCGTAACTCTAATCTTGTTTCAAAGTAATTATTAAATAATCATTATTGACAGATTTCAACCAACCTCTTCATATAATTTTAAGTGAAGCACCAAAAAATGTATATGTTCGCCAATAAAATGCAAACTAAAAGTTCAATGGCTATAGAATTTCCTCATTATAATAATTCATTATAGGTTTCGCAATCTAACCATATGTTAAACGTCGAATTCTAGTTGGAAAATTAAAATTTTAAATTGTGTTAGTCATTGTATTCAAAATAACAACCATTTTCAAAATGAAATTATTTGGATCGATTGAACACCTATAGATGCACATGTTTATCTAATCTCAACTTGAACGGTGAAGTTTCAATTCTCTAGCATAATCACAGTTTACTATTTCTTCAAAAAGAAATTCCAACATAAACACATGCGTGTTAAAAAAGAGCTAAGCTTGCGTAAACAGTTGTGAAATCATAGTATAAGCCCAGTCGCCGGTTCCCAAAAATGCTTGTAATATATGAGGTCTTGGCGATTTCACTTTGTGACTTGGCCATTATACCAGCACACAACAGAAATGCATAATAAGCTTATTAAATAGGCTGAATAATTATTATAGTGTGTATGTCTACACTCTGTACAATATGCTTAGTACCACACTACCTTAAGCTGCGTAATGGCCCAGTCATAAAGTGACACCGCCAAGACCACATAAATTTACAAGCATTATTGAGAACCTACGACTTATTCAAAGATCTCACAACTTTTTAGGCTAGACTTGGCTCTTTTTAGCGAATTTCCTTTGAAAATTCGCCTAAAGGGATATTACTTTACTTTACGACTTTAGCTGTGTTTTGTTGGGATTTCATTCCTTTTTGTAAGCTCGAACTTTATGCCTTACAAAAATACACCGAGAAATATTATTAAATTAATAATTAGTTACAGCATATTACACCACTTATTATTACTAAACAGTTCCATTTCTTAATTAAACAATAGATAAATTGCGTACAACATTTTTTTATGTTCTGTCTAAATAAAACTCTTAATATTCTTATATTTAGTGTGCTCTTCTAGGTAGCGCTAGTTGTAAAAATGTTTCGTTATACGTGAAATTAAGGTTAGGATTACGTTTCAACATAGGTAGAAATTTTAGGTAGGAGGAACTGAACATTTTAGATTTTGACAATTTTTAATTGAGTTTCACATCAACATTTATCTATACACCAAATTTCTAAGTGCCTTAGAATTTTTATGAGTGATTGAGGTGTAAAAACTTCCTTAATTTGAGCCATTATAACTCGACACCTGTGAATGATAAAGATATGAAATTCGGTAGAATGGGTCAGCTTAACAATATCTTTTAGTTAATATTAAAATTATATTTTTTAATGTCCTTAATAAAAAGAGGCGAGAGGGTGAAAATAGTCTCAAAATGTTTCCTTAACAGGATGGTAAACCAGTGAACGCTAGACATGGCGGGGCAACTTGTCAATTGAGTGTTTCTAAAAAAACTAGGGTGTGATTCATCTCTGTGTACTGTTTATCTGTGTTGTCCATTTTTCGTGGATAAACTCAGAGTTGCAAAATTGGAAATTAGGATTACACAAAGCAAATGCTCCCCATTTTCTTTGATTTTTTTATCTCCTACTACTACTGACTACTCAAGAAAATGAAGAAACTACTCGGCATAAAAATTTGTGCTGATTTTTACATTAAAAAATCAATAAAAACTACATAAGAACGTATTAAATAAGTTCTACATAAAATGCTATGTTAAACACCTATTTGTTTCTAAAGCTTAAGAAATATAACCAGTAGACGCCTTTAAACCCATTTTGGTATTTACGAGCCCATACTTAAGGAAATTTTTTTCTTAAAAGAAGAATAAACAAAAACAGAGAAAAGTATAAAAAGAATATGGTATATCTGGCGCCAGCTTAGGCGGAACTTATTGCCAATAAACTTGTTGTCGGAGAAGAGAAATTATGTAAATTATTTTTCCTCAGCTTGGTTTTCTACAATCTTGGAGTTTATTGTTTAGAAAATCAAAAACAGGCAATGGTGTTAAAATATTTAAATCTTATTGAGTCAAACTTATTTAGTTTGTGACATAAAATAAAACAACTGGGGGGTTTTGATACCATCTAGCAGTTAGTGGCGCTTCCACTTGTACCATTTTCGGAACCCTTTGTCTCGACCACAACGGAGGACAAATCCAAAATCGAGTTTCTACCGTTTTACAGGGTAATAGAGGATATTGAACAACATTGGAATTCAAAAATATTAGAAAATATCATAAAGTTTGTCATTTTATTTCTTAATTTCTAACACGCTTAGTCAACAACCTGTTGGTGTTTTTACTTTTTCTCATTTATTCATTAGTTATATGAGAAAAAAATTGTGTTTGCAACAAAATTCGTTCATTTCATCGTTCAATTCATCTGGATTTCACCTGAATTATCCGTATCAGATGTTTTTATGGCATATTTAGGTTTTTACTTATTTTTTTCGAATTTGTGTGTGTTTATTATATAAAGTCGAAACTTACAAAATTACAAAAATCAAACAAAGGAACGAGAAGCGGTACAACAATCAATGTTAGGACTAGTTGAGCTATCCGGAAAATAATTGTTTAGCGTGTCATTAACCGTCATAATAACTAAGAGAAATTCATATATTGGATCTAGTAGAGATTTGGCACGCGTATAGTCATACGTGAGAACAAAACATTTGGTGCGGGGTACCTCTGAACACTTCATTACAACTTCGGCCTCACATGGCTCGATCTCATTATTTTTTAATTATATAAACGGTAAGGTAATATAACTTCAGTCTCGCTACGCTGGACCTCAGAATCAAATATTGAGGTACAAAAGTCATATCCAACTCATGATCTCCCTACTTAGGTTCGCTCTGCCTGAGAATATCATGATCATCCATAGCTTAATGTGGTTACGCTTCAGTCTCGCTGAACTCCACATTCGATTAAGATATTAAATCTAGGTTTTGGGTAGTATAACGTTTATAATCAGGTACAAGGTGCCTCGGGACTTCTCCTCACAAGTTCTGACACGCTTCGCCTGTCCACAGAGTTTTGAGATAGATTAATATATTAAGTCCTACCTTTAACTCCCTAAGCTGTTAAAGTAGCTGTCTATCATGACTAATCTGTTTTACTATGTAATCTGGAAATTCTGCTTCATGCCCCAAAATTAGTTTAGATGATTAAATATGAAATAAATAACAATTAAAACCAGTGATCAATATAAAATAACTTAGTCTAGTCGTCTGTCGGCATATTTAGTTTTGACATGTTATAACCTTAACTTTTTTTGTAACCTTTCTGTTAATTCGTTTGTTGACGAAGTTAAGTTTTTGCTAATTCTGTGATTATTTATTTATTTAATTCTAGACTTATGTATATGTGCTTTATTTGTTATCTGTAATTTTTAGTTGTTAATGTAGTGTTTAGTTTATTAGCCTGATGATGCCCACAGTGTTGGCTGAAATGGCCATAGCTTAATTTTATAGCTAACTAACTTATAGAATTAAAGTCATTGTTTTTAATTTATAAAATGTGTGAATTCTATAAACTTAAAAGTGAGACTAAGCATAACTTACTTACTTCAGATGCTTTATTTTTCTGTTATGAGCTAATATACAAATAAATCACTGCTATGAAATGGAAAATACTTTGTGCACTTTTTAAATCCCCATACATTAAGATAAATATATGTATATGTATATATATTATATATATATATATATATATATATATATTATTATATATATTATGTTATATATATACATATATATATAATAATATATATATATATATTATATATATATAATTATATATATATATATCTCGCGTAAACAATTAAGCAGAATTTACATTTAAAGTTTTATTTTAAACACCAATTAATTAAAATGCAGATATAAATTAAATTTCAAATATTTTTTCTATTATAACCTTGTAAACAATGAGAGAATTAATCCTCTTACGAAGGATTTGTTAAAACGACCCGTATGTAGGTAGACAAAACCCGCATTACAATGTTGCAAACTAAATCTGAATTTAATTAACAGATTAGCTTATTATCTGATTAGTAATGGAAGCAGATTTTAATGTTTTAATATTTTTTATATGATATTTTACTTTCTTGTTTCAGATGAAATAATAAGATGATTAAAATTAAAGGTAGACGAATAAACGAGTCTTTTCGTGTCCCATTTCGGTACACCCTAGATATTATATGGTAAGTATTGCGTTTAAGTTTAAAATTGAGTACAAAAGTACATTGCGGGGTACAAAAGTTTAAACAAAATTTCATAATTAGCATTAGCTCAAGTTTTATCAAATGACATATATTAAATTTAAAAAAGAATCCGTTCTTCTGTTTGCTCCTGTTATATACCAAAAAATTGTGTCCAAAAACATAATATATATATATTATATATATATAATATATATATATATATATATATATATATATATGTGTTGTGTGTGGCGTGTGTGTGTGTGTGGTGGTGTGTGAGTGTGTGTGTGTGTTGTATTTATTATATTTATTTATTATGTAAGAGTTTTAACCCTTGCGTATAGCGATCGATAACTCTCGTTTCTCAGTGCTGAGCGCTGAGATCGCGTAGCAGTTACGGATCGAAGGCCCGTATTATATATGAGCGTCGAACGTGGTCAGAAGTCGGATAGATTACCGCTAGGCTTAAAATCATTATGACTTGAGAATGAGAAATACAAAACTAGAGATGTAATTAAGTAAAAAGTTTGACGATTTTCAAAGGACAAGCAAAGCGAGACCGAAGAAGTACAGATGAGGGTTGAGAATCAGATACTGATAAGATCACGAAAAATTCTAAAGTACCTCCTTAATGAAACTTTTCTGTTATTTTATTTTACACTCCAGCATTTAAATTTTATTGCTATTCTAATTATTCCCTCTTAAGTGGGACAGACGTGAATGTACATTTTAATTTACAAGACATTAAATAATGTTTAAACTTTATGCTGCTTTTAATTTAACTTATAGTTATTATTTTTAGAAACATAATATAATTTAAATTCCAAAAAGGTTGATCTAAAAATTTTAGATTATTTTTTTTAATTTTAATGAGTACCATTTCAATGCTTCCTATTACAGAAAATATAAAAACAAAAGCCAACACGATGTGGGCTCTTTTCAATGATTTTCCAGTTTGAACTCATACCAAAGATTGTAACATAAACTGTGTCATAGAAATTGCTTCTTTCCCTCCCAAATACTTCTATATCAAATAGATCTAGAGAAATAAAAAATTTAATATAAATATTAAATGATATAAGTTGTTTCGACGGTTTATATAATACATATACACATTTATATAAAACTCAGTATTCATAAGTATATAATATGGAGGTATATCTTTTTAATATAGATTTTTTCCTTCTCTCTAATAACCTGGGTCTTTTACTCGCATGTCACGATTTTCTCCTTCATCAAATATCCAAGTGGAAAATACCATCAAGTACTTGTTTGTGTGTGAGTGTGTGTGTGTGTATGAGAGTGTGTGTTGGTTTTAGTTTGTCTTTATCGTAATTTACGTTTGTGTTTGTAAATATGATAAGTACCCAATACTAGAGGAGTAGTATTTAATAGTTCTTTATAGATAGGATAAAAGAGCTCTTAAATCCTGAGTGTTTACCTTCGTTCCGAGGGAGAGGAGCCAATAATTATAAATATGTTGAGGTAATAGAATTGTCATTTATATAATTTTATCTTGTCATTTAATAGTTTATTAATTATGTTTTTGTCACTATGAAAATTAAGAACAAGCGACTAAAATTGAAAAAATTATATATTCATATAATCAATAAATTATAATTATGTATATCATTATGTATTTATTGAAACAATATATATATATATAATTATATAAATTATATATAATATATATTATATTTATATATATAATAATATATAATTAAGTGTGTGTGTGAGTGTGAGGTACGGCCTTAGTATGCCTGTGGGTTATAGGGGTAGGCTTAACGTGCTAACCATTTATTCAGTCCAGTGGGATCCTCTATCCATCTATAATTAAAAATATATAATCAAATATCCCTGAGCCCAAACGAGGGTGGTTACAGAAGTTCCTGCAGACATAGAGATATATTTACTTGAGGGGCCCTATTTGGTTGACGTTTTGAAAATCGAAAAAGTAACCTGACTACATTCGATTTGTCATTTTCATTCAAATAAACAGAACACAAAACAGTAAATTATACAGTAGAATGTTTAAAATACAAATCACTTACAAACAATCTGCGGGAAGAGCCGAAACAATTGATTAATCTTAACCTTAATTTCCCTCTTGGGATGTTTTCAATAAGGTTACACAGAGCCCCTGAGAGCCCACTAAAATGTTCAGGCTTCTCAATGTATTAAGATAGGCTCATGCCCCCTTATTGTATATCTCTATGTCTGTAGAGGTGAAGTCGACGCAAGAGTCTCATACTGTTGTCCTGACAAATTCAGCTCTATCGAACCATCTCAAGTGGGGCTAACGGCTTACATGAATATTTTTGTATATATGTATCTGTCCGTATGGTCTCAAAGCGACAAAAGCAACCCACACAGACACGATCTGCAAGCCTGTGAGGCCAGGCAATGGAGTATTGCTAAACACATGGCGTGATTCCATTCAACAATAAAAATAATAAAACAACAATGGTATGGCCTGGGCGTGGCCTTAGCCGGCATTATAGGCTTAAAGAAAGGCCACCGGGAGGCCCGGGGCCTAATACCGGTTTTTTTATTTCGCCATACAACTTTCTGATCTAAAATAGGTTTGAGGAACATTTTTTACTGTCAGTTTTCCCTTCAAATGGGAGGCCTTTAAGGTCGGCTATCCTAAAAGGCACCGACCCCAAAATAATTTTTATAGCTCCTAACTACTTCTCTTGTCTGAATATAACTTTGAACAAATAGAATATGTTTCTTAGTTGGGACTCCTTTCAAGATAAACGGCTCTAAGATTGAAATCCCCACACCAAAATTAAATGAGTAACTATAGTTGGTTTCAAAAGGTGATCTATTAACTTACTTTCACAACCTAGGCTAGAATTTGCTAATTTCCAGCCAAGAGATTTTCAGGGTATTCAGTGTGTTTAGCCCTATCTATTGTTCCCCAGCTGGTAAAGTTGTTGTCGTTCATGACAAATGTGTCCAAAAATTTGTTCATGAAAGATTTATTCCAATAATGCGTAATTTACCTTCAGCTCCCCAAAATAAAACTCAGATGTAATGGTCCTAAGTAAGTGCACTACTTATTAATTTTTTATAAGAGAAGTTTCCCCAGTTTTACTACTTCTACTTACTAGTGAAGTCTGTGGACATGACTTGCATCTTTCTAGAACACAACAGTCCATTAAATACCCGTACTTGTCTAGATAAAGGTAATCTCTTTGCGCTATCTTGCCATCGATCAGCATCTTAAGAGTTCCTAATCTCCTTGTTTCTTGTTGTAAGACATGATGAAAGGATTGTCACTTAAAGATGTTAATAAAGGGTTTGACTAACGTGACGTTCAAATAAATTATTTGCTTCAAATAATAACCTATTGATTTTCGGGGGGACGAACTTCATCATTATAGACGGCTAAACTTGGTCGAAATCGATTGTCTTTGTTTGTTGTATCTGGTTGGTTGTAGACGGCTCGCGATAACTGACTGATTGTATAATTGACCGTATTTTGATCAAAATTGGTTGTGGTGTTAGTTACTAATTACGTGCCAGAGTTGTAGTTTGGAAAAAATATACGAAAATGTATTTTGCAAAATGGTGGCCGATATATGGACCACTTAACTTGTTTTTTTTTTGTAAACAAATCATGTTGTATATCGTTTAAAAGCTGTTTGGAAGGTAGAAAAATAACCGAAACTACTTTAAACCAAGACGGAGAAATTTAAAATTAAAAGCAAAATTTAGAGGTACGTAAATTTAAAAAAGTAGAAGAAATATTTATTATTTGTCAAGTGTGTAAGAGTAGAAAAATGAATTTGAGAACAAGAATAAATTTTTAAAAGCTTAAAAGAATTGATACTACGTTTGTATTTTGGTAAGTAAAAAAAGTAAAAAAAAGGTTTCAGACCTATGCTTAAAATTTTGGGATAGCGAGGGCATTACAATAGGCTAGTTGGGTATAGGGCATACGGATTGGGCATTTCAATACAATTATACAATAGAGGAATACGGATGGGTCATACATTATGGTATACGTAGGGGATACGATAGGGATACACTAGGGGATCGATGGGGCATACATAGGGTAACAATAGGGCATAAGATGGGCATACATAGAGGATACAATTGGGCCTAAATAGGAATACAATGGGATATACTATAGGTTAATAGGGCTTACGATGGGTATACAATAGGAATACGATGGGCATAAAAGAGTATACAATAGCGGGATTCGATGGGGCTTTACATTGGGGGTATACAATAGGGCATACGATGGGGTTTACAAGGGGTATTACATTAGGGATACGGATGGGCAGTCGATGGGGTGCGTACAATTAGAATAGGAAAATGAGGGAAATACGGATGGGCATACAATAGAGTGGGTATACGGTGGGGCATACAATGAGAATAAAATAAGGGATACGAGGCTACATTAGGGTATACAATATGGCATACGATGGGGCATACAATAAAGTATACAATGGGGACGATGGTGGGCATACTATGGGGTTACATAGGCATATATACTGATGGGGCATAAAAAATATTAAAATTAAGTAATAACACAGAAGAAAGAGAGTCAGTAGCTCACCTCCTTGGAGCTTTAGTTTGTGATTTCTTACGGACAATATTAAAAAAAGTGTCCCTACAGAAATGAAGCAAAATAAAAATGTTTGAAATCTAAGCATAGTAATCATTGGATTAAACCTGAACATTAAAATCTTTAGACCAATCGTTGACTTCTTCACTAATACGGTGGATGTTTGTACTTAACGCCGTGCTAAGCTCAAACATCCACTTAGATGTATAAGAAAATCGACACTTCAACAGACTTATTCCTAAGAAGTATGCAGATGTATGAAAAGAAGTTCTTGACACACCTCTGGAGTAAAAACCATTTTCTTTTCGAGTCTCGCTTTTCTTTAAAAACCTTTTTATGTCCCTTCTTAAAAAAATGATTAAAAGATTAAGATCAGTTATTATTTTCTAAAATTATTATAAAAGCTGATTTCTGAATACCTTTTTTTGAACAAAATGAAGACGGTGAATAAATAAACATATGCTTTTAAAATGTAGAAGTCGGGTACTGGGTGCCTCGGTATTCATCTTCAGACTTGCTTTGCTCGTCCTCAGATTATCATTGTTATTAAATTATTAAGATGATATTGCTTTGATCTCGCTACGCTAGAACTCAGATTGAAATGGGTACCCAAAGTCTGGATCTGGAAAAAATGACATATCTTGCGAATACTTATTCTCTCTGTCTAAATACGATTATGCAACAGATTTGATTTCTATCTTTTTATAAATTGGCATTCTAATGTAAGGAATATGATTTCTGGGAATGACATTTTTCACTATTTAAACAAAAGTTATTTCCGTTAACATAGATAAAATCAGGAAATATCTCGGGGGGAAAATTACTCGATATCTAATTTCCTCTTATACAGATAATAAATTGAACATCCTTTATTTTACCAGATAAGACATAAGGTTGAAAGATAAGGCGCCATATTTATCTTTAAAGGACTCACAAGAAAATCCCAGTATATTAGTTTTCGGTCTTTTTGAAGTAATTTTTTATATTTTCTACATGACTAGACAAGAAAGAAGATGTTATATTGACTTAGATAAGAAAAAAAATAGACTTAAAGAGAAAAAACCCTTTCTAGAAGAAAAAAGACGGCATAAGATTGACCGTAAGTCTCCTAACTATGTCGGAGTGCCAAAAGACTTCTAACTTAGGAGCATATTTTCTCCTCCTCCTCCTCAAATGGAGCACATTTTTCCTCTCGGAGTTTCAGGTCGTCCTTCTACCAGCACTACCCAAACTTCTTTACCTTAAAAAATAAAAAAATCGTTTAAACCCAATTCACTTGGTGTTTTTCTTTTGTTTTTTCCCAACCCTCTTCAATAAAGAGTTTTTGTATAGTTTTACATTTTTTTGCTTCTGTTTAGCTTCAGGAAACTCCCGGTATAACTTTAAACTTAATTTCAACTTTGAAAATTGAGAAAATTGTATTGTATGAGATAAAATATTACGACATCGGCTGAAGTAAAGGACATTAACTGAAGTCCACAGACTATATCAATAGTTAAGAGTTCAAAAGTAGTTGAACTTAAAAAAATAAACAAGGTTAAGCTCAAGCTTTAAATGGCATTAAATATGAAAGGAGAACAGCTTTTAAATCGGATTTAACAGTTACCAAGTACTTCAAGAATCATTCAAAGACCATTAACAGTCTATATCTTTGTTAATGATTTAGTAAAAAATACTGAATATTTTATTTTGCGCAACAAAAAGAAAACTAATAATTTTGACAGTAAAGTAATGTATGTATTTATTTATATGCATGGATGCACGATATTATAGTGTATGAATTGATAGCATTAAGAGAGTAGTACTGTAAACAGTGTTATATTAAACCCGTAATATTTATTATTTAATTGTTTTGTTTTAATTTTGCGTAATAGGAGGATAGGATTGGCGTGAGAGCGTACAACGCCTACAGGATGTGTTTAGATCAGATGTGGAAGTAATAAAGAAGAAAAAACTATGGGAAAGTGTTGTAAAGCCTGTTCTTATTATGGTTGTGAGTCATGGGTAATAAAATGATAAAACATTACGTAAACTAAGAGTGACTGTGAGGAAGATGAGAGAAATTTGAGATAAATGGACTGAATAATAGGATAACAGTGGATTAGAGAGACAAGGACAGGTTAGAGGATAGAGGATAAGGTATTTACTGAAAAGAAATGGAGATGTAGGGCACATGTAAGAATCAATGATGAGGAGTAGTAAAGTTATGATGGTGGCCAAGAGAATAAGAGAAAAGAGGTAGACCTAAAGTGTGGTGATGAGATGAGAAAATGTTGTGGAGAGTTAGTATGGAAGAGGATAGCTATGAAGAATGGAATGGAGGAGGAAAAGAGTTTATTTTGCAAGTTTGGCTCTCTAAAGAGTAGCATAGCATGCTGTAGCACTCACTAAGAAATACTTTATTTCTTTAATTTAAAATATATAGTAATTTAGTGTAATTTAAATATTCTTACTAAACTCTCTTACCATTATTAATATTATTAATTTATAAAACATAAAATAACTATATTAATACATACCTAAACCCTTTTTAATTTGTACTTAAGTGTAAATTAAAATAAAATATATGATATTAAAAAGTAAAGTATATAATACCTCCGCATGCATTAAAAAAAAAAAAAAAAAAATATATATATATATATATATATATATATATATATATATAAATATATATATATATTATATATATATATATATATATATATATATATATATAATATATATATATATATATATATTATATAAATTAAAATAATCATAGATATATTAAAAATAAATTAATAAGTAAATGATAAGGTAAATAAATCTTAGATTGTATGCTAATAGCATTTGTTAATTACTATTGAATAAATAATATATGAATACAATTGTGCATGTTAATATTGTAGTTAAAAATTATTTAAAATAATATTAATATATTTTTTTCTCTGTTAGTATATGAATATTGTGCTTTTTTCGTTTGTGTCAATTTATAGTCAGTGTGTAGTTTAAGTTCTAAGTCACTAAATTTAATTAGAATCATTATTATTAATTAATTATTATTCATCATTAATATCATTATTTATTATATAATTATATTAATATGTACATGCTATATTATTGCATGGAAAAACCTCAGCTTGCTGATTAAGTATATCAATATTAATATGATTTATTTAATCATATGTAATATTAATTTATTTAAATAAACGGTTTATTTTATTTTTAATTTGTTTTAATTTTTTGGGAATTTACTAAGGAAAAATGAGCTTGAGGTTGAGGTCATGGAGGAAGGTAGGAGTGAAGAGTATTTTTTAAAGGGGGGACTCACAAATTAATATAATATAATTATATATATATATATATATAATATATATATATATATTATTATTAATATATATATATATATATATGCCAAAACATTCCTTGCACTTAGTACGTACTTATGAGGATTAGTGAAAAGACTTTGTTTTAACAAAACAATAATTCTTAACGTCAGATCTGTTCTTTAGTTGCCAGGCTAAAATTAAATAAACTTAATTTTAATTCGTTATCGACCTATGAAGCATTGCAACAATCTCAAACAACACGGCATCCCATTCCAATGTATATAACTAACATATCGACTTAAAAAAAAAAACTTATGTCTCTAACTTATCCAATCTGCATGCTTATTACTTTTTAAGTCCTCCACAAAAAAGAATTACAAAACAAATTGTTTTTCTTTTTTTATTTTCTTTATAAACCAAAATAAATAAATAAAAATAAACTCCTTATACCACTGAAAAGAAGTCTTATAATTTTGACTTTTCCTTCTTTTTGGTAAGTCTAAGAAAATGTCCTCCAGGTATGTTTTCCTTTGTCCTCCATCTCCTCATATTTTTAACCTTATTTTTCTTCAAATATTTTTTGGAAGCTAAAAATCCTTTTGTGTATTTTATGCTTATTTTTTATTATTAATTTTTTCGAAGGAAGCAGTGGGGGAAATTGAATTTGTTTGCTTGTTTGTTCAAAGTAGCTTTATCGAGAGATTTTTACTTTTTCCATTTATGCTATACATAACGGGAAAGTAATGCGTTAGAACGGAAAATCCGAATCCGGCGTTTAACTTAAATTATCCGTTTCAGGTGATAAATCATTAGTTGTTTTGACGAAGATTTTGGTATAGACTCACCATGATGTTAATAAAAACTGTAGAATCAAAAACAATTTATCGTCATCCACAATAGTATATAGTATACAATAGTCAACCTACATTTTATTTTTTTAGCTGTGATTTTTCTAGTTTTAATGTATTGTGTTTGTTTATTTATTTTAATAGTTTATAAATGTAGTTTGTAGATATAGAATCTGAAGATGCTTACAATGATAGGTGAAATATATTAGTTGAATAAATCATTCCAAACTTTTTATAGAACTAAAGTCCTCTTGATCAAGCTTAAGAATATTAATTGTTTTTAATTCTAGTGGGTTTTTTATTAACCATTGTGGTGTGTTTCAGGTGTTCTTTTAAGACCTCCTATTTGGTTTTCTTTTTTCTTTTTCTTCATTGTTTCCCCGTTTGTATGTATGCGTGTCTGTTACCATTCCAGCTCCCAGTGAGCATAAACATATGCTGGAGAGTTAAAACTATTATTTGGTCTAGTTGAAGTATCCGATTAATATTCCTTATGACGTCATTAAATGTAATTAATTATTTCAATATGGTTTGGAAAAGTGTACCCTATTATGTAATCAATAAGTTATAAGATTAATTTAACACTGTAGGTATATTCGCGATTCAAAGTCCGTAGCAGCGCCACCGTCGCTGATAAGAAATTAACGAAAGGGTGATCGTTGTTAAAGTCCTTATGGGATTTCTGGTTTTTTCTTATTTGTGACGATTTTCTTTAATTTTTTTTAAAGTGCTTTAATTTATCTAATTTTAGGGCGAATGAACTCAGTAGAATCACAATTTCATTGGAAAATAGCGTTTTAATGGGATTGTCACGAGTATTTAAATTGAGTGATAAGAAGATGAAGATTCATAATATAGTGTTTATTTTATTTATTGTTAATTGATGTTACTTAAATAATTTTAGTTTGCACAAACACACAAAATTACCATTAAATTGTTTAAATTAGTTGTAACAGGTATTTAAATTAATTGATAAGAATCCAATTTTCACTGTAATGGTGTTTAATTTATTAATCAATTTATTTACGCACTGAAATAATTAATAACTCAATAAATTCACTTTTTGTAAAATGTTTGTTTAAATTATCCGTTTAGGTTTTATTATTTCTGGTTAAATTGGACGAATCAAAGTCTGTAGTGAAAGAGCCTGATTCTATATTTAAAATCCTGGAATTATCGAAATATTATCTATGAAATATTCGCAATTTTTTTTTTTAGCACCGATGGTCGTTCTAATAATTTTCATCGCATTTATCACAAATTAAAACAATAAATAAATAAAAGAAGAATTTTATCGGCTCCCATGCTAATCCTATGATAAAAATTTTTGATCACCCTTCGTTTCCCGCCATTGGTATTGCCAACCTTACAACTATCTCTTTGAATCGCGAATAAGGTGTATCGGGCGAGATCAGTACATTGATGTGCGAATTTTGAGAATAAGAAGTAAGAATCACCTATCCAGGCCCAGTCGGATAATGCTTAACTTGCTTAACTTTTATGATGCAACAAAAACCATATATATGCTTGTCGTATTGAAATGAAATGTATAGTACACGTAAGTGTAACGTGAAGGGATACGCTCGTGCTAAATTTTAACTTAAGTAAATCCCAGTTTCGGAATTTTATAGTAAACAATAAAATAATAAATAAAATGCCCGTTTTAGGGCCTTTCGGCCATCAGGGTATTCACCCTGCGGGAACCACCCAGGTGGGTTGCATCTCTACACTCTAAGAATTAATTAAAGTTGGCGAAATCATTTTATACAAATACTATTCATAAAAATCTTAGAGCATAGCCCGGGCTGCGAACCCCGGACCTCCGGTGCCGAAATCGAACGCCTTTACGATCACGGCCACGGAGGCAGACCTAGTAAACAATACTTTTCTTATATACCTTCGGTATAAATAAAGAAAATTAAAAATACTTTCTTAAGCTGTGGTCTGAGAAGAATGTGATCCCGTCACATTCTTTTGAGTGTATTAAGATAAGTTCGTGCATTGGATAAGTACACAATGAAATATAAACCTTTGCTTTTAGAATAGTAGGTGTCGTATTTGTCGCCCTAACAATGATTTCCCTATATGATTAAAAAAACTGTAAACTACTTAAGCTGCAAAAAAATCAATTTATTCAAACTAAATTATTTTTTGAAATACAGTTTCCACGAATTCAAATAAAATTTTAACACAATTCAATTCTCCTTAATAATTTTCTTATATTCTTTGGTTGAAAATCTGTATTAGTCTTAAAGATAATAAAAATGAAACCAATTTTTCTCTGGAAATATTCTGATCTTGTCCAATAAGAAAATTTAACAGATTTTTTTCTTCAACCTCTCTTTCATCTTTAATTTGAAAATCGAAATTGGTGAAGGGATTTCTCTAAATCTTTTCCCAATGAGTTTTTTTTTAAAGCACCCCTCATTCTGAGGATGATAGAAAGGGGCGGTTTAACCAAAGAAAGATTTTCTATTAGAAAGTAACTGGGAAATAGGGTAAAGATGGTAAAATTGACCCGAGACTTTTTAAGCTTGATTTTAATCTATAAAAGTTAAGGATTTTGATGGAAAATAAAAAAATAAAATTTTACTCTTTTTCAAAAAAAGAAATCCTTTTACTATCTTATATTTATCCGTTTTTTCAGCCACTTCAGATCAAAAAAAGACTAAGCTCTTTTTTATCCTTTTTCTTATTTTGTTGGGGGTTAAGAGTGGGAAGGAAAGCCCCCGGGGAAATTGGAACTTGTATAAAGATAGAAGCAAAGAAAAATGATTGAGTTGGTTAAAGAAGAGGAGAAGTATTCAAAAAACGACTCAGTATTTTGACCAAATTATATAAAGACGAGTCAATTATTAAAAAAAAATATTCGATGTGCTCGATATCTTAGGACTCTCCCTCAAAAGAGGGATAAATATATATATATATATATATATATATATATATATATATTATATATATATATATATATATATATATATATATATATATATATATATATATATAATATATATAAACCGGAACGAAGTACTCAGAATTTATTCATCTTTCATTGTTCGTCCTCGCACTTTAAAATTATTTGTTTTGTTTCCGACGGTCACCTATTCAGTGACTGACTGCACGCAATACTGCTTATAAACTGTGATCTAACGATAATCATAGATATACTAACGTATTGAAAAAATTCTGAATACTTACTTTTTACAGAAAAGGTTACACTTAAACCAATTTTTAACTTAATTAGACTATTCTTAGATTTTTACAATGCTTTATAAACATGTAGGTGTAGGTGCATTTGATAAAACTTTAACAATTGCAGATAATAAATTCGTTGCATTTGTTGGTCCTATACAGTACTACAAGCATACTAAATGTCACACAAGCACAAACAAAGACAGATTTGTAAAATCCACTGAGGAGAGTTTACGTCTATATGTGTCTTAGGTCTATAGGGTGTTCTAAACCTTATGTGTGTCTTTAGTCTTTTGGGTGCCTGTTTGGTTTTTGGAATACGACCTAGGCTTTTGCGTCAAGTTCTTGGTCTTTAGGGTGTGTCCTATGTCTTTGGTATGCGTCATTAGTATTTGGGGCGCCTTTTAGGTCTTTGAAATACGATCTATGCTCTTGAGGCGAATACTAGGTCTTTTGGGTTTGTCATAGGCATCCAGTGTGCGTCTTTTGACTATGGAATGCGTCCCACGTCTTTAGGGTGTGTCTTATGCCTTTGGTGTTCGTTTTAAGTCGACGTAGGCTTTTGGTTCGAGTCCTAGGTCATTAGAGTATGTCTAAGGCCTTTGGTTTGCCTGTTAGGTGTTTAGAATACGATCTAGGCTTTTGGGTCGTCCTCGGTCTTTAAGCTGTGCCCTAGGCTTTTAGTATGGGTTTTTAGTCTTTGGTGTGCCTCTTAAAATTTTAAATACGACCTAGGCTATTGGGTTAAATCCGAGGTCTTTAGGTGGCATTCCTTGATCTTTTGGGTGCATCATAGGTCTCTAGACATGATCATAGGTTGCGTAAAAAACATGACTTGTTGGATAAAACTATGTTTATATGTTTAATGAATAAAATATTATTTATCTTTATCTGTCTACGCCTTCGGGTGTGTCCTAGGTGAGACTGAAGGTGTCTAGAAATATTTGTAAGTCGGCTCCTGATTATTAATAAAAGTATTAATATATATAGTACAAAAGACTTTAAGTTGCAGTGCATGGGTTTTATACATTTCCTTAAAATCTAATAATAATAGTAAAATTATCCACTAGGACGAGACTTGTCATTGGTTCCTGCCTGTGCTAATTGTAGCCATCTATAGTTATCCTATAGTTATATAAGTGTTCTTTATAAGTCAAAACGACCAATAGATGTTGCTTATCATGTGAATATAAATATTTTAAACTATTTGACGTGTTCTCATGGCTTAACTTTATAAACAATACACGGCGTGACAGGAAAAACAAGAAGAAACTCACATATATTTTTCTTTTAAAATTACTTCAATGCATACGATTTATTTTTCTTTTGAGAATTATTTGTTCGAAAAAACTTTTTAATCTAGTCTTAAAAAGCTCAAGTTTGATTGAAGCATGCTTTAAACACGTTTAATAAGAAAAAAATCCGTTGAACCCAGATTTGAGTAAAAAATAAAAACTTAAACCTAGGGTTTCCACATTATTTTGTATTAAAACGGAAAAGTTTAAGGATAAGTTATACCACTGTAATGGAAAAAAGTAGATTTCCTTTAGTTTTTCATACTTATATATACAGTAGATTATTTTTATTCGGGTGGAAAGTATAATTTTATTGATGCAGAAATTCGTCTTTTGACGAAAGAAATTATTAAAATTTTCAAATATAAAATATATTGCAACCTGAACAGTAAAAAATACATGCACACCCACACACATGTGTGATTTTGTTCCTAGACCGTTTGTGGGACAAGATAACCTTCGAATATTTCTTTGGAAATTCACGTCAAATCAATAGATTTATTAAATAATCTCATTAATTATTTGAAATTAAGTAGAATTTACTAATGAATGAAGTTTCTTTTACAACCTTCTTGTACGAACTGTTTTTTTTTTCTTGCAATAGACAACAAATATAAATGTTTCATTATGTTATACTGAAATATACCTATTTTAGAGTAAGTTCCATATAATCCACACAGCGAGGACTAATAAATGAATATAACGAAATGGGTCAGATAAAATTAAAATAAAAGGATTTAATACATTTAAGTACTAAATATAAAATCAATGAATTAAAAGTACAGCTCAAAGAGAGAACTCATGGAAACTCTTCTCATATTGTATTTAATCTTAATGAGAAGTATGTCATGCTTATGAGAGTCTATGTGAGTAGACATTAGCACATGGCGAGAGCTATTAGGTTTTAAAATTATCCTCTTTAATGTCGTAGGGTATTAATATTATTTAGCATAGAGGTTGAAGAAGATAGAGTTGTCTTAAAGAGAATATTTTGCTCAACATATTTTATCTCTGGGCTGCGCTAGCATATTTCACTCTATCTTGTAATTATTATACCTGGGTAAGGAAATGGTTAAAGCTAATTTTATTCCCTCTCACATTCTCTCTCTACATATGCTCGTTTACTAACAAACTATTATGACACACATACAAGAACATATACTTCTATTTATACATCCATGCACACACACTTACCTTCGTACTTATAATGGAATAGAGAGAGCGAATATAACACACTAATTTCAACACGGTAAAATAACACAGACTAACACACATTGAAATATTATCAGGCAAATTAACTTACACTTATACAAGGTTTACATGGTTGTTAACATATTGGCTAAATTAATAGTTACGTGCTGACTAGAATCGAGGAACATTCTATTACATCACATTTTGTAAAGGAAAGACTACACGACAAAGGAATAAATAATACCAGATTAAATGAATTGAATAATTGGATCAATGAACAAATACGTTTAGCATGATAAATTTACGGATAAGGAAATTAAGAACTAAAAAAAATCTATATTTCAAATATAATAATATTATTCCAAAAGTTATGCGCGGTTGTTTGCATGCCGGGCGTGTTTCTTTTAAAATGCATGTTTCCGTGCTTAACAATCCATTTCTTGCTTAAGCGTATACTTCATACTTGAGCACTCAATTACATAACACTATCAATTACTCATTTTTTCTGTATTTTTTTGGACGCGTAACTCAAAGGCAATGCGTATTTACTATTTAGAGGCTAATTGTATTTCGATATCAGAAACGTATAAAAACCTTTTCCAATAAATCCCTAAAATGCAATAAATAAAATTGCCGCAGGATACGACGGGATCCTTTATAGCATTAGTATTAGTCTTGCCGCTAATTTCTGCCATGTCAAAAAAATAGCTACCATTCTTTCAAGGCCATAAAACACCAATTTATTGTCATAAAGTAATAAAATTTCACTTTTCTGATTTTCTAGGCAGTAATTTGGGAGTTTTACAAAATTATAATTTCTGCTACACCACTATTCTCTCAACAGATTATTAAAAACAAACGAAAATGTTAATATTTTAAGGAACAAATTGTTAATGTAATACGTATTATATTTTTAACTTCACATAAGCGTTTAGTATGAGGAAAGAAAGGCTATTACGTCAAAGTCTAGTGGACCAATAAAAGTCAATTTCAACACTAGGAAGGGTCTAAACCACCGTGTTTATTAGATTTCCCCACAATACTAGTACGTGTCTGCTCTAGATTTTACTGTTTAAGCAATTAATTAAATATGGGTTAATAGAACAAGACATGATGTTTAGACAATATATAAAGGACAGAAATAGAGGCTTTGCGGTCAATCTCTGCAAATATAGAGTTAGATCTCTAGAGCCTTTCTAGCCTCTGTAAATATCAAACTACCCCGAGGAGACCCTTGAGGTAAATCTAAAAAGTTGCTGTTATTTTTGTTGCTAGATTCTATGTATGGATGGTATTGCTTCCCAATAAATAAGGGGGAGCATTACATTGGCAATAAAGTAAAACCCAAATATCTATGTTTCAGGATCTAAAGATTTCAAACAAAATAAAATAAAATTATATTTATCGAGTCAATTATTTTTAGCAAGTCAAATCGGACTCACTTCGCTCGTCCTCAGATTATTATCGTTATTAATGATTGGCGTTAAAGTCGAGGATAGACCCCATTTGCACTGCGACTGAAAGTCTATTCTACAATTTTTCCAGGTCAGGTCTTCAGTTACTTTGTGATTGGGTCCTTTTAACATAAGTTTACTGTGCCTCATGTCAGAGGATTTGTTCCAGTGGTGCAGGTGATTGGTTAAGAGCCAATCTTTAATTACATCTTTGGCTATAGTTTTGGGTATGGGTACTATGGGTTCAGGGCCCACAGGAGAGGTCTCAGACCCCGTTTTTGCAAAGATGTCGGCATGATCATTACCTTCAATTTCCATGCCAGGCTCCCCTCTGATTGCTACATCATTGTTGAGTGGCAAGGTCAGAAGGTTTTGGTAAGCACTCCCAGAAAAGCTTAGAGATTACTTTGTATAAACCGAGAGCTTTAATAGCAGCTTGGCTGTCAGTAAAAATACTTATAGAAGTCTGATTAGGATTTTTCTTAATATTTTCTATTAGACAGGCATTAATAGCAAATATTTCTGTCTGAAGCACTGTAGAGCATACTTTCCTAAAGGAAATGAGGTTTTGAGATTTGCATGAGCCTCATATATGCCACTCCCAGAGCCACATTCCATCCTAGATCCATCTGTATACCATACATGTCACCAGAGGATTGAGGTGGTTCCTTATTAAACTATCACAACTGTCCTCAGATAGTAAATACATCCATTTTATTACCAAAGGATCACCCATCCAGGCACTAACCACGCTCCATGCTGCTTATCTTTTATAATCCAACAAAAATCATAGATGTACCTCTCGCAGTAAAATGAAACTTGTTATCGTAGTACCCGGAAAATGTTTTGATCAATCTGAAATTCAGCTCAAATGTAGGCAATATAATGTCAATAAAAAGCTAGTGTTCATCCTATCATCAGAATCACTTTAATTTATATTAAATGACATATATATATATATTTTAAATTGTTTAATATAACAACTTCGTATATAAATGAACGAAGTTGAACTGATGTACGAGTGTATTGCTTTATGTAATAAATAAGTATACTATGTTTCATTTCAATACAGCAAGTACATCTAAAGTTTTAGTCTGATCACTATTGTTCACCAGATGGGTGACCGATGGAATAAAGGGATGTGATGGAAGGTTCTGAGGTACCCCGTTCCCGATTTCTTTTTTAAATTGTTTTGTTTACTTTGCTCTTTTATGAGGTTCACGTTGTATAGACAAAGGTAAACTTTAAGTAGATATTTAGTAACATGATTCGAATTGTTTGTGTCTCGATGTAATAAGGACAACCCGTTATATTCCAATACTAATCTCATCGTTATTACTAGAATATACAGAATATAGATAAAACAATAAAAACACCATTAGTAAACTACTTAGTTAATAATAGATAGTAAACAGAGTCGTTGCATTATTAATACGCCTAAGCCTGATAACTCCATCAATTGAACCGACCTGACAACCTTGCAAACACAGCGCTCTGACTGTTTGCTTAGGAAAATGAAACAATGTCCAGGGTTTATATAATGCGTTGGTTGTTTTGATTATGATGAGATGAAATGTGTGACGTCATTGACAAGTCATTTAAGCCACAAATTAGGTCCGTGGCTAAAAGCTATAATGAAGAATATGAAGCTGCTCATTACACGTTTCTATATCTCCTTGAAAAGAAAGACTAGTATTGTATTCATAGACATATATTTCTAGAGGGAGCATATCCTATACTAATGCAATGAGGAGCTTGCAAAATCATTTTAGAGCTCTAAGAGGCTTGTGTAACCTCAGTAAAACCAACCCTAATAGTAGGTTACGGTTATAATAAATTCAATTATGGCTTTTAGCAAATTTTCAAACAAATGAGGTCCGGGTCATGGAGGGTGAGGTAGGGGGAAGGGTTTAAAGAGGGGGACTTACCGATCTTGAATTTTATATTTATATATATATATATATATATATATATATATATATATATATATATATAATATATATATATATATATATAATATATAATATATATAATACTAGCCAGTTGAAGTACAAAATTTTGTTTCTAGACATTTCTACGGCAAAAATAACATTCGAACGCTATGTGGCATCTAATTAATCTAAAAGATACGAAAATCGACATTTATAATGTCTAGAAACCCATTGGTTTTTAAATGTGTATGACGTCATTGACCTACAATAATGAGACAGAAAAAATTAAAAAGGTTATATTTACCGCAAGTTGAAGAAGCAATCGAAGAATCAGCTACCTCACAAGAATCAGCTTGTAGAATTACTGACAAGACAATTATTAACGAACAACTTACTTTCAATTCGGACATTACTTTTTCGGTACTCAAACCAGCACTTGACAAGAAACGAAAACGGGAAAACCATGACACCGGTACACATCATAATAAAAGACACAAAGCATCATAACGCCAGATGGCTCACCCGCACCTGACTCACACACCTGACTACTCAGGTCACGACCTTGACTCAGTACACATTCCCTTTATAAACCCTTTCCTACTTCCTCCCTTATCTTCAGAGGGCTCGTCGTGCTCATTGAGATTAGAAGTTAATCACTGATTTAGCTTTATTAGTTGAGAGCTCGAGTGTTGCCCCGCCTGCTGATGATGGCGTTATGCCGAAACCGGTCCAGGGATATTTATATCCAACAGCAAGTATCGACGGTAGCTGATTCTTCGAGACAGAAAAAACTTCAAATAATCACAAATCCTCAACAATTTATTTGACGTGGTTAAAATTCAATAAACTTGAACTACTTTGTACAATTAACAAATATGAAAAGTTGAAATATTGACTAACTACTTTGAAATATAAACTTATTGAAATATATTAACTAGTTTTGATTTGATTGATAGACATATAAAACCTTGTGTAAAAAAATCACGTTTTTCCACTAATTTAATTGGAAATGTGCTAAAAATGTGCCAGTATTTCAAAGAAAGCAATATGACAAAAAGATATAAGACGATAACCATGTGGCCGCGAAGAGGTTTAGGGGCAGAAAGAGAGTTTTTGTGTAGCAAATGTAAAAGTTGTAAGTTGTAAGTCATTGTAATAATGAACTGCTTTTTTATGTTTTCTCTTGTATACTGTTGGTAAGTATAAAAGGTACTATATTTACAAAAAAAAACCCCATGGTGTCCTGAATTATCCGTGTAAGGTGTTTTAAGGCGTCCTAATTAGCGTAGCGAATCCGATGTGATGTGGTACCTCGGAAAAGTTCGGAAAAGCTCTGAGGTACCACTTACCGATTATTAATAATGTGAGGAATAGTCGATTGTGTTCCTGATTTGATGTTTCTACATTTAACTCATAGTGCCTCTCTAATAACAATATCTCTGTTATTGTAATATGGGAAACAATGACATCCACTTATTTCTTGGGATTTCCACGATTTAGCACCAACAGGTTGTATAGATCAAAAAGTAGGTAATGGGTTGTGAACATGGAGGTATAAGGCGCGGTCGAATATCCACGGCCTTCTAGAACGTTGGATCACCAACAAACTTTCTTTATAACTTTTTTTTTTCAAAATGTTCAGTAATTAGCCGGATTTGTGATAAATGAAGCCTATTTCCGTAATCTGCACGCTCTTTTGGTTAATCTCAAAGAGTATTTACATTCACTCAACGATTTATTTTTAATCTTACTTGGTACATACACAACTACTGTTAGACGTCAATATTTTGTGTTATATTTTGAAATGTCATATTTGTTAACATTGACGTCTAACAGTAGTTATGTATGTACCAAGTTAGATTAAAAATAAATCGTTGAGTGAATGTAAATACTCTTTGAGGTTAACTAAAAGAGCGTGCAGATTACATTTATCACAGATCCGGCTAGTTACTGAAATTTTGAAAAAAAAGTTATAAAAAAACTTTGTTGGTGATCCAACTTTCTAGAAGGCCGTGGATATTCGACCGCGCCTTATTAAAAAATGGAGAGTTTTGTTTTTAATTTAAAAATTTTAAAGCGGAATTTCACCTGAATCGTTCGTTTTAGGGTTCATAAGACATTCAAAGTGGTTTTTACAAAGTTGTCTGCCTGAATGTGTGTGTATGTTTTTCTTCTAAAAATAAATATGCGATCATTTTGAAAAACCTTCGAAGGTTACACTTTAATAAGATTTATAAATAGGTCCTATTTGCAGAACTTATAGCAAAGGTTAAACCTATAGCATAACGCACGTTTTTTATCGCATTTTTGGAGATAGGAGGCCTATTTGATTCAAACAAATACAACGTCATTAGAATAATTTTCTTGTAAAAAAATTGCCAATACAAACACACTATCAAAGTTGAATAATACATATAAAATAGCGAGTATAAACACAATATATTACATAATGTAAACAAGTTATTAATTATTTATAACAGGGGTATAATGTAGAAAGATTCCAGTTAAATTATCTATTAAATGGTTGAGTGCATAGGGAAATTATAACAAGCACAACATCTCTTGCTGAGGGTGCTTGGAGTTTAACATTGTTGAGTATTGAAACAAGCTAATTGTCTCTTAATGAAATCTAGCTCTAACAATTTTCTATTTTCCTTCAATAAAGCAATATAAACGACCAGGTTTAAAAATCAACATCGGAGTTATAAATGAAGGTTATTAAAATCAACTGTTTTTTGTTGATTATACATTAGTCAGGTTATAAATTAAGTATGTGTGTGTGTATGTTTGTGCGAGTGTGTGTGTATGTTTGTGCGAGTGTGTGTGTATGTTTGTGCGAGTGTGTGTCTGTTATCACCGCAGCTCCTATTGTGTTTATGTTAGAGATTTCAAACTTGGTACAAAAATTAATGTTATGAAATTAATTGTTAGGTTTAATTGTGCTATCCCTAGGTATAGTTTACCTCCAGTTGGAGAAAAAATTGTAAGAATAAGTGTCTGAATTAACAGGGAGAAAAGTAACTAGCAGACGAAAAATAGCTATATCTACGACTTGAGTTGTAAATCAGGTTTTTATAAGTAGAGACCTGGCCCCATAAAACACATAATTACGTCCCTAAGGACGTAAAACGCATATTAACGTCCAAAGGGACGTTAGTAGAGTGCAGTGGCTATATAGTCATGTATGCCGAAAAAACCAGTCACAAGACAAATTCTAAATAATCTAAGGAATAAAAAAGAGAATATGTACAAAAAAATGAAAACCCCCTACCTTCAATTGTTATTACCATCCCTTCAAACTGTAACTTCTCATTCCATCATCTTCATAAATTTTATAAATTAATAGAAATATAATTCACTTATTATCTAAGTCGTATGTAAAATTTAATACAGGACAGGGATCAAAGCTCTCGTATTATTTCCTCAGCTAGGCCTCTGGAGTCAATTTAATTAATCTCCCAAGGCTTTGTTTAACTCCCTCGGCCTGAGGACCTCGGGTGATAATGAAGTTTTCACCTGCGACTTTGCCTTATGTGAAAACTTGGCCTTGAGCTGTAAAACTTTCTTCTCCTTCTTGCCGAGTAGTCCCTTCAATTATTATCATGTAGTATCATCCATTATTATCATGTAATATCATCCATTATTATCATTTAGTATCATCCTTAGATTATTGCCATCAATTATTATCATGTAGTACATCCATTATTATCATTAGTATCATCCATTAGTACAGATTAGCCATCAATTATATCAGTAGTACCATCCATTATTATCATTAGTATCATCCATTAGTACAGATTATTGCCATCATTATTATCATGTAGTACCATCCATTATTATCATTTAGTATCATCCATTAGTACAGATTATTGCCATCAATTATTATCATGTAGTACATCCATATTATCATTTAGTATCATCCATAGTACAGTTATTGCAATTATTATCATGTAGTATCATCCATTATTATCATGTAGTTTTATCCATTATTACCGAGTAGTGCCATCAATTATTATCATGTAGTACCATCAACTATTATCATGTAGTACCATCTATTATTATCATGTAGTGTCATCCATAAATATCATGCAGTTTCATCCATTATTATCGTGTAGTATCATCCATTATTATCATGTAGTGCCAACCATTAGCACCGTGTAGTTCCATCCATTAGTACCGTGTAGGGCCATCCATTATTATCGTGTAGTATATATCGTGTAGGTAGTTCCATCTATTATTATTATATTTAATGTCATCCATTAAAATATCCATGTAGTAGAAGGAAACCAAATATTTCTTTGAATCATTTTTCTGTACAAATTCTCAAAGGAATTTAAACAAGGTCATAACTTTGCAATTAGCTAAGCGATTTCAAAACATTAACAATCCTTAAAGTAAGGAAAATACTTAAGAAGGACGAAGAAAAGTTCCTTGTAAATAAAACACAAAAAGTTAAATGAAAAACAAATGCTTAAAGATATGAAAAACTTACATTACCTTGATGAGTTTTGTGACAAGCCTTTGCATAAGAAACATAATCGCTTTTCCCGAGACGAAAGAAAATATTAGCTTGTATCGAGTTGGGTCCTGAGGGGTTCGAGACAAGCTTGAATAGATTACAATTTACATTTAGCCAGTTTTTATTAACTTTTTAATTAGAGAATGTAACATATTGATTTTAACTGAACCCTCAAATTTCAAATTTGGTACATCATAGGGGAAATGTTACAAGCGAAATGTTAATTGCTACATTTGGGAACTGTTTCATCATTCGGGAATATGATAAAATATGTGACTGTAGTTTGGGGAATGAATTGAATTTTGAAGCTGCAAATAAGACTGTGTGACGTCAATAGGTAAACATTATGAAATCAAAACAATGTAAGACAACGAACTTGATGACCTAAGGTCAATTTAAAAAATAAACACCCATTGTAAACAAAAATAAATGTGTTGCACTTATTTTCGAGAGGTTTTTTACTCTTCGTGGCAGTGTAAAGTCCATATTTAACAACTACCATATTGCGGTAATAGTTACCAAAAATATACCATTCAATACAACATGAATAGTTGACACAAAATAATTGTGCGAGAGACACCTCTGAAATGTAACAAGTAAAATGCAATGCTGCAACTGGGAACTGTTCCATTATTCGACATTCGTCATTATTGATGCCTCGACATGTAATGTCCAACTCTGTTTCGTTACGACTAACTATCAAGGCCCTGATGTTCAGCCAAATATATTGGCTAAACTTGCAGAAATCTAAAAGCGAGTGTCATAGAACACTTGCGTTATGACCTCAGCAGTTTCTACCTGCATATACACCAGAAAGGTCATATTAATCCAAACCACAAGGTTGGGTTTATTCATCATAAGTTCTAAAGGTATGATTTCTAGAGGTAGGAATCATATTTCTGAAGGATCCAAAAAGCAGAGAGTCAAAAATAGATGCGTGCCAAATCAAACCAATTGAAAAAATTGTCCTCGTTTTATCATTTTTCAAATTTCTTTCACTATTACGGGTTATTGATGTCATATAAAAATATTTGTTAAATAGCTCTTCAAGATCCAAACATTGATTTTTGTACCTAGTTGAAAATCTCTCGTTCAAATACACTTAGAAATACGATGATAACAGACACACACATACATACAGACAGACAACTTTGTAAAAATTACTTAAAAAGTATAAGGGCGGTCGAATATCCACGGCCTTCTAGAACATTGGATCACCAACAAACTTTTTTTATAACTTTTTTTCAAAATGTTCAGTAATTAGCCGAATTTGTGATAAATGAAGGCTATTTCCGTAATCTGTAATCCGCACGCTCTTTTGGTTAATCTCAAAGAGTATTTACATTCACTTAACGATTTTATTTTTAATCTAACTTGGTACATACATAACTACTGTTAGACGTCAATGTCAACAAATATGACATGTCAAAATATAACACAAATCAGGTATATAACATTGACGTCTAACAGTAGTTATGTATGTACCAAGTTAGATTAAAAATAAATCGTTGAGTGAATGCAAATACTCTTTGAGATAAACCAAAAGAGCGTGCAGATTACGGAAATAGGCTTCATTTATCACAAATCCGGCTAATTACTGAAAATTTTGAAAAAAAAAGTTATAAAAAAAGTTTGTTGGTGATCCAATGTTCTAGAAGGCTGTGGATATTCGACCGCGCCTTATTATAAACACCTGAACATATCGGATTTTTCATGGATAAATACGCTGGGTGCTACGATTATAACAGACACACACATGTATGTGTGTGTATGTGTGTTGTACGCTATTATTTACAAAGTTGTCTGTCTGTAGACAGACAACTTTGTAAATACTACTAACAACCGGGACATTCCGCTTTCGGATTTATTTGTTTACACCGGATAGCATAACCGTATCTATATACTTACGGTATAATGAGGAATAGTAAAAAAACTACAAAACCAAATGATTTGATTGTTCGCATGACAGTTTACAAATGGAAAAGCGAAACTAGTGATCTTATGACTTTCCCACATAAACCCCAACTACATTCGAAAGACTCAAACGCAATAGTTTTGTTTTTTGCCCACTCATCGCTAATGTCTCTTTCTTTTTACGATTCTTTCAATACTGATATGATTTATATAAGTTTGAATAAGGTATTTTTTTTTCTGCTTTGTATATATTTGTAAATTAAACACATGTTTAATTAGCTAATTTATGGGGAAAAATAAAAAAAAATGTAAATACTCAATTAATTAATAACTACCCGATATTTACATAACTGGATAAGTATCAAATTATAACTTGTTCTTGTTAACTGGAAACAGGCCAATTTTACCCGGGTTAGTTTAACAGCCATTTAAAAAATTGACTTAAAAATGTAACCATTTATATTACTTTAAAAATGTGACATTAAAAAATTAATGATTGATAAACAAACAAAAAATAATAAAGTCATAGGTTGAGTCCCGAGTTAGTACCCAGGTACCGTGACTATATATCATCTGGCCACAGCCCATAGTTAATAATCCTGACTTGTACTTAAATGACCTGATGCTACTTAATAAGGTGACGACATCATTATTTATGTAAATAATCATCTTATTATAAAGATATGTAGCGGAAGTATTGTACTTTTACTAAGAGAAATGAGAAAGTTCTCGCCAGAGTTTTCACGCAAGAATATATAATATATATATATATATATATATAATATATATATATATATATATAATATATATATGTGTGTGTTGTGTGTGTGTGTATGTATATCTGTGTGTGTACATAGTAGTAATAGGGTGGGGAGGCAAAGCCAGGCAAATAGGCCACGTTGTTGGGCCCTTTGTGCCAGAGGTGTGTACATATATTGGAACATATTATTTGTAAAACATTCATGACATCATGAATATTTTGCTTCTAAAATGGCTTTAAAACAAGTTATCACATATTCAGGTAAATAGAAAACTAAATTGATTGACACTGGTTGTAGCTGAATAAACATTGACAAGATTTATATTTTTAGAATCAGGAGGATATGATTGGTCCAATCGATCCCCTCTCCTACGTCCTCCACTCACAATGAAAATCCGCTAAAAACTGTTGTTTTAAAAGAATATTATTATCTTGAACAATTTGTTGCGAATTCGACTATGTTATAAGTTCTGTGATCCGCGATCAAACAGGGACTCGGTTATAAATATGTGCTTTGATACGAAGCCCTGCACTGAATTAAGCAAACCTTGCTTTCACCATTATGCACAGTTCAAGTCGTTCTATTTTGCTCCTAGGCCTAAAGATTGCTATTGTACTTAGTCTCAACTTTTTACATAAACAACTACACATCAAAATATATAGACAGAAAACTATATAAAAACTATCCCTAGGTTTTAAAGCACCTGAAACGGATAAATCGTGTAACATTCAGATTTTAGTGTCAACACAATCCTTTCCTACGGTATGAACAAAGAAAAGTTAAAAGGAATTAAATTACATTAATATAGTATATTAATCACAAAGGAATAACAAGCTATTGAATTCATTATTTCAGTTGTTTGATGCATTTTTTACTACTAACAAAATAAGATAAGAAAAATGCAGTTTAAAAGATTTATTTCAAAATAAAGAAAAAAGAGTAGCTAAGTTTTTTTTAAAAAAAATCAAGTTTTGTTGCTTCCGACTGGTTTGATTCTAAAACTTGTTTTTAAGTTGAAGTCCGTGACTGTACATTAAGTCAGGACTATTATAGGGGTTAAGCGAGTGTACCTAGAGGTCTCGGGCACGTGGGTACTTAGATGTACCTTTTTATATTTTTTTCTTCTTTCAACACTTCACTAAGGCATCCTCTAAGTTCCAAAACAAATCTTTAGAGAAGGAAAAAAACTCACGAAGAATAAATACAGATGTGCCTCAGGGTTCTCGTATTTATCCTGTAATGTTTAGACTCTTTCATTTTTTTCTTATCGCCTTTCTGTTACCGTACCTCTTGCTTCTCTGAATTATAAAAGCTTAAAAAAAGAAGCAGCCAACAATGGAAGAAAACTTCCCTACCTGTAGGCTCATATTTACAGTTTGTTCAAGCTAGCTTGTTTATAAAAAAAATTCTATATCCTTTCCTACACATATCTCGAGATCAGTTAGCACAGCAGATCAACAACAAATGTGGTTGATCTGCTGTGCTAACCACAGAAATAGTTGAGGCCTCTAAGTTCAAATAACTTTAAAACATTATTATAATTTACATTTATTATTATTATAGTTTACATACATTATTACTTTTAAACAAATACTAACAGTTGAAATTTGGAACAAGTTTATTTCTCTACGTAACATAATAAAAAAAGTTTCGTTTCAATTCGAAAAGTATATCAAGGGTTTTGTTGGATCATAAAAGTTAAGCAGTATCAAGCGAGGTCATTGTTTGAATTGGTGACCGCTGGGAAAAACTAATTTATATACTGTCCGAGAATGAGCGAAGCGAGTCATTTGGTGATTTTTTTCTGAGGACGATAGAATCGAGTCCGAAGTAGAGAGGATGAGCGGATCGAATCCAATATGGTGAGGAAAAGTTCCGAGGTACCCCGTACCCGATTTTTATACTTATTTTAAAATTATTATATCACCCTTTTTAAGCCCGTGTTTGATCAACTTAAAAAAATTGGTTCTTCCTATTTTAGAACTTTATTTTGGTGCCTATAGTGTCATTAAATTTTGATACGCTGTGTGATCTCTTGGGTGTTTAAACTATGCTAGAACATCCAATACATAAAGCTGTATAAACAAAAAAAATAACACATAGCAATAAATATTCCTACAGAATAATTAGAATTCACACAAAGAACAACAGAATTTAACCACAAAACAATCGAATTCATATCAAAAGAACACCCGACACTAAATAAACTCTACTGTTTTTATAATTTGTGTCTTATAACTCGTTAGCATCCATTACAAATAGTTTTATTTATTTCATTTATATTTTATTTATTTCATTTATTTATCATTTAATCGGTTATTAAATTATAATAATCAATTATTATTCATTATATTTATTATTATCATTTATTTATATATCTCTATTTCATTTATTTAATTTTATTTCATTTATTTATTCTGACATATTAACTTTTTATATTTAATTTAATTTGTATTTTTAAATCAGAGTTTAAAGTTAATTTAATAAAATTAAAAGCATTGTAAGATGTTAAAGTTTCACTCACCCCTCTCTTACTAGGGTTTTTACGACATTTTAAAGTTTCTGGTAAAACTATAACCTTACGCTATTACAAGGTTTAAACCTAAGAAATCCTCTCGTAACCTAAAACTTCCTTACACAAGGTTTTAACAACTTTAAGGAAATAACTATTTTTAAACTACTAAAAGAAAAAATATAAAGTAGCATTAGGAAGAATGAAAAATGACGAATTTCACTTTATCCTGAGGAATACTTTACTTTTGAAGAATTAATTTCTTGGGCTTTTTACGTAATTAGTACAAGACTGAGATCTCTTTGTTTACCGTGTATCATAAACTTCAATATTCTATAACTTATTAATATCCTAGGCGACACAGTAGGCAATAAAATGAAGTAATATTGGTATTTTAGGGAATAGGGAATCTGTGGAATAGGGAAGTAGTATGTGCAATAGGGAAGTAATATGTGAAATAGGCTAGCTAAACTAACCGTTGAGCTTGAAGTAATAAATATAGTTACATTTTACACAATATAGTTGTGCGAGGAATAATAGAACAGTTCCCAGATGTAGCATTGCATTGTGCTTATTACATTTCCTAGGAGTCCCTCGCACAATTAGATTGAGTCAACTATTCATGTTTTTCAAAACTCGGTAGTATCAAATGATGTAGTTACATTTTATTTGTTATTCCAAATAACTTTTGCTATAAACTGAAAGAACAACCTAGGCTACGAGGTAGCTGTGCAAATGATATAGCTTAGCTCGTGGCAATACGGACTTAAAGACCTGGGACGCTATGAAACGGAAAATTCATGCCATGATCCTGAATTAAATCTAGGGCTGGCTAAGGAATATGTGACTTCGGAGGCATATTTTCTTAAACATGGATTCAAAACCCTGGTGTCTCTAAACATCTAAATCCCATATATCGGCTCAGGATTCAGAAAGTAGCTAAAATTTCGTCTTTGCAGAGACAAGGAGGCTAGGCAAGGCAGTGAAACGGAGGACTGAACAAGACTGAAGGTGTGATCTTTAATTAAGTCTCCTAATTAAATTATAATTGTGCTAATTTTTAAAAGAGGGATTACCACAGTGCTTCACATATATCAGTCGTATGATAATGACAGGTTTAGTCGATAGCTTAGTGCTGGTTTATGTCAAGCTGGACATGTACAAGGTAATAGAGACAAAAATAAAATAAGTTCAACTCCCAATCGAAATTCGCCAATAAAGTGTAACAAATAATAAAAAGGTATTTTTAAATGCAGTTTTAGAAGGGTTTTACTGTGAAACCAGCTTTATTAGAAATAAACTCTTTTAAAGTCTCTAAGTCTATGCTTTACACCGTGCTTAAAAAATAAAAATAAGTTTCTATATATGTCTGTCAATTAGGAGAAAACTAACTTTTAAAACAAAATTTATACAATTCTGTACTTAATTAAATTTGTAACAGTTGGAATTGACAATGAAAATAAGTTTAAATTTTAACAGCTTCAATTTAAAAAATTAATACATTTATAATTTGTTTATAAAATTAATTTAAATTAAAGTTTAAGCTATACTTTTAGTTTAAACTAAAACTGAAAAAGATAAAGTATCTGCTTGGTCACTAAAACCTTTAAAATAAAATAAAAAGTCCTTTTTTCTCTCTTTTTTCTGTTTGTTAAAAATTGAAAAAAAAGAGTTAAAAGAATTTAAATGTTTTTGAAAAATCACTGGATTTAAAACCTGGGGTTTTAACCCTATAAAATATGTTTTAAAGGCTAAATATATTATAATATTCGTGAAATAAATATTGTTATGTACCCGGAACTAATGCTATCTGGGGCCAGACGTGGTTTTTGCTTTTATACTTTATGTATTGCAAATATATAAGCTAGAGGCTTTGGATCAAGAGGACTTATACTTTAGAGGGGGGACACAACAGCTAAAACATTGAAAACGACATCCTGCTTCCCGATTATTTAAAATGGCGATTTTTTCGGTACCTTAGAGTGCGTACACAAACTTCATGCTCGCTATGACTGCCACTCCATTATCTAATATTTTCCAAAGTAAATATACAATATTTAAGTCTAAAGTCCCCAATTGCCTTTGCTGTGTACACATTTTTCAAGAATATATTATAAGCAAAATTGTACACTGTATTGGTTCAAATAAATACAATATGTTGAATTTATTTGAAAAATAAAATAAATAAATATTGCAAAACAAACAAAAATTAGGGCATGAATCACATTGTATGTCTGACCTCTGTTTTCACTTTGCTACATTGAGTAACTTCTTATTAACTGACCCCCAACAATTTATAACCTCTATTAATTAAGATGAATTGCAACGTTCCTGAACAGGGTTACTCCCTATTAACCTAAAATTCGCACCTTTTTCAATAAACCTTTTTAGGATTTAACTTTTTCCTCTATTTCTTCATTTTTCCTCTTCTCTTAGTAAAGTCAAAATATTTCGCTAATGAGTCATCCATTTTATTCAAGATCTTTGATTTTATAGAATAAGAGTTATGAATATTTACTTTATAAAAATTGGTTCAGGGTACCTTAATATTGTTTCTGGTAATATATTATCTCGTAACTTCGAATTCGCTTAGAACAAGGTTTCCCTAGCTTAAGGTTTATTAATAATAGACTAGGTGAAACAGTTCAGGTACACTAACATTCCATCCTTAAAATAATGGTCCGAGATTTTCGAGACTACTCTGCAACTTGACCCGAGCAAATTTAAATTTGTCATTATTATTTTTCTGGTAACACAATATAATTGTGCGAAAGACACCTAGGAAAAGTAGCAACAAAATCCAATGCTACATCTGTCGGCGCCCTGATGAGTTAGACGTAACGAAACAGAGTGGGACATGACATTATGTCGAGTCATCAATGATGACGAATGTCGAATGATTGAACAGTTCCCAGATGTAGCATTGCCAGTTGCTTTTTATATTTTTAGGTGTCTCTCGCACAATTACATTGTGTCAACAATTCATTTTTTTGCAAAACTCGGTAGTATCGAATGATATATTTTTGGGTACTATAACCGAAATATGGAAATTGTTAAATATGGAAATATGGACTTTACATATAAATAAGTGCAACACATTTATTTTTTTTTACAATGGGTGTTTATTTTTTAAATTGACCTTGGACCATTAAGTTCGTTGTCTTATATTGTTTTGACTAGATATTTTAAGAAAAACAATTAGTTGTTTTCGGGGTTTCTGGAAAAAATGTTGCCAAAAAATAGGAAGTACCTTATGCACAAAGACGCGGTCTGTGTTGTGCTCATGGTCTTCCCACTAAAAATCCCTCCGTGCAATTTCTAGAAGCTAGCCGGCAACGGTTTTATTTATGCTAGGCGTTATCTTGACCCACTTGGCGCCCCAATTTTACCCCCCTTTCGTCTGTTATTCTGTCATGGCAGGGTATTTGTGACATTTCTAGACACAGCGTAACTGTCCATAACAACCACAAAAATAAAAACTTTTTTTTATTTGCAAATAAGTATACAAAAATATACAATAGCTTGAGGTCAAATATATTTCACTAAAATACATTAAATAATTAAAATATACTAAACAATGCATGACGTTAATTATTTATTTAATTATAACTCTGATAAATAGTAGATGGGTTATTTTGATGAGCAATTCTTTGCATTTGATTTAAAACATTTTATTTTTTATTTTTTTTTTTTTTGACATTCAAATATTTTTTTTATTTTTTGCGTTTGTACAAATTTTAAAGGAAATGAGCATATCTTTTGATAATTTTGCAATAGGAAATTACGCTAATGAGGTAGATCATTTGAAATAATTCACTACTTACACAATGCAAAGTACGAGAGATATAGATCATAGAGATATATATAGATATATAGGAGGCATAGCCTATCTCGTACATTGGCAGGCCTGAAACATTATTTTGGGGGTCTGTGTAACCTCATTAAATCTTCTTCAAGAGTGAGTTAAGGCCTGATGGAGTGAAAGTATTCCGCATTCTTTTTCTAAGAGATAGCGCTGCATGAAAAAAAGTATGCTCTCAGCAATTAAAAAAAAAATAAGTAAAAATTGTATAATGTATTTAGCAAATTATTTTCTAGTCTTTTGTGATACCAGATCACTCATGTTTTAAATTTTCATTTCAATTTTTAAACTTCAGCTCACTGCTGTTGCTAAATAAATAGCAATTCTAAAAATTGGAACACATGCAAATGATCGGATGATATAGGTTTTATATAGAACACATTAAAATAAATCACGGCTCTAGCCTGAAAATTAGAGCCAGGGGAACCCAAAAAATGAGAAACTCTTTTCCACTCCATCGGCCCCTTAAGGTTATAATAGATCAATTGATTTCGGTTTCCCACACATTGATTTAGTTTTGATTTGTATCTTAATGTTCTACTATGTAAGTTATTGTATTTTGTACTGATTTTTATTTATTTATTTATTTATTTTATATAATTCACAATACATTTTTTATACACATGCAACATACATTTATAAAATTATATATGAATTACCCCTCACAAGAAGGCAAAAGCCTGTATCGTGAGGGAGTATTTAGAACAGAGCATACTGTAGTTTATGTATTTATCTTTACTGTTTAGTATCAGTGCTGATATATACATTAATAATAATTATTATTAATTACAAAGTTTCATCCTATTTATGTTTAGTTTTAACAAGTTTTATTCCACTATTTCCAGGTACATACATTTTTTTTAATTAAATTTGGTATATTTTATACTAATTCTAATTCTACTATTTAATAATTTATAATCTATTTGTTAAGTGAATTAATATGTATAGTAAACTATATTTATTTTTTATTATTTTTGTAGTTTATTTGAATGTATTTGTGCGAATTCTTAAAAATTTATATACTTAACCATATATTTAAAAAATAATAATTTCGAATAACAGCAATCAAAAAATAAATAAGTAAATTTTAACATAAAATTCTAAGATAGCTGTGAAACAAACAACATAAAGCTAAAAAAGAATGAACAATAAAATGATTGTATTAGTGCTCTACAATAGACTACATGCATAGTACATATATAGTAAAGCATGTAACCATAAATTAAGTTCTTTAAATGTAGTGAATTTTAAAACAATAAATACTCTATATGATGAATTTGTACTTTATATTTGTTGGATCAACATTTAATACAATTTTAGTGGAATGAAATCAATTCCACATCAATTAAATGAAAACTATTCAAAAAAATAAAGAAATAAGACAATAAATTTCCTAGCAAAACAATTAACTAAAATAAGAAGTAATCTTGACTTAACCTAATACAATGACAACTACAAGGACTAGACTAATTTGATTTTAATTCATGGTACAGTGATTTTATATTTTTTTAAATATTTGAATTTGAGATTAATTTTTTCTCTATTATCTAGACTCAAAGAGTTAAATACTTTTAATAGCGTTACTACGCCAAGCAGATTGCCTTACTTGTTTTAATATGTTTTGGTTTAACATTCCCTGAACTTCATTTCTTGTGTTCTTACCATGGCTGACTAGTTCAAAAGAATGAATATTTCTTTTAAGCGTAAGGAGTAAGTTATACTCATATAATTGGCTGAGTTGTTTAATGCTTAGTTTTATATAGTGGAGCTGCTGAATCGAGTCTCTTGGCTTTTGTCATGATTCTTAATAAGTTATTTTGAGCGCTATCAGAGGTTGTAAAATAGTAGAGCAAGCTGAACCCCAGCTCATACAGCATACTGTAGATATGACTGGGCCAGAGCAAAATAAATAGACTTAATTGTTTTGATAGAGCACATATTTCTAAGCAGAAGGAAAACATAAGCTAACTGTCGAAGTTTTAAGGTAACATGCTGTATGTGATGATCCCAGCGTAAATGTTGGTTCTATCACCACTCAAGGTAATTAATTTATTTATTTTGTTTAGCTTAAACACGCACAGTTTGTGGCAGTGGTACAGTTTCATTATGATTTTTAGAGTAAGAGGAACAAGGTTGACTTTTTTTTTAGGAGAGAAGGTTACATACTGAGTTTTGAATATTAAGAATAAGTATTGTTTAGTGAGCCAGTTCGTATTAAATCATACCCTTAGTAGCTATCTCGTGAACATGTTTCCCATGAATTACTGCTAAAAACTGCTATGGTATCATCACAAAAGAAAACAGTTTAAGTCCATTAAAATTAATTCTACAGAACTTAGCAACATAAGCTGAAAAAGATCTTGGTCCTAGGACCGTGCTTGAGGAATAGAGAGGTAGTGGTCTCTAGATCGCTAAGTACATCACCAATACGACCATGATTGCTGTCGGTTCGACAGGTAAGACTCAACCACTTGAGTACGTTCCATCAAGACCAAGCTCTTTCAAGCATGTAATCAAGCGCGATGGGGCACGGAGTCGAAGGCCTGGGCCTATATCTAGAGATATCAACCAAGACCTTCCCCCGTCATCCATACGTCATGAATATATTGCGTTACAGCACATATAGCGTCTTGAGTACTTATACGCGTTTAAAACCGTACTGATTTTCTGGGTTATGTGTACTTGACGAAATGTCTATTTAATTGAAGTTTAACTAGTTTTTTCTAGAATTTTAGAGAAAGTAGTAAGCATTGAAATTGGTCTGTAGTTAGGACATGATCTTAGAGTCACCTTTCTTAATAGTGGATAACAATAGCAGTTTTAGAGACGTAGGGAAAATTCCCTGCTTGAAGCTAGTATTAGCGAGATGGGACAGAGGTTTACAGAGTATTTCTTATATACTTCTTGACAATTTTGAACTAATACCGTCCCAACCTGGACCTGAGCCTCCTTTAAGATCTTTTATTACATTATACTTCAGTTTCACTAACTGATTTAAGCTAACAGTCATATTATTTGATGGAGGGAGGGCTCAGGTTCTAATGATTCGGTTGATAGTTCAAATCGCAAGCTATTTTCGAACCAACTGTAGTGAAATGTTTGTTCATTGCATTTGCGCAAGCTACTGCACCAGACACTATGTTGTTGTCAACGCTTAGTTGGTTTATCTCATTAGATTTTGATTAGGATCTTTAATTAAACCATTGATGACCCTCCAAGTCTTTTTCGTATCACCTTCAGCTTCAGTAAATTATCACTATAATATGCTTCTTTAGTTTTAGCCATTAATTTATTCAACCATTTTTCATATTCTTCTTAAAGTATTTCTTTCAGTTTTGTATATAAGGTTGTTTGCGACATTTTTAAGTATAGCTTTTGTTTTTTTTTTGAGATACTAAAAGACCGTAGTGATCCATGGTTTAAGTTTCTTAAACTTTTTTCTGTTTGGCATGTTATTAATTGGTTCTTGAGAATTCCAATCATGATACTAACGGTGGATATGATCTTTTCAGCAATCTGGTTAGGGCAGGTTTAGGCTCATCTATTGTATCCCAGTTAACCTGTTAAATTCTAGATCTAGCATGTCAGTATTAATCTTAAATTTTGGAAGATTATCATATGATAAGGTTGTATTGGATTTAGAATGGACCTTTTTTTTGAGAATAAAAGACAGTGTATAGTGATCAGTCAGGGTTGTTTCTATTAATAGAGGTACAATAAGTTTATCTAGATCAATATTAGAGAACAGTGATCTATCGTAGTTGAAGAATGACTAGTACTCTAGTTGGACCAGATATTAACGATATTAGTTTGTTCGCATTCATCATATCGATGTAGTTTTCTAAAGTTTTACCTTTAATTTGATTTTTTATACATATGTTGATATCTCCAATGTAAATTATATTTGTTAGTTTTTATTTGTTTATAATTGCATCGATTTGTTGAATATAATTATCAATATTTAGATCAGAAGGTGATCTGTACAAGGCTATTATATAATACAGTTCGTTCAGTAATTTTATTTTCATTAAGAAAACAATTACAGTAATCCAATTTTACCTCCTCTATATTCAGGTGGTCGTTAACTTAGTTTTTACGAATACAGCCAGGCCGCTGTTTTGATTAAAATTATTTTTGGTAAAGTGAGTAGTATAATCTTTTATAGAAAAAAGTGATGGTGATATACCCGATTTAAGTCGGGCTTCACTAAGAACTATTATATCTGGTAATTTAGCCATTTGGTTTAAAATAATTAAGAAACTGTCAAAGTTTTTCTCAGGCCTCTAATATTCATATAGACACAACTTAGACTCTGTTTGTAATCACATATTGTGTTATTTAAATCAGCAATAGTTTTAGCTACTATTTGTTTATCAGATACAAAATTATCTTCTACGTTAATACTATTCCATGTTTAGTTTATGAATTTTCAACTAAGATTGTTATAATTATGATTTTTTACAGTTAATGTTAATTATTTAAATTTATTACAAAATATAAGTTTATTGTTTAGAAGAGAAATGAAAGGAAAAGAGGTAGAAACTATATTTAAAAATAATGAAATGAAAAAATACTTAAAAATTAGTGAGTTAAATTAGTGGTGTTAGTGATGTGGAGGGAAAGTCATCCAGCTCATAATGGGTGCGTATACCGATGGGCTTGGAACCGTCGTCTTTTTTTATGAGTACTCTATCCTTAGAGAACCACACGTACTTATAGTCTGAGGCTCTTTGTTTAGTTTTGTACAGAAGGTTTTTGATTTTTTAAAGTAAGGTGTTCTGATACATAAAATCGTCCTTCTTTAAACGAATTATTTACTAGTTTTTTAGAAGACCTGATTGCCGTGGTTCGCCGGTAAGATTCTTGTTCTTTCGATGTCTTCCTGTACGCTGCTAACCAATGCTCTTTGACTTTGCGTCTGACAAACTTGACAACTATTGGTTTTTCTGTTTGTTTCAGTGTCTTGACGTTTCTGAGTGATAGTCTGTGAGTGATAGATATATCCTGAGGATCAAGAGCTACTCCAATGGCTGACCAATGTCTTTGAGTACAACCTTCAAATCTTCATATTTTGTTGTGGTATTCCACTAATTATGAGATTATCTCTACGCGAGTATTGATCTAAATAATCGTTTCTCTCCTGTTCTTCGTATAAACGTTTTTTAGATATTCGTTTCTGTTTCTAAATCTTCAAATTCTATTCTCTAATGCTGCTAGTTTCTGTTTAATGAGTTTATTTCACCCTGCAAGTTATAAGTAACTTCAGTACTTCACATTTTAGTGAAATAACTTTGGCCGAGAAGATTTTAGCTAAGACAGTGACAATGGTTTTGTTCTCACCTTGTAAACTCGTTGATCTCAGGTATGCTGCTAAGCAAGGACTCTAAATTTCAGCAATGTCTTTTATATCTTGTGGTAAAGAGTTGTACAATACTACCCCTGAGTAATCTGAACAACTAAATTTATATTTTGAGTTTTAAGTTTGTTAATTATTCATAAATTTTTATTTCTGGTATTCTAGTGGTGATTATCTCAATTTTTTGTATTACTGCCAATACCATTGACATAGCAGAAACCAAATGTATGATCATATATATAAATATTTATTATTAACTATACTATATATATATACCTATATATACTATATATAATATAATATATATATATGGATGTATGTGCTGTGTGAAGGGGTGTTGTTTTTAAATAAATTTAAAAATAAATAAGCATATCAAATAAAATAAATAAAGAAAAATAATTTGACTCATTAATTGTTGAGAATACAGCACGAGGCATTAGTTCTTCTTCAACCCACCCGTACACCACCAGTCATAGGGTCTCCCGCTTTTTCACTCCTTTAAAACAGTTACTCTATAAAATGGCTAATTAAAATTTTCCGAGAAGTATTTCCGGTTACATGAACCGGAAAATATAACTCTTCCCTGTTAATACTTGTTTTTAATGTAAAATAATACTGAATCCACGTTATATTTTAGCAAAACATAAGAAAATTAATTAAAGTTTTTGCACAATTATTTCGGCAGTGATATTTCTTTAATTTTTCTCAAAGAATAAAGTTATAATATATTTACATGCCCCAGTTGATACATTTGTATTTATTTCAATTTTTAATTTTCACATTTTTCCTCTATTTTATCCCAGTTACTACCCAGATACACACACCCGTCAGAAGTGTCCTCTTTCAACAACGACGCCCAGCATCGTTTTCTTTGATCGTTTCGGCCGATAACGACGCCCAGTGTCGTTTTACTAGACCGTTTTGCCCAATAACGACGCCCAGTGTCGTTATCTTTAGCCGTTTCGCCCATTGAGGACGCTCATTGTTGTTTTCTTTGAAAACGGCTCATTGTTGTTGTTTTATATCATTTTTGCTTCCCTAACTCTCAATAGAAGGAAGAAGCATTGCAGTAATAAAAAATATAAATTTCAAATGTTGACGTTTTAGAACATACAGTTCCAAAATATGAAAAATAATTGGTGTCTCTATGTAAATTTTCAACATGATAATATTTATTATTTTGTTTCAAATCAAAAGTATATGCAAACCACTAATATGTGTTCTTTGCTTATCATAGCTTTTGCAGCTGTAAAATACAGCTTTACCGTCCTGTATAGTTTTCATACTTTTGCCTACCTTTTAGTTTTTGCTACAAGAGAATGACATTTTACTTCTTCGTTATATAATCTATTATTTTTACTACTTTTAAAAGCACCACTTAAAAGTCAATACTTTCAAAATTGTTTTTAAGTGCTACAAGTTTTAAATGGCAAATATTAAAAGTAACTTTTAATAAAAAAAAAGTTAATATTTAACTTTATTTTACACTCAATTAGAGAAACACTAACACAATTTTATCGTGTTTAAAAAATGTATTAAAAGATGTTTTTTTATTAATTAAGGATTCCGCAGAAAACAGTCATTGGAGCTCTTCTTTTGTGTATATATTTTGAAAAATAAAACTTTGTGGACTTAGACGCAGTACTTATCAAGTTTTTAGGGATCACCTCACTACTAAGTGGAGTTACTAACTTCTTGTGGAGAAAAAAAAAATGATACTACTAAAGAGGTCCCTTAGGGAAGTTTGGTAAGGAGACACAGGAGTTTAAAAAAACTCTCCCCCTCCAAGAAAAACAACCAAAATATTGTTGTCTACTTCTTTCTTGTCTCAATATGGCAAACTTTTACTTTTTATATTATAAACTTATTTTTTAATATAAATTATTAACTTCCTTCTGTAAAAGCTTAAAGGTAAGTCCTTGCATCGAAAGAAAAAGAAGAAAATTAGCCAGGAAAAAAATTGTAAGAGGAAGAAAAGAAAATCATCGAAAACAATTTTTCAGAGTCAGGGCTTTTCCTTAAGAAAAAATAATCCTACCCTTCTAACTTTTTTTTGTTGGTAGGAAACAACACTTAAGTGAATCCAAAAAAGGTAGATAACAATGCTCTGCCCGTACTGGAAAAAAGTTTGACGACGTTAACCATCAGTTAAGCCAGTGCCAGTGACACTTTTTTCCTCCTTTTGCATTTTACCAGTGCCAGTGGAGGATACGATAACATTACCAGTGTCAGTGTAGGATACGATATCTTTACCAGTGCCAGTAGAGAATACGATAACATTACCAGTGCCAGTGGAGGATACGATAACTTTACCAGTACCAGTGACATGGTACGAAGAATCAGGAAACGGGTTGAGCTCCCCTAGTACGACTTTGGTGCTAACCTTTCTACTACAACTAAAGGCGAATAATTTCTATTAGAACAAAAACAGATTCGTTTAAATAAAAACTCGACAGCTCACATATCTGACACTGGTACCTTGTCTACCCATGATAACCTTTGATGTGTACTCCCGTTACTAGCTAAGTATTTTGACTGGAAGCTATACTTTGGCAAACCATGAAAACATCTATGGTGTCATCTCATTGCAGGATTAGTATCTTTCACTGAACAGCAGTTCTGCGCCCAACACATGCAGCCCAGTTATCTTTCCTCTTTTTCCTAATCTATTTC
>JACMZG010000002.1:23459299-23529299 GCA_018340805.1 Microvelia longipes
TAAAGACCCTGTTCCGCGGGCTAGAAGTGGCATTTGTTTTCAGTGCGTACCTGCCAGTCGAATCTTAGGTCAGACTGGAAGAAGTATAAGCACCAGGGTGGGGAGCATACACGGAGATCGGACAGCTAGTTTTACAACATTTAAAGAGCAGAGAATCATCATGATGGGACCACACAAAGTTGGCTGCCTCCATTTTATTGGTAAAGGGAAGAAAATGGACTTCTTAGAAAAACTTGAAATTTTGAGAAGCCAGGAGACACTGGGCGATAATAATATTAATGAGAGGGAGAGAAAGAACGCCCCTTCTGAAAGCCCTTTTACTAGCGCCCACACCAGCGCCAGTCAGTCTATCTTTGATATCTGATCTGTAAGACTCTATCGTCACCCTCTTCTTATTCACGGTATTTTTAATTTTTACTATTGTCTTTCTTTTAATTAATTTATTTGTTATTTTGTTTTATTTATTTATTTATTTATATTTTTGTGCCCTGTGTTTTTAATTAGTTTACTTGATTGTTTATTTTTCTTTTTAGTTATTAGCTTTCTCTTATTTTTGATTTATTGTATTATTTTGTTTTAGGCTAGCACTGATGATGACCTCTTGTTAGGTTGAAAGCGCTTTGCTAAAAGAAAATATTTTTGTGGAGGACTTCTTCCTTTTTATTAAGATGAATTCTATTAACGCTCACCTTAGTTCTTCTTTTATATGAGTATGGAGTTAGATGAGTTTGAATCTAACGCTAAGATTAATTATAAGTTAAGCCCAGTGAAAAACGAAGTATCACCTGAAAATGGTGTTGGATTTCTTAACTTAAGTGAACATAAGACGCTAATAAAACCGCGATATATATTAATACCATCCCAATTCAAAGGACTTTATCTGTATATTTCTTAATATACAGATTCTTAATATATATTCTAAAATGTTCTTAATATGCAATTGCTATGTTCTACAGGATCCTCTAATAACAAAGGCTTTGTGAAAGGTCAATAGAAACTTGTAACAAAAATATGGGCTTGTGATTCCTATCATAACCTAATGCATATGCAATGTTCTATTGGAACCTCTCATAACAATATGCAATTGGAATGATCTATAGGAAACTCTAATAACATATCATTGTGAATGATCATAGAACCTTTCATAACAATATGCAATTGTGAATGATCCATAGGAATCTCATAACAATATGCAATATTGGATAATCTGTAGAAATGTTACATAATAATATGCGTTTTCAGTGTTCTTAAAGGAATTTCTACAACAATTTAATATTAGGGAAGAGGTACCAAACTTAATTTCGATGTCGAATACTGTTTCATAAATTGCTATTACAACTTATTCCTCATGTAAACGTTAACATGGAAGCGTAACGAGCCGTTATTTCGGTGGAAAAACGTATACAAAGTCTTTATACATCATTAATCAATGCTATGAAGAAAAACTTTAAGTTACAAATATATAAAAATATCAAGGAAAGGCCGGGAAAGCGATGTTTCCCCGGCACATGATGCCGACAAAATAGCAGGCCATTTTTTAGCGAGTTTGACAAATAACTTAGTTTTAAAAGTGGACGGATTTCGTTGCTATTTTCTTACTGCAAACTTTAAGTTAATAAGTCTTTGCTTAGTAAGTCATCACAAAATAAGTTTAAATTTAATTGGAGGGAGTACAATTAAAAGAAAATTAGTTTACCTCCTATCGGGAGAAAAAACAAGGTTTTAAGTGTCTTTTTACAGCCTGGTTCAGTCACAGGGGGTTATGACAGAGAATTAAATTTTAACTCTCTGCTGATAAGTGTAGCCAACTTAAAACAATAAAACAGAAAATCTTTATTTAGTTGAATTTTGTATATGTTTAAGTTGGTGCCTTTGATTTATTTATTTCTTACATGATTTTGCGTATGTTTTTTTTAAAAATTCCTTAGATTTTTCACAAAAATACGTTTTTCAAACTTTTTTGTGAACATTTGTTAAAATGTTCACAAAATTGATGTATCATACTACATACATCAACAAAACGAATAGAAACGAACAGACGATACAAACTGCTACTGAGGCTTGAGCCTACGGAATTGAACTCTTGGGCTCAACAAAACCTTCTAACTCCTATAAAATCCAATCACCCCAATTCAAAATCTTCAGAAAGACTATATCCTCCCTAGTTTATGTCTCTAACTTCACCATTCATAATGACCTTAAGAGCCTTTTTATTCATTACCTAACCCTTTCCAGATACCTAACCTTTCACAATTCCTTGAACTCCACTCGTACAATCCTTATCATCCCTCCACATCCCTGATAACCCACCCAGAAGACTCAAGGCGCTGGCCTAGAGAGACCTCCTTGGCGAGCATAAATTAGAAATCCCTCTGTCAACAGACAGTGGGCACCTTGTAAAGGAAAGAAAAAAAACCAAACACGCCAAGGAGTTCTACCAATGGGTAGCCTGTCCGTCAAGACTAGAAGCACAACAACCTATATCATCTCAGTTACTTGTAGCAATCTATGTATTTTAGCCAGCTCTAAAATCATTCCAACCTTCTGCCTGACAATCTCGTATATCTTCAGACATTATATACCGATTTCATTCTTTGCTAAAACCGAGATTTCATTATAATTAGTTTGTTTTGGAATTTTTAGACGTCATGAGCTGTTTAAATGTTTGTGTGAGTGTATGTGTGTGTGTTTATGTGGATGTTTGTAAGTGGCATTTATGCCAAAGTGTTAAAACCTGCTAGTCGAGGTAACCGCAATGTGGCCTACATAAATGAAATCCAATAATTACATGGCAACATGCCATGTAACAAAACAACGACAAATGTAGACATAAAGTCATCAATCCATTTGTATATATTTATTCATTGTTTTTCAAATTTATACCTGCGAGGCATATGAGAGCTACAACTAGATGAATTAACTGTAAATTCCATAACGAGTTTAATCAAACTCTATATAAATAAATCAGGCGATCAGATAATCAATTGAGGTTTTCATCAAGATCGGCACGTTTACCTGGACGCGGTGGTTCGTGCATGCTAATGATATCGTGAAACTGGTGCTTAACGTAACTAGATCTCGTAGCGTGCAATGCACTGTGTGTCAATTATATGTTTGTATTATTATATATACCATTATAATATTAAATAAAATCTAACAAGTCACGTAATTATGACGTCATTAATTAAACTAATATTCCTTAAAGAAAATAGATTTTATGGTTCATGGTTCATAGTCATTTTGAAACTATATCTGACAACCCGTGGTCATAGTGAGGCTATGTCCGACAACCTATGGTCATAGTGAGACTATATCTGATAACCCATAGTCATAGTGAGAATATATCTAACAACCCATGGTGATAGTGAGACTATATCTAACAACCCATGGTCATTTTGAAACTGTATCTGACAACCCGTGGTCATAGTGAGGCTACGTCCGACAACCCATAGTCATAGTTGAGCTACTGACACCCATGTATAGTTAGGAATATCTGACCCATGGTCATAAGTGAGACTATATTGACAAACCCATGGTCATAGTGAGACTTATCTACAACCATCTGACAACCCATGGTCAACTAGACAAATGAGACTATATCTGATCATATCTGACAGATAAATATCTGACTCTAACGATTTCAGCGTTTAGTCTGAAAACTACTGACTGAAACCAATTGTTCATTCAATCAAAAAGTTCTGTTTTAAAATATTTAGGTTTGCTTGTTACGGTAACAGCCTCGGATCTCGTATTTCAACATGAAGAAGTTTGTACGTTTAATGTCGGGCGGTACAGCATTTATATTTTATGGGAGATTTATATAATAAATAATTTTTAGTTTTATTTAACTAAATATGATAATATAAAAAATATATAATACGATGGTAGCCTCGTTAATTTAAATGATAAATCAGACGTTTCGCTTGTGGTGAGGATTGTTGAAAGGTTAGGATTACCTCTCAACTTGAGTAGAACATATTATATTAGGTAGAAGGAACTAAAAATGTTAAATTTTGATATTTTTTCATTAATTTTTCTCATCAATATTTTCTATATACCAAATTGCAAGTATCTATGATTGCTGGAAATGCCTTAGAATTTTGATGAGTGAGTGAGTGAGTGTCAAAACTGCCTAACTGTGAGCCACTTTATCTCAACGCCTGTGAATAGTGAAGATGTTGAATTTAAGGATGGTACACCAGTGAACGCTAAACTTGGAGTGGACACTGCCTCTAGATTCATGTATATCATGTATTTATAAAATTGGTAATTCCCCTTCCCCAAATTGTTGGAAGCTACGGCAACAGCCGATTTGAACACGTGATCAAATACTTTGATATTTCAACTAAGTGAACTGTATTAATTTATAAAGATCTATTAAATTATTTATTTACTTATTTTAAGAAAACTAATTTACAAGATATAAAAACACCTTAAGAAAAGGTCGTATCATAATTTAATTACATAAAATATCTGCATTGTTTATATACTTACATTTTTATTAACTTTTATAAACTTCTTTACAATTAATGTTAATATAAAGTTTCAAAATGTCTGACTCTAATTTCAAGATGTCTTATTTTTTTTATAAAAGTAATCCCTCCCGGGAATTAAATATAAAACTTTTAATTAAATTATTTAGAATATAAGAAAAGATTCTGGAAATATTGTAAAAGAGAAGAATAAGAAAGAAGTATTAATATGAGAAATATTTTCTATAAAGTATTGTAAAATTTAATATATTTTTAAATTAAGGAAAGTAAGTTTTTTGCGAGTTATAAATGTTTTTAAATACTAAGCATATTAGTTTTATGAACATCTTACTAGTAATGCGTTTCATCAGCAACTCATGTCACACAAAAATATCGAGTACTGAATACCTCAGAGGTATTATTCACTTTATCAGATTCATTACGCTAGTCCTCACCATGAAAATATGAGTTTTCATTCCAGTGGTCGCCTATCTATTGACTGACCCTGGTCGTTGCTCTTAACATAAAATTTAAAAAAAAAACAGTTTAACATTTAAAAAGGTTGCTAAAGCCTTTTTTGTAAGTCCCTTTTCCTAAATTTTGCATTTAATATTTAGGAAACCAGCGAACGAAGGTAATAAATTTTTATTTTGAATTATTTATTTATGTCTAGCGAGCAAAGCAAGTCCGTTTTTAAATCTTTTTATTTGATGTATTCTTTTGACGTGAGTTCTTATTGCAATGCATTACTAGTACGTAAATGAAGTAAGTAATGAAGCTTTGTGCCATGCCTGGCAAAGTATTAATAATTTAAACTAAACAAAAATTGAGATTATTCATTTTTACCAAAAATACGTTGGGATATTCTTGTCAATTCAAGACCTCTCCCCATCTCTTTCAATTTAGGCATTTTTTAACAAACAATTAAACTTTAAAATTAAAATAAGAAACAAATTTAAAATGAAAAATACATAAATAAAGTAAAAAAATTTTAAACAAACACAAAACTTTATCATTTAACTTATTATTAAAAAATAAATATTATTTTAAAGTAAATAAACTTTATTAAAAAGAAATAATTTTCGAAAGAAAAACTTATTTTAAATCAGACTTAGGTTTGACATCTTAAAACAGTTAAACCAAGTTTTTTTTTGAGAAAACTTTTGCTTAGGGTGTAATTTTAAAGTATTGAAATCAAGTCTGCGAGAAAAGTTTTTTTAAGGAAAATAAACTTGGTTTTGATCCTTTAAGTGTAGAAAGTTTAATAATAAAGTATATTTTAGATTAACTAATTAAAGAAAGTTAAATTCAGAAAGTAAGAATCTACTTAAATTTAAATTGTGATAAGATAATACAAAGGAGCCAGAAATATCCATATCTAGATACTCCTTGATGATACCTTAACTACTATTCTAGGTAGTATCCGCTATTTATGTTGTGATTGGTTCGTTTCATTAGCATTTGTTACATTTTTAAAGAAGATCTAAACCAGAAGAAATCAGAATGTGATGTAGGTAATAAAAAGGTCTGATTCTAAATACTAAACAAATATCTAAATACTCCTTGATAATACCTTGAATGTATAATATAATAAATAAATAAATAAATATATATATATATATATTATATATAATTATTATATATATATAATATATATAATATTATATATATATAACAGAAAAAGATTTGGTACGAAAATCGACCTCCTTTTATTCCTGAACCCTATCGTTTATGAAACATGGGTGGCGGTGACTAAACCACGGTAATGACTCAGCAAACATTTTAAAAAAGCACAAAACTTCATTAAGTCATCTGATTAGGGTGAAAAAATGTACACATTAACTACTAAGTATGGTAAACACCTGTAGGAATTTACTATCAGCATTACCCCTCCACACAAGTCCGTAGGTTTGAGCTTAGAAGGTACAACCGACGATAGCAGCTTCGCATTCATTTATATATAGTTTGAAATGGTTTCTGAGGCATATTAGGTATGAATGAAAACGTAACGCTATGACGACTTCAATGGAAATGGGCTAAAACTTTTAAATATAAGCATCAACTGAGCAAATACTGCAAGTATTAATTATATGCAAATAATTATTTGCATATAATTATTTGATGTGCTAATAAATAAATAAAAATAATGTACAATGCTAACTTTGAAAAAATGAGCATAGTTTTGTATAGGCGCAATGGGATAAAAATATAGCCGAAAATAGGTTGTAACGCTACTGCTCAAATCTGAAAGCATTAACCGGAAACTTAAGCATAAAATGGATTGTGAAGCACACATTTTAAAGTGAATTCGCTCTGCATGCTCGCCTGATTTCCGCGGCCTGAAATATTATTACATATTGTGTTTTCATCCTCAAAAGATGCCTTTCTTTAAAAAACAAAAAAACAATGACTTCCAGGATTAACTTAACAATAAATTAACATTTTTTCATTTCTCTAAAAAATTAAATGCTTTACTCTGATTTTCAAAAGAATATAACATTCATTCTATAGAATTTTAATTTTCTTTTTTTTTCTCGAAAAATATATTATGCTTAGTAACACATTTCCACAAAACACATTTGCTTTTCCCTTTTTTTACAAAATTAGATTGAACACATTTTTATTTATTCCTAAATTATGTAATGAAAAGTTTGTTTTAATTGCTTTGCAAGTTTTCCTGTATTTTTGTAATTATGGTTTAATCAACACTCCCGAGATATAAAGCTCTTACTTTTCTGCAGCCTTTATATTTTTAACCAAAAAACCCTTTTCTGTTTTTTTTTTCATTTTTCTTCCCTTTTGAACAAAAAATATAATTAAAGCTCTAAAAAATTTTCCTAAAAATATAATCAAGAGCCGGCCCCAAAAAAATGTCACATTTTTTACGAAATGTTTTCTTTGAATTAATTATTTTTTCTAACTCTTTAAATAATAATTAATAGAATTGTATTTTTTACATATTTGTATGTTTTCATATATTCATGTACTTTTTTTTAGTTCATAAGTGCTCTTATGATTATTAATCCTTCTCAAAATGACATCAAGTTTTTCCCCTATAATGTTTTTTCTTTGCTATTTAAATTAATATCATTTCGCTTTGGATTCTATAAATTTAAAAAAATGACACAAGTGTCAAAATTTTTTTAGCTTTGATTAAATTAATTAAAATATGTTAACGAAAATTGTGACAATTAAATTATTGAATTAGATACTTCCTAGTTTTATAAACATAATCAAATTAGGAATTATATTTCCTCTCAACTTTGGTCTTTGTTCCTCGTCCTTAGAATGTAATATTTATCAAAAGCCTATAGTTTTATTACTTCGGTCTTGCTGCGCTCTAACTCAGAATTAAGTAGTCATCCTAACTCTAAAGTTTTATGACTTCTAACTCGCTTAATTGGTCCTCAGAATGTTATGATTATCCAAAGTCTAAGTTGGTATAACTTCGGTTTCGCTTCGCTCTACCTCAAAATAAAGTGTTTATCAAAAGACTAAAATGACTTCGCACTTTTTTCCTCGTTTTCAAAGTCATACTTATCCAAAGCCTAAGGGTGTATTTCTTCGGCACCGCTGCGACCAATATCAATATAAAATTTTTTGGAGCGATCGATCATCTATAGTTGAATTTTTGCGCTAAGTTTCAACTCGATCTGATTTTTGCTGCGTGCTGTTACCTAGAGTGAAAAAACTTTATATATATATATATAAATATATATTATATATTAATATATATATATATATATATAATATATATATATATTTATATATATATATTAAATGGTATAAAATGATGATTAAAGATTTTTACTGTTAAAACAAATTTCAGCTTATTTCTTAACACCTTCAGCGTCATGACTAAGTGCATAAAGCATAATCTGGCATATATCAGGGAGTAACTTTAAATTTAAAAAGGGGGGAACAAAATATTTAACCAAAAGTCAATCATGAAATTTGAAGTAACCGGCTGCTAGTAGATATTAGAAATATTTTTTGAACCAAGAGTATAATTCTTGACTTTACAAGTTTTTCTGGTCCCGCCCATATTTTCCAAATAACCCATGAATTTATTTATTAAAAAAATTGAGTAAATAAATTCGGTATGAAGTACCGCTGTAACTTCCGTCTTCATTTTTCGCTTTATTATTGAAAAGAACCGCTATATAAACCGTCGATTTTGTTGTAAACTATGTGTTTCGTGTCACCGCCTTGACGCACGTCGGAAAATCGGCAACATTCATCTTACCCATTTACTTATTTAGAACCCAACCATCTATTACCAGTAAAACAGTTTATCTATTTAATTGTCATCCTTCATGTGTGGTTTAAATTCTACAAACATACCGGTAGAAAAACCCACCAATAACAATGATGTATTCTCAACAATCCAGATTTCCTTGAATAACTGGATAAGAAATCACGGCTTGCTCCCGAGTCGATTTGAAAAGCAGGTGTTCGTATAAAATCAAAGTTCAAGTGGTACCTGCAACAGGTGCGAGATGTAAGGTTATGCGGGTAGATTAATTATATACATAAGACCTGTTTGAATATACCTAGAATTCTCAATATTCTTGTTGTTTATGTTGTGTTTATTTTATTGCTATCATTATATTATATTTTATCATTATTCTGGCACAGGTTTTTCGTATGATCGCGTCCTTGATTCAATTATTAGGGCTGAATTGTTTTGTTTTACTTTCCCCACCTACTACTGCAGGTATAGGGAAAACTATTGTGTTCACCCTAAAAATTCGAAAGAATTTTTCGGGTGAACCCTAAGATTCTAGCTTATTTCTTAAGTTTTAAATGTTTGTTTATATTTTTTTCTTAAATTTTTTGTCTGTATTTTTGTAAGAAAATGCTTCATTTTCTGACGGAAGGCGTGTATGTTAATTCTATCGGCCAGTCACCTGGGACCCTCCTGCTAATCTAGCTGAAGAAGACAACTCGTCGAAAATTTCTCAACTCCTAGAAACTTTCATTTTTAACCTCCTGTAAGTTATTTTATTATTATTTTATATTAGTATATATTATATATATATATATATTATATATATATATATATATATATATATATATATATATATATATATATATATAATCCCTCTTCTCTCCTTCGTTATCCGGAAATCTCATAAAGTCATTTTCTGATAAAAAAAAATCGTTGAAAGCAATCTAGGTTTAAGCTGAAAGCCAGAAGTAGGCCGTGACAGCTGATATGATTTATTTTATATTATAAAGTATAAGATCTCTTCTGCAAGTAGACACTAAAACCCTCCAAAGCATTGAGTAATAAAATTTAATTACACTCAATATACATTAAAGAGATAAAATATCAACTGAAAACAAAAAGCCATTTTCTACTAAACTCTCTAGGCAGTAAATTCAGTGTTTAAGAAGTTTTTCTTAAAGTTGTTTTTAAGATTAATGGTATGCTATACGATGAAAAGCTTCAAGAAAATACACCAACAAGCGAGTTTTCCTCACCAAATGATTTTCCTCATAGTATTTAGGTTTTTTTTTGTTTAAAAGATCATTTTGTTCTTAGTAACACGAAATTATTACTGCGAACATTAGAGATGAACAAGAAAGAGAAAAAAGCAATTTACTTCTTTTCTTAAATAGACTACATTTGTAACAATGCGTACGATAAAAAGAAAAACATGGCTCCATGGTTTATACTTAATAAAAATCGGATATCTCTAAACTTTCTCTCTCTATATCAGAATCACTACGCTCATCCTCATTAATTTTGACATGCTTTGCTCGTCCTCAAAATATGAAATTCATCTAATACATACTGCATTAAGTGTTTGAACTCGCTTCGCTCGCACCTAGACAGTAATAGTATCCGAATTATTCCCAGCGGTTCAGCATCCAAGGCACTGATTATTTCGAGGAAGCTTCATATCAGTGATTCCACAAGAACCGTGATTATACTTTCTTTATTGAAACGGAACTTAATATGCGTATTAATTACATAAATGAATATTTATGTATGTTCAGACCATATTCAAAAGTCTTGGACCATAATTATTTATGAAGGATTTATTGTTATAGTATAACACACGGCTAAACTCCGTTGACATCCCGCCAAAATCTCAATGCTTTCAACCCTCTTGTTTTTTAAAAAAAATCCTTCTTTCAAGTATTAAAAAAATCCATACTATGGCAATACTGTAAGTCAGGTTATGTAATTAAACTTTATTTTTGATTTTATTTTATATCGTATTTTTTTATTTTTTAAAAATTATTTATTTACTTTTTTAATCAGGAATATTGTTGTGTCTGTTAAATTTACCAACTAAGTGTTGCTTTAACTTTGTTCGGAGGTATTAATTAAGTGAGGTTAAAGTTGTTAACTTTGTTCGGAAGTATTAATTAAGTCGGGTTAAAGTTGTTAATAACGTGATGCAATGGATCATAATAGTTCTATGATAAAAGTTTATTGAACAATTCAAATCAAACGAAACTATAGTACGACACACGGCTAAAATCAATTGACAGCGCGCCAAAAATCTGTGAGGGAAAGAATTCTATTGGTTCAGACCGACCCCGCTCTTTCCCCCTCCACCTCATGCCAACCTCGGCATAAAAAAATACCTTTTTCGTAAATAAAATCATAAAAAGGCACACTGGTTGTAAATTTGTAACCTCGCGTCGCTTTTATTGTGCTCATTGATCTGTTTGATTTCGTTTCATTTCATTCCAATCTGTTCAATTCATCCAATTATTGCGAAGTTGTAATATGATCTGAGTGCCTATATTTGACGCTTGAACATTGACGTATTCTTCAAGCATTTCTTGCTATTTGAGTACAGCGCAGGTTCTGTGCTCTGTCAACTAAAAGACAGCATTTTTTTTTGAAAATGCCATGTCTTTCAATAGATGACTGTCTTGACTTTTTTTAAGTCTTGAATGCATATTGTGTCATATTATTTTTTTAATATAAAACAATACGCATTCAATTTACAAACTTGACACAAAAAAGCAGTTTGTTTTGGAAAAAAGTAATTATAGCTGACAATTTATTTAAATCGTCAAACTTTTATCGAAGAACTATTATGATCTATTGCATTACGTAATTAACAACTTTAACTCCACTTAATTCATACTTCCCGAACAAATTTAAAGCAACACTCAGTTGGAAACTTTTAAGATACAGCAATATTCCTTCTTAAAAAGTAAATAAATAATTTTTAAAAATAAAAAATACGATTTCAAATAAAAACAAATAATAAAATTCAAAACATAACCTGACTTTCAGTGTTGCCGGAGTAGGGAATTTTTTTTGTTACATAAAAGAAGGGATTTTTTTATTAAAAAAAGAGGGTTGAAAGCATTGAGATTTTGGCGGGCTGTCAATTGATTTTAGCCGTGTGTCGTATTATAACTCAAACAGATCAATATGGACAATGTGGGAAATATAATTATTATTGTGATACATATGGGTTCTATTGAATATCTTTTATTAAAAATAATGTGTACTTTGTTAATTTAATGTTTCCAAGTAATATTTGTTGCAACCCCCTCCCTCCCTTCAAATAACAGTTTTAAATTTGTGTACACCTCATACTTTTAAAATACCCTCCTTCACACAGGTAAAAACCTTTGAAAGAAACCCAGGCAGAAATCGGTATAGGCGGTTTATAATGAAAATGAAAATATTATATACTGATTTTCGCAATAACGTCACACCCGGAGCCGGACTATAACATATCATAAAAAAATTGAATCTGACCTTACGGAACTGTAACGCCTTGGGGAAGAAAGCCTCCAACGCTTTCAAAAATGAAGCCGCTTTATACGCTTTCGCTCCATCCAGCTACCGCTGCAACAATCCCACCTTCCAATTTCTGAAACGTAAGTTATAGTAAAATGTTTGGTTATTTTAATTTTTCCTCATTTATACCTTAAGCATATAGGAAAAGAATTGTGTTTGTAAAAAAATCCAAAACTGGGATGTAACCTGAATTATTCGTTTCAGGTGTTTATAAGGCCTCCTGATTGGTTTTCACAAAGTTGTTTATCTGCATGTGTTTGTGTGAGTAGATGTATGTGTTTATGTATCTGTTATCATCGTAGCTCTCAATGTATTTATGCTAGAGAGATGAAATTGTAAAAAAATCAGTCTATAGCTGTAGTTGTGCCATTCGGAAAATATTTTTTATGACGCCATTTACCCGCAATAATAACTCAACAAAAATTTCGAAAAATCATAATACGTGAAAAAATGATGAGCTTAGATTGAGATCGGGTACGCATATAGCCAAGTATAAGACACATTTGTGCCAAGTTTCATCTTATTATCAGCATTAGTTCAATTTTTATCAAATTACTTCGTATACGTTTTTTAAAAAATTGTAATAAACCGGAGACAATCTAATTAAGTTCAAATTTGGTACAAGTATATACCTTTACGTAATAAATAAGTACACTAAGTTTCGTTAAAATAAGACAAGTATATCAATGATTTTTGTTGGATCATAAAAGTTAAGCACCATTCAGCATGGTCAGTGCTGTATGCGTGACCACTGAGAATGAAACGGATGCATTTACTATCTGAGAACGAGAGAAGCGAGTCCGAAGCAGGGATGATGAGCGTATCAAATCCGATGTGATGAGGAAATGTCCGAGGTATCCAGTACCCGATTTTTTAATAACTATCGATAGAACTTATTAAATGTGACTAAAATAGTGTTAAAGGTGTGTAATACAATAAAAATTAATACAACAGTACATTAATACAATAAAATAAAAGTACCATAATTTTTAAAAACTTATAAGGAAAATGAGTTCTGGAGTTTCAAGTAATGAAATAAGACAGTAGAGTCTCTCCACTAATGATATATATTTGACATAGCTAGCTTTTAATTAATTATAAATCAATAATTAATAAATCTATGTAAAATTTTATACGAATTTCACTTGTTATTAGTTTAGATCTATCAATTGTGATACTATTCAATGTACAAAAATACAAAAGATTTACCAAGGTTCACACCAATTAAACATAATGGTACTTAACACTTCTTCTAGCATTGTTTAGATTCAACAATGCTGCAGAAGTATAATTAAGAAAACTATGTTTAGGGATGTGAGGACTTCGCTAAGTCACAACAGAACACTTTGCTGAGTTTCCATGCTTTAGTTAAAATTTTCCAGCTACGGGTCATTTGGCTTTTAGCTTGATAAAGCAAAGAAAGTAATCTTAGAAAGCTTGTAAGGGTAACTGGGAAAACTTTACAATCTTTAGTGGTTCTCTTTCAGCTCTCTAGGCTCGTTTACAGCTTGTGTCTTGTTTACCCCTAAAAACTTTCTTCAAGTCAAGAAACAACAAATTTGTGAAAAATACACCCACTTTCATTAAAGAAGATTCTTCAGACCTAACTCTTTGGTGGAGTTACTTAAAAAGAAATCACGTCACTGAAAGTTTTAAAGAACGTGGATAAGGACTTTTCTTTTATATCAGAACGTTGCCTGCATTGATCAACTCCTACTTATAATATTGATGGATTATACAATTTTTTAATTTTCTTTAAATAACTAGATACCGATTAGAAATTACTAAAAATTAAATTTATAACTAAAAGTATGCTCACAGAGCTAAAAAACAAATAAGGAACAATTACTCATAGAGATATTTTTACTAAAGAAGCTCCAAAGGTTATATTTTGAAACATTGAAAAAATAACCTGATCACCTTAGCTTATAAATATAATCAAATAATCAGAACAAAGTTACAGTAACTTACATAGGAAAACTTTATGATTACAAATCAATACACAAACAATGAGCCTCTAAAAGCCCCAAACTTATGTTTCAGACCTCTAGTATATATCTCTATGGAATTACTAGTCTTGATAGTGCTAGATTTACATTAAGCTGATATTAAACTTAATACAATTACTGGTCTTTTAAACTTACCTGATGTTATCAGTGTTGTCAACAGTCTTGTCCTGCTTAAATCATAGAGATATTATTACTAGAGGGGCCCTATTAATTGAATTTCGAAACATCGAAAAAGTAACCTCACCACCTTCGATTATAAATAAAATCAAATAATTAGAACAAAATTACTGTAACTTATATAGAAGAATGTTAAAAATACAAATCAAAACACAAAAAATGTGCGGCAAGCCGAAAACTATCGATTTATTATAACCTTCACTCACTCTTGAAGGAGATTTAATGAGGTTACACAGAGCCCCTGAGAGCCCAAAATGATGTTTCAGGCATTTCAATGTATTGAGATAGGTAATGCCCCCTCTAGTAAATCACTCTATGGCTTAAATAAGAGAAAAATTGTCAATTTATTGTTGATTATTTGTCGTTGATTTAGGAGCACATGAGTCGACATGAAATTCATAAGGCAATGTGATCAAATTATGACGTCACTCCTTTTTGGTAACTTAAAAATCAAAACAACATTCATGTGTTTAATATTAATACTTGTCTTTTTTCGTGTTTGTTTCCCTTTTCCTTTTCTAATGTGTTTCAGTATTTTATTTTATAGCCGGCAAGTTAACTATACATTTTAAAATCTATTATTTAGCGAATTATCAAAGAAAAAATGAGCTTATGAGATTGGGATCATGGAGGGGGAGGGAGGTAGATTTTTTTTGGAAGTGAAGGGGGTCACCTGATTTTAAGAATTACCTTCGGTAGCTGTTTCTGTTTCTCACGTCAGTTCTTGACGGAACGCATTACTAATATAATCAATCAGAGAAATGTACGGAATGAAGTAAGTAAATTTACCAAATCCTAGTTAAAATGTGTTAGAACCCAAAAAAAGCTACGAAGCTCACTTTTTTGTATCTTTAATATCTAAAAGGTAAAGAAAAAAGCATAATACCAAAGCTCTAATTGTTCTATCCCACCTATTATTTTACGCCAAAAAATCGTTTAAAACTAAAGGTCTACCTCAATAGAAAAATATTCAAGCGTAGACAATTTTTCTTTAAAGCCGTCTAATCTTTTATTCAATGTTTAGGGAAAAGGGTCCCGCAAAATTTATTGTTCAGTTAAACGACCAAGGTGGGTATTTTTTAAGCACCTTGGAATTTTTTTGGCAGTTCCGACTTTAGTGGTAAAAAAGGAAGTTTATTTCTATGAGTAAAGGGCCTTTGAATTTATGCTCCATATGGAAAATCTATTTTTTTTAGCCAGACTAAGACATTTTTTTTATGAATAAACCAAATATAATACAGCGTGGATTTTCTTTGCAAATTTTCGCAAAATTTAAAAAAAACATTCAGTTTCAATGAGAATAATTATTGCATGAAATGAGAAAACGACATAGAGATATTAACACTAAAGAGGTACAATTTTAAAAACATCGAAAAGTAACTTGAACTCTTTGATTAATACAATTCAACAGTACAACATTACAGTAACATAAACATACAGATCGTTAATAAAAGAGGAAGAAGTCTCTCCACAAAAATATATTTCTTTATAGCAAAGCGCTTTCAACCGAACAAGAGGCCATCATTAGTGCTAACCGTTAAATAAAGAAGAGGGTGATAGATCAGTCTTACAGATCAGATATCAAAGACAGACTCAATACAGATCGTTCTTAATACAAACGAAACACAAACAATAAGCATAGGTTAGTTCAGTAAGTTAGTAGATCATTTAAATACTTCGTTCAACACATATGACATATCGTTCTACATATGTGCTAAATCTCAGATTGATTCCACCATTTTTTCGCGTTTTATGATTCATTATTCATAATCATTATCATTCATTACGAGTCATTATTGCATCATTTAAAACAAAGCCATTTAAAACAAACTATTTCCATCCTATATTTAGTATTTCTGGTCGTAAATCAATAGTCCACGATAGTGTAGTTAAATTTAACTGAGTTTTGATACAGGTTATTTTGACCTCATAAAAATATTAATATTTGAATAGTACAACTAAAGCTAGACTGATTTTTGTACAAAATTTCAACTCTAGTATAAATACACTAAGAGCTACGATGATAACAGACACATACACACACATACAGACAGACAACTTTGTTAAAACCTCATGGAAGGTCTTAAAAACACCTTAAACTGATCGTTCAGGTTACATCCCAGTTTCGGATTTTTTTGCAAACAAATACTTTTCCTATATACCCACGCTACGTTAAAAATGAGGAAATGTCAAAGCAGTTGTCACATTTGTTCGCTTCTAAAATACTTCACCTCTTTTTATGGAATATAGGGAGGCAATGAATAAAATACCGTACATCACAGACTTTTAAGAAAGACCGGTTATTTAAAATTCTTTTACTTTTTCTTTAAAATGTTCTCTAGTCTATTAAAAAAGTTGTTTTTGGCATGGTTGAAAGTTTATGTTATGTCTATATCTATAAAAGCTAACTCTATGAAACCCCTCTATTTTATGACTGAAAACTCTGTGATTTAATACTCTTTCCTACAACTACTATCAACTACTACAAGCGTGCTAGAAATTAAGCTGTCAGTTTGGTTTGAGTCGTTAAAACGGCTGTAAACAAACTATTTTCATCCTATATTTAGTATTTTTGGTCGTAAATCAATAGTTTACGATAGAGTAGTTAAATTTAACTGAGTTTTGCTACAGGTTATTTTATTAGTATTGCCACAATAGATGCACCGTACGTATGTTGATGATGGCATAATGTCCGTTGTTTTCTTTACCTTTAATGAAGAGCTGTTTGGTCCAGCAATACGTTTCATGGTGTGTAATTGTTGAATAAAGTCGCAACATGGAACTAAAATTTTCATTAGTTTGGAAAATCATGTTTATTATGTTAACCTAGATAGATCGCTAAATTTAGAAGCTATGTTATCAGAGATTAGAAGTTATTAAGGCTAAATTTGGCATATTCAGATTCTAATATTGTTATACTCTAAGAAAAAGAATAAAAATAATATTTCAATTATGACTTGAAAAGAGTAAGAAAAAAATGGAATAACAATTATTAAAGAAAAGTTGGAAAATCTGGGGGGGGAAGCAAAATACATAAATAATTGCCGGTGAAAGGTTATAGCTGCGGTTGTAGGGTTGCGTTTATGAAAAGTTTTTAATTTTAGGCTCAGACGGAATCTAATAGTTTTACAGAGACATACAATTAAGCATTCCATCATAATTTTAATATCCAATGGTAAATGCTTCTGTTGCAAATAGAGTTGAGTGGAAAATATGGATCACCAATTTTGGATTAGAGAAATTTGACTTAGCATGAGCTTTATGCTAAAACACTTGGATCGTCTAAAGTGTCTCAGCAGAGCAAACGTAATCCTAAGTAAAATGTTAAGGGGGGTTTTAGTCACCTTACTATATACATATATATGTATATATGTATGTATGAGGTCAATGTGACATTTATTGGAGAGAGGGCTGATTGTAAACCGGGGTGCTTGGGCCCCCCCCCCCCCCCCCATAGAATCACCTTTGCAGCAGAGCTTCAGGTTTCTTATTTGGCATGCAGAATTTCCTTGAAAAGCAACCAGCAAGATTGGTTGATAGAACAAGTATCGAATTGGAAAATTTATTTAATATGAAACTTATTTAAGATGACTGACTAAAATATTTGAACATCATTTACAACAATATTTAACTTGATGTTGAGATGGTTCTGGTGTCTTCAATTTTTACGCTATATAGCCTATAGTTCAGTTGCAACTTCATTCATACCTTAGCTATAAAAAGTAATATATTTGCTGTAAAGCTCCGAAACGGGGATTTCATCTTTATTATCCGTTGTAGATGATTTTATAACCTCCTGAGTAGTATTCTCCAAGATTTCTGTCAGAGTGTAGTGTGTATGTGTATGGTATTATTGTGCCTCCCAGTGTGTTTATACTAAAGCTCGCAAAACAAATTTTCAGGTCTAGCTTTTGCGATCTGAAAAATATTATTTTCATTAAACTGTAATTAATGACAGCGAAATTTGCAGACATTCTTAAAACACTAATTAATTTGAAATTTGATACGCATATAGTTCAATATGTTTCATTTTATTATCAGCGTAAGTTCAATTTTTATCAATGTGTGTGAGCGTTTTAGAAACATATTTAAAAGTTAGAAAATCATTCGATGGAGTTGAATTTTAGTACAAGGATATTACTACCTATAATTAATGCAGCTAGTATACTAAGCACCCACGGTTTTTGTCGAATCACTTTTGTTAAGGAGTATCAAGCGTCGTCAGTAAGCGGATGGGTTACCGCATGGATTAAAACTTAGATTTCTTGTGCTAGGATTAGTTTTCCATGCGAGATTGAAGAAGAGCGTAAATTAGGTGTTTTTCATATTCAGGACATGCTGAGCGAGCACGAAATAGTGAAGAACTCCGATTTGACGTTAAGAAGTTACAAGATTCCCCAAATCATTTTTTTTTTATTTCATCTAACATCTCATGGCAGTATAACAACAATCATGGACTTTCTAAGGAATCTGTCCTTAGAATTTTAGAAGAGATGAGAACCAATTATACAATTACTGATCATAACCTCTTTATTTAGAGTGGTAACTCTACTTCGCCTTGAACTCTCATGCTTTAAAAATCAAGCTTAGTAAGCATTGAAACACAACAGTAACAATTCTTTTGAACTTTTTTTTCTTCAAATTATTATTTTCTTTGAGGTCGAATAATTATTGAAGAAAAACAATTGTTTTAAACTTTAGAAAAACGAATTCTTCTCCAAGTTATAAAATCTCGTTATTAGAGTCTATGATCCGGGACTTAGAGCGAGACATTTTCCGGTTGTTGACTCCCCCCTCCCCTGTAGCTTTATCTTGGAGTTTTTACCAAATTTCACCCTCCTCTGCCTCCTCCAGAAACTGCTTACCATCTATCATACTCTTAAACAGGTTAAATACAATCTGTCATCAGAAGTTTTTCGGTAATAAATGATAATCGAATTTTCCTCAAAACTCCAAGGTATATTTCCCCTCATTCTCCAGTGACATGAGAGGTGATGGAATGTAAAATATTTATAAATTGGAGAGATCTTATAAACTTATATTTTTATAAATTATCATGGTACCTGAAAGTTTTAATAGTAATAGTTTTAATAGACTACTATTTTGTACTTTTAAAAGTGTTCTTTCTCACGAATTCGCGCAGAGAAAATATGCTTATGAGGTTATTTTATTCGCTTTAAAGTTTTTCTATTTTATCAATACGAATTCACCCATCGGGGACATTTGTTTTGAGTTGAATCGGAGTATTACGAAAAAATCGAGGGCATAAATCCAGAAGTATCCAGGTTTGATTCATTTTACCATCTAGTACTCAAACAGCTGATGTATAATTTTTTTATATTAAAGCTATTTACATTAATGATTTATTTTCAGTAAAAATAAAAATCAGTAATAACGAATCTGGATTCGAACACGCTCAGTTCAGTATTTAAATTAAATTCAAGTCCAATTTACCAAAAAAGACCTTAGTAGCCGAAAATTCCATCCCTATATTTCAAGAATACTGCTTAATTGTCGGACTAGTCTCAAAAAGTTTTTAAACCCACCAGCAGGTAACTGAAAATATTTTTTTAGACTTGTCAGTAGTTATAGTATTTTTTAAGTTGTTAAAAACATGACAGAGCTATAGAAGCCTAGTTTCATACACGACACCTTGTATTTGGGGCCAGGGCAGTACCTCAGCTAATTCTAGCTTTATAAGGCTCCAACGTTCCATATAAGGCTAATGCTGGCACTGACGAAACCTCCTTTTCTAGAAGCAATTCGGAGCATTTTCTACCACCTTGTATCTTTTGGCTGAATTAACCAAGAAACTTACGATTTGTTTAACGAAAAGATTATGTCATAGCAATATTACTTTTAAAATTACAACTATTTATTAATATGTATTGGCTCTGTCAATACATTATCTTTTAAATCAGTGGAGAGACTGTTTCTTTCAATTCCTTTTACAACTCTTTATTAATATGTATTGGCTCTGTCAATACATTATCTTTAAAATCAGTGGAGAGACTGTTTCTTTCAATTCCTTTTAAAACTCTTTATTAATATGTATTGGCTCTGTCAATACATTATCTTTAAAATCAGTGGAGAGACTGTTTCTTTCAATTCCTTTTACAACTCTTTATTAATATGTATTGGCTCTGTCAATACATTATCTTTAAAATCAGCGGAGATACTGTTTCTTTCAATTCCTTTTACAACTCTTTATCTTTTATAGTTCACGAGATATTTTGCTTTAAAATTGACTAATTTTGAACCTGACTAAATCACTCACTCACTCATCATAATTCTGAGGCACTTCTAAAAATCGTAGAAACTTCTAATTTGGGATGAGGGTAGAATTAATTTAATAACGCAGGGAAAATTGTCAAAGTTGCAGTATCTTAATCTGATCTCCTAAATATGTCCTCTGATATGAAAAATTCGTGGTTTATAAAGACTTCATCAACAGTTTAAGATTCATTATTTGTAACATAGAAATATATATGTCTAACAATAATGTAATTTTTCTATTATACTATACTCTATTAGATAAGTGATGAAAGTTATGATATCATATTTTACCCCTAGTCATGTTTTCACAAATCTTGGTAAATATAGATGTTTATTAATTATCCGCATCATATGCTCACACCAGACTTGCAAATTTAATAGAAAAAAAAATTTACTTAAGAACGCCAAATAATTAAATTAGAACTAGAAAAAATTATTTAGCACCTATTAAAAAACCTAATATTAAATTAAGGGAGAAATTCATGATTAATTAATTTTCCTTCTGCGTTCTTGTCAAGTCAGAATTATTTTTTTGTTAAACTTTGTTAGGCTTGTGTGTACATATAACGCGTTTATTAATTTAACATTTACATCTACCAATTTTCGAGAAAACGGCAATAACTTTTTACGCAAGACTTGGCAGCTCTTTTCCACGGTGTGTTTTTGTTGGGTTATATTATTTCAACTTACTTTAGTGCGATCTGGCTTATTGGGAAAAAGCCCTTTTACTTTAAGTAACACAACTTAAATATAAAAAAACCAAAACTAAAACATTTATAAAGAAAAACTTAAAAAGCTCTCTTAATCGATCTCTTAATGGACCCATTTATCCTTATTTTACCTTCAAACGCACTTAGAGATATTTTTCACCAATTTTAACTCTCTATCTCTCCAATTTTAGCTTTTCTCCTAATCCTTTTTTTCTTATAGAAAATCGGTTGTGTATAAAATGGAGCTCGTTTCTATTTAATTTGAAGTACATTAAAAGAAGAAGGCAAAGGAAATAAATGAAAATTTTGTAATTTTTAGAGTGTTTTCTTTTTTATTTTTTGCATTGATGTAACTTTTATTAAGTAGGATTAGATGAGTTCCTTTAAAGAAAAATAGATTTAACTAAACTAAATGTAACCCATCTAAATGTTCTTTGATCAATACCTGTATTGTATTCTTTTTTTAGTTTTAGCAAGAAAAACCCGGGAGTATAAACTGTCTATCTCATATAAAAAAATATTATACAAGAGTAGGTCGTAAAAACACCAGCAACGAAAAATTAAGTCGAAACTCGGTTTCGAATATTTATTACAAACACAATAATTTCCTATACCTAAAGTACAAACGAGGTAAGAAAAATGTGCACTGCATTTCGAAGAAAATTCGCCCGGCTCGCGGCCTGACCCGTTAAACAAAATTTAACATATTCTTGGCCGTTCGTAGTAAATGCGCACCTTTAAGCAAGCAGATGCCATCTTTACCGATATAGGTTCCCTGATGGAACACGCATTGCTGTTAAATTTTATAACGTCTTATATCATATATCATAACGTCTTATTATACTCCTTAATTATTCTTTGTCCCAAGCCTAAGGGCACCAAATATCATATAAATGCTACGCGTACCTCACTCCTTAGTTGGGTAGCCACTTGTACCTCACCCTCTTACCTCACTCCTTAGTTGGGTACGCCACGTGTACCTCACTCCTTAGTTTGGTACGCAACGTGTACCTCACTCCTTAGTTGGGTACGTCACGCGTACCTCACTCCTTAGTTGGGTACGCCACGTGTACCTCACTCCTTAGTTGGGTACGCCACGCGTACCTCATTCCTTAGTTGGGTACGCCACGCGTACCTCATTCCTTAGTTGGGTACGCCACGCGTACCTCACTCCTTAGTGCTATCTCAGCGTTAAATTAGTTGTGAAACGAATTTTGGACACAGCCCACAGGTCAAACTCCCGCCATGCTATTCAATTCATTGGCAATTTTTTTTCAAAGGAATTCCTTTATAGAAGACAATAAGGAGACAGTCCACTCCACCCTAGTAAATAGGACTCCAATAAGGAGGATTATGTGTTGAGAATATGTTTATGTTATTGATTTACAGGACTTTAATAGATTTTCTATATGAGGTTTCCAACTTAGACATTTTTCGAGTATAACCCCTAAATATTTATGTTCATTTATTCATGTAACAAACTCATCAGAGCGACAATCTAAAAACTTCACTCTACAATCACTTTTATGAAACTTGAGAGGAGCTGAGTGATTTGCTGAATTTTATTTAATAGTACTGATTGAGAAGTTTATGATTTTTGTTTTAGAAACGTTTAGGTGTATTTTTTAAATCATTTATTTAAAAGGATAATATCATTTTTAATCATTTCACCCATTTGTTCCCAACTTTCTGCTGAGTAGCTTAAAGCGGTATCGTCACAGAGCGCAGTTAGTTTACCCCAGAGTTTACCATCCCACAAATCATTGCAGTAGATGAGGAACATAGTACATGAAAGTACAGAACTTTGAGGTACTCCAAAGTCCATTTCAAGCCAATCACTAAGCTCGCTATCAAGCTTCACTGCTAGCACTCGGTTAGAGAGGTAACTTCTAAACCATTCATTAGCAAGACCCCTCACACCAGCTTACTCGAGCTTCTCTAAAAGAATAGAGTAGCTTTATCTAAAGTGTCAAAAGCCTTTTTGATGTCTAGGTAGAGACCAGCTGTTTTTTTATTACTGTTAATGTTCAGATATGTTAACTACAAGGAAACTACACAATTCTTAGTTTCTTTGCAAGTATGTAAGGTTAAACTGTAAACACTATATTCATAACTATAAATTTATAACCATAAATATTGAACTTTAAATGTATTTTCTCCTATGGCTAACTCACCCTGGATTAACTAGACAATACATTTCTGCTTATATCTTCTATTATGTGATGCACTATCAGTTAAGTCATTTATGCGGAGTCATATATTGGGTTTCACAATAGGATAATATGAAAAGAAAATCGAGATGAATATCCTAAATGCCATTTAGGAAATGAAGGATTTAAAAGGGGGAGGGACTTAGTAGAATAAATGTCCTTTTCAAGTTGGAAAAATATCGTAGTTTTTGGTTCATAACTTACTTTTTATTGCGTTAATAATGAAATAGTGACTAAATAAATCTTTTGTGAAAAATAGTAAGAACAAAAGATAAAAACAAGGGCTTTTTCCCTTTGACCGATTCGCGGGTTGGCCCATTCGGGACCACTTTGCCTCCCGGGTTGTATGGTGTCACGTCTAAAAAAAGTGTCAATTCATTTGTCTAAAAAATGAATTGTTTTATGTTACTCTAAGAAAAACTTTCATCAATTAAACAACAATAGTAGTTAGAGGTAATGCAGTTTATGTAGCTTGTAGGAGCACAATGAAGTGATTGTAAGCTGGCGGGGAAATTTATTAGTTTTATAATTATTATGCATGGTATAATTGTGCGAGAGACGCCGAGGAATGCATCCAGAAAAATCGGGTACAGGGTACCTCAGAACTTTTCCTCATTACATCGAATTAGGTACGCTCAACCTCCCAGCTTCGGACTCACTTCGCTTGTCCTCAAAAAAACAAGTCGTTAAATTTATACTGCAACACGCCTTTAGACTCGCTTCGCTCGACATCAGATAGTAAATAGATTCGTTTTATTTCTAGCGGTCACCCATCCAGGCACTGAACACGCTTGATGCAACCTAACTTTTATAATCCACCAAAAATTATAAATAGGATTGTTGCATTATAACGAAACTTAGTACACTTATTTATTACGTCACTTTCAACTCAATTAGAAATATTTTCTGATTATTTACAATTTAAAAAAAAAACGTATTTAAGAAAAAGGTTGGACATCCTAGAGAACCTATAGGACATCCCTAGGACACCCTATAGGACACAACCTTCTCTTAAATCATTGAAAAAGAGTGCAAGACTAATATTATTTAAAAAAACGTATACAAACCATTCAATAAAAATTGAACTAATGCTGATAATGAGATATAATTTAGGACATATGTTAGTCTTATACATGGCTACATGCGTGCCAAATGCCAATCGGATCGCATAATTTTTTCGAGTTTTATGATTTTTCAAAAAATTTGTGAGTCATTTTGGCGGGTTAATGACGTTATAAACAAAATTATTTTCTAAAAGCACTACAGCGGTAGAGTGATTTTTGTACATTTTCTTACGAAAAATCAACTCTCTACCATAAATAAACTGGGCGCTATGATGATAACAGACACACACACACACACAGACAACTTTGCTCAAATCACTTAGGAGGCCTTAAAAAAGCCTGAAAGGCATAATTCTGGTTTCATCCCGGTTTCGGCTTTTTTGCATGCACAATACTTTTCCTATATACCTACGGTATAAATGAGGAAAAGAAAAATTAAGTACAGGTCACCTCCCAACGTTTCCTAACCATACTAGATACGCTTCGCTCATCTGCTGACTATAAAGAACAAAATTAATTTATATTGCAGTACGTCTTCGGGCGTGCTTCGCATGTCCGAAGACAGCAAAATCGTCCTTTCAGGCACTGACCACGATAATCCTGTATAAAATTGTATACCAGCCGTCTTAAAATAAAACTTATTACACATATGTATAATATATAGGATACACATTAACCAAATTTTAACTTAGTTTGATTATTTTTAAATATTTAACAACCTTTTAAAATGTCGTATACAACTCATTCGATAAACATTTAACTAATGCTGATAATGAAATAACACTTTATTTGTTATAGGGGTACATTTGTCATTCTTATGTCAGACTACTTAATTGTTAGTATATGACTCTAACTAATTGTTAGTATGACAACCTAATTGTTAGTATATGACTAACTTAATTGTTAGTATATGACACTTAATTGTTTGTATACATGACTAACTTAATTCTTAGTATATGTGACTAACTTAATTTAGTATATGAATAACTTAATTCTTAAGTATACTGACTAACTTAATTCTTAGTTATGATAACTTAATTGGTTAGTATAGTGACTAACTTAATGTTAGATATGACTAACTTAATTCTTAGTATATGACTAACTTAATTCTTAGTATATGACTAACTTAATTCTTAGTATATGACTAACTTAATTCTTAGTATATGACTAACTTAAATTGTTAGTATATGACTAACTTAATTCTTAGTATATGACTAAGTATATGACTACTTAATTCTTTAAGTATATGACTAACTAGTTAGTAATAACTAACTAATATATGACTACTTAATTGTTAGTAATATAACTAACTTAATTGTTAGTATAATGAACTAACTTAATTGTTAGTATATAACTAACCAATTGTTAATATGACTAACTTAATTGTTAGTATAATAACTAACCTAATTGTTAGTATATGACTGACCTAATTGGAAAGCAACCTTGTTATAACCTTACAATGGTAATTCTCACAACTCCTTCAGCTTTGCCTAGTGAGTTAAATACATAAACACTTTGGCTTTACCAGGGAGTTAATGCATTAGTTCTCTCAACTTTGACCTTAGGAACCAATTAAATAGTTTAGGTAATAATATCAACTATTGAAATCTGGTTTAGTTAATATTTCTATTTCCTTTAAAGAAAAAAATAAATTAAAAAGGAAATGCAAAGGAAAAATGGATGGGGTAAAATAAAAACATTAAAGGAACAAGTTTTCAAAAACATTGCAGCTACTAAAACTATGAAACTTCCCCACTGAAAACACAGCTGGACAATTATCCACTATTTTCAGGAAATATGTGAAAATCTCTATTTATAGAGTATATTTAACCCTGTAATATTGGACATGGAGCACATTCATGAAATGTAGCTTCCTTGTCACTGATTGGTTATTTTTCTTTTTTAATTTATACCATAGGCATAAAGGAAAAGGACTGTGTTTGTTCTAGCAAACCGTCACCGACATTGCACCGGAATTATCCGTTTCATATGTTTTTGAGAGCTCTAAATTGGTTTTTACAAAGTTGTTGGTCTGCACGTATGTGTGTGTTTATGTTATATTTATGTTACAATCGCAGCACGCAGAGTTTTCATGAGGTATTTATAACTTGGACCAAAAGTCTGCTTTAAGTCTAGTTGCGCATGCGCAATCCGACCAATTATTTTCTTACCCCGTTATTAACAGTAAATATTTACACCAAAATTACGAAACACGGAGAAATAATTGCATCGTTTTGAATTTAAGCATAAAAATAGGTATTTCTAAGACCAATGTATTAGCTTAGTTTTATCACACTATCAGTATAGTTTAATTTTTATCGAATGACATGTTTATATTTTTAATTACCTAGGCAAAGGAGTTTGTACATATCTTAACTTCTTTATATTAAAGCTTTTGAGGAGGAATAGGTCCAAAATAAAATAAATATAACAAATTTTGCCGAGTTTTCGATATAATTTTATCTTTTTTAAGGCTTAACATATTAAATAATAACAAATAACAGTTACATGGTAGCTAACAAATAGATGTCTAAACATCTATTTGTTAGCAACCATGTAACTGTTTTTGTTATTATTATTTATTATATTAAGCCTTGCAAATAATACAATTATATCGAAAGCTCGGAAAAATTAGTTTTATTATTATGACCCTATTCCTCCTCAAAAGCTCTAATAATTTAAAATAGAGGTCCCCAAAATGTTTTTGTCTTAACTCCTATTTCCTATATATATATATATATAGTATATATATATATATATATATATATATATATATATTATATAATATATATATATATATTAACCCGGACGTACTAGAATATTATATATATATATATTAATATATATATATTATATATTATATATATATAATAAATTATATAAATAATTATAGTATTTATGGCATATATATATGCTATATATATATATATATATATATATATATTATATATATATATATATATATATATATATTTATATTATATATATTTATATATATTATATTTGTATGTGAGAGTAAGAAAGAAAACTTTATTTACTACGCATATAATATTGTATATCATTTGATACTACCGAGTATTGCAAAACATGAATAGTTGACACAATATTATTATGCGAGAGACACCAAGGAATGTTAGAACTAATCCCAGATGCAGCAATGCATCTTGCATGTTACATTCCTTGGTGTCTCTCGCACATTATATTGTGTTATTTAATATTGTCTCCATTATTTTGAATTGATTTTAGGGATAAAATTCAGTATTTATTTGATTATAAACATTAATACAAGCATAACAAGCTCAAAAGATGTTAAAAAGGTTAAGTGGAGGGGGAACACGGCTCAGTGGAGCTGCATTAATAAGAGAATTTAACTACAATAGAGTGCTGGAGGACTGAGAGTTAAAGTACTATAGAATGCTAGAGTACTGAGGGTTAGAGTACCAGGGAGGACCGCAATACCTTAAAAATGAAATATATCAAAGGAGAGCAAACCAGACATAGCTTTGTTGCCCTGGCATGCTTTGTATTTGTTTCCCTCTTTACTTTGGTTGCATTTTCCTCCTGCTTCTCGCTTTCCTCTAATGTTTTCCTCCCAAATAATACATCTCTTTACTTAATTTAGTGAGAAGTGCATTTATGGACTATAAAGGTTGTAGCCTGGGGCATTAAACGGGGGCGTTTAAATTTGTTCTACCATGAACTTTATTTTTTGCATTAAAATTCGATATAAATAAATTAAACTAACAAAACTCGGACTGCTGTCTTCATTATTATTTTCCTAAATTTTATTATTTGCATTTATATATATATATATATATATATATATATATATTATATATATATTATATAATATATATATATATATATATATACTACTCTCAGTTAATTGTATTTAGTAGTATCGTTTCCGGCTATTACACTAAAGTTAAACGACGTAAGATTAAGAGTTCCGTGAGCTTATGAACAAAACTAAAAAAATAGAATAGTGAATTCCCTAAATAACTAGTGCAAGTTCAAAAAAATCGATTTAAAAAAAAATAATCGAGTTTTCTCGATATTTTAACAATGGCTGCCACTCTGCAACTGACAGAAAATTGTCAAATGTCTGTCGGTGTTAAACAAATCCTTCGTGTTGTTTTATTCGCGTCCGAAAAATAAATTTTATGTTTTTGTTTTGTTTGGCAAGATAATAGTTATTTATGCACCTAGTGAATAATGACCCCATTATAACCCTGGTCAGTGTAATGATTCCTAAGGCTGAAAGCCGAGGAATCATGATTTATAATCCCGAGGCGCAAGCCAGGGAATTATTTATTTTAATCCCGAGGCTTTAGCCGAGGGATTAATTACAATCAGCTCCCGAGGCTTGCTAGGAGATAATTTGACGAGGGTTATAATAGGGATATCCGTGGTGCATACAAAATGTTATCTCCAGAAGAAAACAATATATAATGAATATATATATGAAACAAAAAAAACTGTATTTGTTATATATAGAATCATGAAACATATTATACTATTTTATGCAAAATTAACAAAAATATATTGTATAATATATTATACATACAACATAACCACATACATACGTACAAACAAATATCATAATAAACAAAATATATAAATACCTAAATAATGCTCTATTTTACCGTATTTGCTTCGTCATCTATTCAAGACGGTTGAGGATTATCGGGATATCGGGAAACAATTCATCTATGTCGTTTACTTCATTTCATTATCACTTTCCATTGTAAACAACCGCACTAAATCCTTTTATAATAAATATAAGGATATTACTTGAATAGAAAAACTTAGTAAAAAGTAGATATTATCGCAAAACAGATTGATAAGCAATTATTTGTTTTACAGACAGCTGGGTTTTAATGAATCAGTGCTGCAACAATACTTTGTTTTACTTAAAATTCTTTACGTAGATTTTGAATCTGTAATTTTAACTACTCAAGTTGTTAACTACTAATTAAGTGGGTTAAGCTGGATTATACCCGGCGGAAATAAAAATTATTATTCCCGCCGGGTTATAATGACGGTCATTACTACATAAAAACAAGCCCCGAAATGTTTTGATTATTACCCTTCTGGAGATAATCGAAATTTATAAGTTGATTCAATGGGATGTAAACAAACCAAGCGCGTTCGGAGGTTATAACCTGACTTTTATTAATAAAGTGTGACGTCATTTCAGGAATCGGTTTAGGCAGAAAAACTACTAAACGATTCCGGACCAATTCGGAACTATAACTTATTCATGAAAACTCTCCAATTACATCACCTTATAAATTTCTAACATCTTAATTGTTTGGAACGAATTTCTGTCACACAAAGTAACCTTCATCAATGAAAGGCAACAAGACATTAGGCAACGCACTTTTACGATTACAATCGTCGCTAAAATTAGTCATAGCGGTCTAACGTTTCTTCTTTTGACATTTAAAGTCGTATTGAAAGCCCGAAGCAGGTGGTTTCAGCTTCAGCTATTTGGTTTTTCCTTTGCAGCGCTCGACCCTCAAGGTAGCGTATAAAATAGTAAGCATGTCGGTTATAATCGGTTTAAAATCTGAACATTTTGATGAAAAATAAAAAAGTGGCAGTATGCGTTTAGCGTTATACAGCTTTCGGTCTGGAAAAGTCCAGCGGATTTTTCTTTATTACGGTCGAAGCACAACACCCGTAATATAAGACTCAATAGTCGATAACACAATATATCATTCGATTGAAGCATCCCTGCCTCAAGAAGTAGCATTCACTGTTTCTGATTGTTTATAAAACCTACCTAATACAAATCCTGACTATATTGACTTCTCTCATAGAGAGGCATTTGATAGAAGCGAATGTCGGAGTATAGAAGAAGAAGGTTTCAAAAACCTTCAGCGTTTTTTTGCTTGCTGGAAATGCCAGCTTGTTGGTTTGCTTTATTTACAGACGAGCATATAACTAAACTTTGGCATAGAAAATTGCCGACTATGGTCCAAATGGCAGTGACAGCGCCAAAAAACAGTTGCGGATTATTGACAACAATTTATTAATCCTATTAATTTATCAGTATTAAAAGTAAGATGTATTAGAAATAAGATCCTAGCCGCTGGGAAATATTTTTTTAAATCACTAAGTTAGGAGAATGTAGATATAACGTTTTATATGGTATTTATTTTGAATAGTTAGTATTTTTAATAAGTGACTCTCACTTCTTACAGTACGACACACGGCTAAAAAATAATGCGAGGGAGCCAATAAGGTTAGTTCTGGATGTTAAACGAGTCAATCAGGCCAACCTCATTGGTTCCTAAACATATTTTTTCACGCTGTCAACTGATTTTAGCCGTGTGTCGAACTATAATGCTTAACTTTGATGATCACTTCCTAATATCTTGGTTTGTATATAATGACATTGTAAAGTCATTGCATCGTATAATATACTTAGTATAATGGCATTGTAAAGTCATTGCATCGTATAATATACTTAGTATAATGACATTGTAAGTCAGTATAATATACTTAGTATAATGACATTGTAAAGTCATGATCGTATAATATACTTAGGTATAATGCTTTCACCGTTTTTCAGAGATTTATATTAAAATTTTTGTTTTTAAGCCAAACATCTTAACCCATAATTATTACTTTAAGAACTCTACAAAATATTTCAATGGATTTTTTTGTTTTTGAAGATGGATTAATGTCTAAATGAGATTTTATAATAAAAGTAACAGGAAAAGTTAATTATTTTAATGATCCAAAGTAATTAGTATTAATTATCAAATAAAAAAGGGGAAAATTCAGATCGATGGTTTGGGTCATCTAACAAATTCTTTTTCTAGTTAAGCAAGCAATATTGCTCAAGGGGAAATGTGGGTGAAAAATGCCGTGTTTCTGGCCGGAAAACCCCTGGGGGGATATTTAGAGAATTTTCCTCAAATAACCCCTCCGAGCTCAAAATGATTGATTACAACTGGGAGTGAACAGGGATTCATTTGTGTTTTTTTTTTTTTCAAAAAAGAAAAGTTTTTCATGAAAAGATTTTTTAAACGCTAAGTACTTAGTGTTTTTCTTTTAAAGATAAACTTAGTGACTTAGCATCAATTTTTCCCAGAGCTAATATGAATTTCTAATCTTCCCGAGTAATTTAGCAGTTAAAATGTTTTAGAAAATTTTTTAAGGGCATTTGTAAAATTTATTTTTAAAATTATTAATATTTGTTTGAGTGATGTGCTAATAATAAATAAAAATAAAATAAATAAATAATTAAACGTGGCTCTAGTCCTTTCAAAAGCCTGAAGTCCAAGGTGATTCCAGACGTATACTGAGTATAAAAATTTACTCCTAGTGATCACCTAGGATCTAAATTAGAGACCTCTTTTTGAAAAACAGCAAAATCCCATTATGGTTGAAAACATGGTTGGAATAACAATGTATGTTGTAAAATATTTCTATATCATTGGATCGTTCTTAAATACTACAAAAATTATATATATTATATATATATATATATATATTATATATATATATATATATATATATATATATTATATCTGTGTGGGTGTACATAGTAGTAATAGGGGGGGGGGAGGCAAAGCTAGGCAAATAGGCCACGTTGTTGGGCCCTTCGGTTCAGAGGTGTGTTCATATATTGGATCATATTATTTCTAAAAGATTCGAGACATCATGAATATTTTGTTTCTGATATGGCTTCAAAACAAGGTATCACATATTCAGGTAAATAGAAAGCAAAATTGATTGATAGTGGTTTTAGCTGAATAAACATTGACAAGATTTATATTTTTAGAATCAGGAGGATATGATTGGTTCAATTGATCCCCTCTCCCCCGTCCTCCACTCACAATGAAAATCCGCTAACAACTGTTATTATAAAAGAGTATTATTATCTTGAACAATTTATTGGAAATTCGATGTTATAAGTTCTGTGATCCGCGATCAAGCAGGGACTCGATTATAATATGTGCTTTGATACGAAGCCCTGCACTGAATTAAACAAACCTTGCTTTCACCATTATGCAGGGTTCAAGTCTTTCTATTTTGCTCCGATTATTTTCAATCATAGTGGCAGATATTTCATTCAACACAAAAACTATCTAAACAAGCTACAGACTGAATAAATGATAAGAAAAGCTCAATCGATTTCCTCTTGAACTATGAGAAACTATGGGGAAAATCATGAGCAATAATTTCCCTGTCAGTCCAGACATCCATTTACCGGGATATTTCCAATAATAGAGCATATTTTCTCGGTGAATGATATTTGTTTTTAAACTTAGAACGAGCTTATACGGAATTATTTATTTTATCTATCAAATACTCAGCTTTACAGACTATCGATCTCATTTTGAATATATTTTATGTACAAACTATATTTTTTACAAACAATCTTTTAACTTATTTTTATAGTACTTTTTTCTACATATAAGAATTAACATTTGCTACTGCTAGCTGTTTTTCATATAACATCTGTCTCACTATATGACTAATATAATTTATTATATATATATATATTATATAATATATATATATATATATATATATATATAATATATATTATATATATATATATTGTATATATGTATTATATATAATATATATATATATATATATATATATATATATATATATATACATATGTATTATTTATAAGGGTTGTAGGAGTATTACAAGTACCTGACATCGCACAAGCTCGGAGCCTAACGTTTCTTTCAAAGGGCAGCACATGTAAGAATCCTGGAAACTGGGTCTCGGTGGCAGACACACGATTTTCACCAACACACCTAGGACAATCGGAACCAAGTTTTAGTATGATATTTACAAACATTCCAACTACCTTGATAGCAACAACAAGCGAGGTTTCCATCAGGGAGTAAAGGTACTATACTCCCTGGTTTCATACACATAAAGCAACGCCGCAACACACCAGCTAGTCCCTTTATCAATTTATAAAAATATTAATGTTATTTTTGTCCAATCTCACCTTGTCAAAAGATAATATAAACTCTACCTTCGGAATATAGTTAGCTTTTAAAATAAGGAACCTATCTCTATCGACTCATAAGATAAAGCAAGACATTCTGACAGTTACGGGGTTTTACGTATTTAGGAATTAAAAAGAAGGCATGTAAGTCAAAGCAACACGGAGAAACATTCTGATATCCGTGATAATAACACGGGGAATAAAAATACTTTATAAATGAAGGAACAAAAACTTGCAAATATGAGAAAAGCCATACCGTTGTATTAAATTTATAACGCTACCCCGGTGAAACTAAAGAATATTAAAGATATGCAGGAATTTTCTTATGAGTGTTACGCTATTTTGGTTAAAAACCTTGAGTATAAAATGTCAGACTTGTATTCCAAAGATTATTTTAAGGACTCAAAAATAGAATTTTCCTTAAATTTTCAATTTTCTTAGTGTTGAATTCCATAGTTTAAAGGTAAATAAAATAAAAATTTAATTCTACAAAAATTTATAAAAAAGCGATATATTTTTGGAGTCATCCCTTCTTCACACAAGATAATGGGATTATTCCCGTAATATATAGTTTTTTTAAACTTTTGTGTAATGAAAGTGTTATTTATTTATCTTTAAGTGTTATTTAAAATTAGTATTGTTTTATAATTGCCGCTTTCGTGGTCGAGGTCGATTAAGCGTCTGAGTTTATACTGACTTTTAACACCACGGATGTCTAGGGTTCGCATCCCAGCTTACGCTCTTAAGATTATAATTATTACCTTGAGATTATAAGCATAATCTTGAATAGTTATATAATTATACAAGAATATATTATTATAATTTTAAAAAAATAATTATAGCCAAATTTGAAATACTTGTAGGGTAAAGGGTACCAAGTAAGGTAGTTCCCGCTAAGAGTTATCCCTGATGAGCCACAAAGCTTTAAACCACAATTATTATTATTTATACTTTTATAATTAATTAGTTTGCTTTAAATTTAGTCGTTGATTAATCATTGTTTTAGTCTCTGATGAGGATTTACTTATTTTATTTACTTTTAATTATTGTATATTTAAGTTTATTAGTTTTATTGTGTATCGCATGTGTTTAGATTGTAAGATTGACGAATAGGAATAAAATTTGATAGATACTTATAACGAAAATAAAGTATTTATTAATATTATTAGTATTCGTCACCATTGTATATAATTTTTAATTTATTTAAAGACACTGGATGGGACTGAAATAACAACTTCTTACTTCTTTAAATGACTATATCTCACCTGCTGTCGGCGAAATATAGTCATTTAAATAAGTAAGAAGTTGTAATTTCAGTCCCATTCAGTGTCTTTAAATAAATTAAAAAGTATTTATTTATAAACTAGAAATTTCTAAATAAGTAATAACTTACTACTTCTCTGAAACAATTTCCTCTTACAATCACAATTTAAACATGGTCTTTTAAACCAATTATTTGGCTGAACGTTTTTAGCCAAAGAATTCGTAAGTAATCTATCATTAGATTTGTTTTGGAGTTGTAATTCTTTAATGAAGATTATTGCTTCTTCGTACAAATGATGCGATAAAGGCTCTATTGTACGTGTGATAGACGAGTCCAGGTAAATGTTATATGCGACATTTTGCTGCTTCTGCGATTCTTTTATTTTTGAAGTGAGTGTTTTTGCAGAACAAATTCTAAAACACAATATGATTGTGTGAGAGACAGCTAGGGATGTAACAACATTTTATGTTACGTCTAAGACCTTTTCCATCATTCGACATTCGTCATTATTGACGAATGTGTGCGCCTGACAACTCATCAGGGCGCCGACAGAGCCTGACTGTTAGACATAACAAAACAGAGTGGGACATGACATTACGTCGAGCTATCAATTATGACGAATATCAAATGACGGAACAGTTCCCAAATGTGGCATATTGCATTTTTTTACATTTCCCAAGTATCTCTCGCACAATTATATTACATCAACTATATTCATGTTTTGCAAAACTCTCCAGCTCAACAAATGAAGAATCAAAAAACTTCCGTGTTATAAAGTTTGATTAAAGCATCCGAATAAATTCGATTGAAAAATGTTAGCGCTATCTCTTAGAAAGGTACCACAACAAAACATTGTTAGTTGAAGAAATAGCGTTATAAAATCGAGTAAGAAATACGACTTACCATTACAACATTTAAAATGTCAAATAACTACAAACCAAGGGCCACAAAGTGACCTATTCATTACTTGACATTAGAAATAAGCCTCAGGCCTAGTTTTCACGACAAACCATTTTCCATGCCTTTCCTTACTTAATATCCCCTTTTCCAACACTATGAAACCTTTATTCCAATTTTTACTCTTTAATTTTTTCCTGTACCTATTATTATTTATATAACTAGCTAAATTTATAACTTTATAAAATTAATCCCAACAAAAATACATGCGTGAAAAAAATAGCCTAGTCTAGCGTAATAAGTTCTAAGATAATTGAATAAGACAAGTCTTAGGTTCCCAATAATGCTTGCAAATATATGAGGTCTTGGCAATTTCTCTTTGGGACTTGGCCATTACGCAGCTTAAGGTAGTGTGGTACTAAACATTTTGTATAGAGTGTTGACATACGCTATAATAATATTTCAGTCTATTTAGTAAGCGTATTAAGCATTTCTGTGCGTGCTGGGTAATGGCCTAGTCACAAAATGAAACCGCCAAGACCTCATATACTTACAAACATAATTAGGAACCTTCGACTTGGCTTACTCAATGATCTTTATTACTAAACAGTTCCATTTTCTTTAATTAAACAATAGATAAATTGCGTTAAAATATTTTGTTATGTTCTGTCAAAATAAAACGCTCGATATTCTTAGATTTGGTGTGTGCTCTGCTAGGTAGCACTAGTTGTGAAACTTAGTACTTTAGTTTTTAACTTTCAACTTAGGTTAACATATTAAGTAGAAGGAACTAAAAATGTTAGATTTTGACAATTTTTCGTTAATTTTCATATCAACATTTATCTATATACCAAATTCAAGTGTCTACGATTGCTGGAAGTGCCTTAAAATTTCGATGAGTGAGTGAGTGTCAATACTACTTAACTTTGAGCCATTACATCTCAAACACCTGTGAATGGTCAAAGATATGAATTTAGGTAGAATGGAATGGGTCAGCTCAACAAGGTCTTTTAGTTAATATTAAAATTATATTTTTAATGTCTTTAATAAAAAGACGCGAGAGGGTGAAAATAGCCTCGAGATGTTTCCTGTAAAGGATGGTGCACCAGTGACCGCTAAAATTGGTGAGGGCACTGCTGTGCCCTCAGATCAGGGGCTTGACTTCCATATAGTTCTTACTAACAGTAAGTAAAGTTTTAAAGACTTAATCCTTCGTCGTTTCCATTGTGCGTTGTTTGGAGTCACAAAGAACATCCCTAAAGCATGGCAATGCAAATTTAACATAGGCCTGCTTTCTTTAGTATAACATAGACGCCCTAATTTCTAACATGCATAATTAATATGTAAGGTTGAAATGAAACTAAAATAACTTTTAGGTTAACTTCCGTCACTAAAATTCTAGAAAAGGTTTCCTTAGTCAGATAATTACTGTTTTTACACCTGTCCAGTCGAGTTAAAATTTAATTTAATACGTGCGAAAAAATAATTATTGCGAACCAAATGTTTAATTTAAACCTTGACACAGTAAAACTTTTACTGTAAAAAAATCTTGTTAAAAAAGATTAACTTTGAAAATTAAAGTTTCATCTATGATTTCCCTTTTTTTTGTCCCGTAAAACTTTTTTTTTAAACACTACTTTTTCTTTGTTAAAGTTGTTAAAACTCAGTTGGGTGTTTTTTCTGTTAAAAGTTTTTTTCGTAAGGTTGTTTGTAAGGAGGTTTTAATCCGGATCGGAAAGAGCGGAGTGAGAACGAAGGGGTAACGAAACAGGGAAACTGAGATACCTTGATGTCGGTGTTTGAAAATTCAGTTCACGTTTAACTGGTCCGGGACGGGGACCATCTCCACCGGGATACTTATAAACCTTTATATTCTCGGCTTTTTCTTCCACCGCTTCTTATCATTGTTTTAAAAGGATAATGGAAATTTCCGTCAAGTTTAGATATTTGACTGTCTTAGTCCGAGAAATAACGAAATTTGGAAAATTAAGACTTCCCTGGTACACTTAATCGTGAGCCCAGATATTCCTGAAATAAAAGTTTGCTTCAATTTTACAATCTATTTAAGTACAGCTTTGAAAGAAAGATAACTATATGCAATAATAGATATTTCTGGTTATAAGGAATAGACTGTAGGCTCTCATCGGTACTTCTTACCCATAATTATGAACTTGTTTATTCACTAATTGTTACATAAATATTCTAAATAATATGAAGTATTTTGTTTTATAACATATCTTCGGCCTCTTAGCAGCTTCAAGACCAAAGCACTGGGGACCTAAAGTTATTATTACTACAGGGGCCCAATTGTTTGAATTTTGAATCATCGAAAAAATAACCTGACTACCATCGATTCTCAATATAATTAAATAAACAGAACAAAATTACAGTAACATATATTTAACAACGTTTGAAAAAATATTAAAACACAGATAAAGTTCGGGAAGCTAAAAACAATTGATTTGTATAACCTTAACTCACTCTTTGAAGGAGATTTCAATGAGGTTACACAGAGCCCCTGAGAGCCCTGAGAAGATGTTTCAGGCGTCTCAATGTGATGTGCCCTCTCTAGTATATATCTCTATGACTGGGGACCACTTCGCGGCCACATTGTTATTGCTCTGTATTGATTGTCGTATTATTAGTCATACATGGCCACATAAATGCAGCTCAATAAATGGCATACAGCCTCAATAAATGGTATACAGCCACAATAAATGGTATACAGCCTCAATAAATGGCATATTGCCTCAATATTGGCATACAGCCTCAATAAATGGCATACAGCATTAATAAATGGCATAGAGCCATGATATTAGCCAGTTTCCAAACTAATTAGTCAAGTCTCGTGACTTTTTATGCATAGAATTATTTATGACAATCGTTACACTCTTCACTCTTTAACTCCTTAGAACCAAAGTTTTACACTAAAATGTCTTATAGTAGTTTTAAAATAAATTATAAAAAGAAATTATTAACTAGGTACCAATAATATGATAATTAACCATCATAAAATTTATTCTCTTTTAATAAACATATTCTAAAATAATAAATAAAAATGTAATGTTATAGAAGTGGAATCAGTCCAACTGACAAAATAATCTGAAAGAAAATTTTGCAAATTTTCTTTTCAATTGTATTAAAAAAAATCATTATAATTATAATTTTAAAAATATAATGATACTAAATTAACTATAATTAAAAGAAATTAGCTATTAAATAACTAAGTTTAGGATTTTTATTGAGTAAGATTTCATAGTTAAAACTATAAATTTATTGTATAAAAAAGATAATTTTGCATATTGTTGTAATATTTTATTGTATGTATTTTATGTAATTTTAATAAATAAATCGGCTGAAAATTTATCCACGTTGAATGGAAGAGAGGACCTTAAATAAATCAGTAATCAATCAATCAATCAATCACTAATGATGATAAAATTATTTAGACTGAACCATTTCATTGTCTTGTTATTTGTAATGTAAATTGTATATATATTAAGCTTCAGCTTGGTCCAAAATATAAACTATTTTTAGTATTTTTGTTTAAATTTTTGTTGAGTTGTTATTGTAACCTAATAACAGTATAAATATTTCATAATTAATACGGTTCTCTACTTTTATATGATTGAGTTTTGCGTACCAAGTTTCATTTGAATCCGAGAAAGATTTTGAAAGTTACTGTAACACAAAATAACTTCTAGGAACTCGTACCTACATAAATTTATGTTTGTATACACACCCACACACACCGGTTCCTGTAAAATAGTTTAAAAGTAAGTAGAATGAAAAATATTTAATTTAATTAGTACTTCAGCATGAAATGAGTTCCATTGAATACATGAAATATGAAATGAGATCCGATTGATCATGTGCACATCAAATTGTGTTTGGGCAGATGAAATTAATTATGATAAGTTGAGTATGTTAGTCTGGGTGACTAACTAACACTACGATTGGATGGCTACTTACGAAACTAACACTGTTATTGGAGAACTACTCTCGCGACTAACACTGTGATTGGATGACTACTTACGAAACTAACACTGTTATTGGAGAACTACTACTAACGCGACTACTTACGAGTTATTGGAGAACTACTCTCGCGACTAACACTACGATTGGATGACTACTTACAAACTAGCACTGTTATTGGACTACTAATACGATTGGATGACTACTTACGAAACTAGCGCTGTATTGGTGACTACTCTCGCGACTAACACTACGATTGGATGACTACTTACGAAACTAACACTGTTATTGGAGAACTACTCTCGCGACTAACTACGATTGGATGACTACTTACGAAACTAGCACTGTTATTGGAGAACTACTCTCGCGACTAACACTACGATTGGATGACTACTTACGAAACTAACAACTGTTATTGGAGAACTACCTCTCGCGACTACACTACGATTGGATGACTACTTACGAAACTAACACTGTTATTGGAGACTACTCTCGCGACTAAACTACGATTGGATGACTACTTACGAAACTAGCACTGTTATTGGAGAACTACTCTCGCGACTAACACTACGATTGGATGACTACTTACGAAACTAACACTGTTATTGGAGAAACTACTCTCGCGACTAACACTACGATTGGATGACTACTTACGAAACAAACACTGTTATTGGAGAACTACTCTCGCGACTAAAACTACGATTGGATGACTACTTACGAAACTGACACTGTGACTGGAATCATTCATTGTTTCTTTTTTCACCAAGCAAATCAATTTTCCTTGATTCCTGTATTTTTCCTGGAATTTTCTTGGATGATGTCAATGACGCCAAGATGGAGGAGACACGTCAAGATGCGAGTCACTAAAATGATAAACCATATTTCAAATAAATAAAACACATCACCGAAGCATTGTTACCAGATATTCAGGATTATTATGTTTTCGGTAACTCTGGTACGGCTAACCCCCTGGGATATTCATACTAACCATGGTAATTGAAACCTTTTCCTAAAAAAAACCTTCTTGTTTTCTTTAACTTTATTAACCATTGGTTTTCCCTGAAAAAAAGAAAATGGTTTTTAACTAATAGGGAATGAAGGCTTTGACGAAATTAATTATGACAAAAATGTAATAATCCCAGCCCGGACAGGCTAATAAGAGGTTATTAATTTTATAATTAAATTTTATTTAAAGGACATTGGACTTTTCCCTGCTCGAGGACTTTCCTAAGCCTCAATTAGTCTTATAAATATCAAGTCACCTTTGATTTCGAAACAAAATGAATGGAGAATACTCACAATCTGATTCAATAATTTGATAAGCAACAACTCTCTTGGTAGTATTAGTAGCAGTTGACAAGGGCGGTTAATCTTGGCATCAACATCTTGGCATATTCATAGCATAGGAGCTACACCTAAAAAACGTGACGCACTTTTTCAAATATTTTGACAATATATGTCAAATGATATAACTCGGTTCTGTTTCTCAAAATAGAATTTAGAGGAACCTATAGGTAAACACTTGAGTTACATTTCGACTCGATCAGTCAACTTTTCGATTTTTAATGATATTTAAAAAATTTTGATGATTCAGGAAAACTGGTTATCGTAGTATGAAAAATATCATCTTTCGAACAGCACAATTAGTCTTAAGTTCTGATTTGTTTGGCAAGTTTTTAACTCTTCAGAATGGAGACAGCGCGTGACACACATATACAAAAAGACAGCTTAGATCGTCATGAAAATATCTTAAACGGATAATTACGATAAAACCTTGGTTTGGGATTTTTAGAGTGAACACAATACTTCTTCTCATACCCATAGGAGGAAGTGAAGAGAAGTAAAAAAACATAGTCTGACTATCCAGAGTGGACGCCTTCATACGATTGCGTAAGCACAAAATTTTAGATCGCATTTTATTTTATTTATCAGATAAATTTTATTTAGAAATCCATAAGTTCTTTGAAATAAGTATTTTTGTTAGCCATGAGTGAAACTTAACGAGAACATGTTTTTAAGCTGATAAAAGTTCGAATAAAACGACTTTGAATCCACCAAAATCGGAAAACAATAACTAGAATTATGGCAATGACAAAACGACCAAAAAATTGTTTTTTTATTGTCAGATTTTTTTTTAAAAAAGGATGTCTACATTTTGTAGATTTTTAATGTCATTTTGCGGATGATATAGCTTTAAATAATGGAAACCAACAGGGAAACACATATTTCAAAAACCAAAAGAAATTAAGCGATTTTATAATCTTTGATCGCACGTAAATATGTAAAGGCCTTCAATGTGGATAAGCAGACTATGATTCCTCTTTAAAGTAAATTGGTTTGAAGGAGTAGAAAATGAGGGAGGAATTTTAGGTCTCTTTGACTATTAGCCTTTCTTGCAATGCACACATATGACTAGCAGATGCTACTGTTATGCTAAAAACCACGGATACGGGAAACCATTCCATACCACTTTGGACTCGCTTTGATTGCCTCACAGTATGAATATACCATACTTATAATTTAGTATTTAATTTAATATATTTAATATTTAAGATCCTTAGACAGGAAAGATCAGTCTTAGCCCCAGCGGTCTCCCATCTACTTTCGATCAACGCTTAATGCTTCTGTACAAATATGATCCGACACAAACCGTATATATACAACTGTACTGAATAACATTTGATGGTTATATATAGTACTACATCCCTGCTGAATTCCATATCGATCCGATCATTTATTTGTCTTTCCTGATCATTTTTGCTGACTCATTAATGACGTCATTAAAAATCTTTTCTCGGATAGCACAACGAGAATTTCAACGAGTTTCAATTCTCTAACACTCTGACTCTAACAGAAACACTATGGGTCAGACACTAACACACACGTCACCAACTCATATATACTTACAGATAGACACTACTTTGTCAAAATTACTCAGCAGGTCTTAAATACGTCTGAAAAGGATGATGAAATAATGTTTCGATTTTACATTTTTAGCGCAAACACAATACTTTTCCTTTATATCTGCGGTATGGATAAGGGAAAGTAAAATTGAATTATAGGCACGCGTTTATAAAAGTCATGTACAAGCAGTCAATAAATTAACCAAGCGTTTTCGCTACCCTTTGTTTGCGCTAAACTTGAACTTACTAATAAAACTACTCTTTTCTCAGCCATCCGTAGAAGTTCATCATCTTCACGCTAACTGAATTTTCAAAAGTGCCCATTAAGCGCTAAAGAGTTTAAAAGCACTTGAAATGCGCAGTGTTGGGTTAAAGTTGTCTAGTGTTTGCATTTAGAAACAATATGTTAAACTTATTCATTATTCACCCTTTCGCAGACCTTTAGTATGGAGGGGATTAAATACAACTAAACTCTAACCCTTCCAGCTTCAAAATTTGCAAATGTTCCCTTTAAGATATATAAAAATCTAGAATTTCTTATGAATGGAATCAATGAAATAATTATGCAAACATCATAAGTTTTTAAAATGATATTTGATTTTTTGTCGATTGATTTTTGAAATACTATTAAATTTCTCACGATAAAAATTAAACTAATTCTGATAATAGGGTTAAACTTGGCATATATGTTAGGTATGAATACGTAGATGTGGAATTTTAAAATAATCCAAACATTTTTGCGCATGGTATGAATTTTCAAAATGTTTGCTAAATCATAATTGAGAGGAGTTAAAAATAATTTTACAGATAGCACAACTTGACCCAAAGATAGATTTGTACCAACATTCAGCTCTGCAGCATAAATACACAGAGATGCACGATAATAACAAACACATACACACACACGCACAGATGCATACACACACACATGGAGATGTATTATATGTATGCATGTATTATATAGTGTAATAATAAATATATATTTATGTAAAAATAAATGTAATAATTGCATAATGTAAAAAGTGTAATGATTGTATCATTGTAATATAATGTATAAAAATAATAATAAGTTAAATTTTAAAAACACGTTTTGTATCTATCTATGATAGCAAATAATAATTTTATAAAAATAAATAAAAACATAAATATCTAAATGAATATTAAAGTAGATAATGAATAAATGTAAAAAAAAAATAAATAAATATAAAAATAAAATAATAATAATAATAAGAAAAAAGAGAAAGTATAAGAGTATACTTATAGAATTCCTAAATTTATCTAATTTTCTATAACATTATTGCTTATATAATTATCTACATAATTATTATTAGTATTTTATATTTTCACCTTATTTAGTTCCCTATTTCTTACAAGGAATGTAAGTATGACTATTAATAACGGGCAAAAATAAAAACTGAAATCTTGGAAACTCATCCAGAGACGCTGAAAGCCCTACACTTAGAATATTATTACGATAAAGTAAACTGCTGAAATGGGTTTTGATGAAACTAATAAGAAGAATTCATGAACAGTAATTTAAAGCTGTGATTTACCAATAAAGGAAATATATGTAAAATACAAAAAACTTCAGAATTGTAAATACTTAATTTTTTGTATTGTGCATTTGTATTTTATTAATAAATATATCAAAATTCCTAGAGTCCTAAGAAAATAAAATAAAAATGCAGCCTATATGCATGTAATATTCATATGGAGCATGCAAAAAAACACACATGGAGACACAACTTTGTAAAAACCAGAGAGGAGGTCTTAAAACACCTAAAACGGAAAATTCAGGTGAAATTCTAGTTTCAGATTTTTATTGCTGATACAATACTTATCTTATGTTCCTACTGTATACAGGAATAAAATTCATTGTACCCGAATAAAATTCAGGTACAGGGTACCTCGTTACTTTTCCCCACAACTTCGAAATCGGGTTCTTTGTCCTCAAAATGTAATAGTTATCCAAAGCTTAAGGTAGTATTACTTCGGTTCCGCTGCACATGGAGGCCGAACGTTATGTTAATTTATGTTTAAATAATATTTAAAATTGTGTTTTATCAAATTTTATAAATAAATGACACTTATGAGGTTGTTCGGATGGCGAAACTGGTGAGAGAGAGGAATGGAGGCATTGAACACCAATCAGCTTCTTGTTTTCAAATTATACATCATTAAAAATTTTAATACAAAAAACTTGTATACACTAAAGCAATAAATAGCTCTTTTCCCTAGTTTTAATTGTCTCTAATTACGCCTCAAAAATAAATTCTATTTACATTTTTCTTTGCTTCGCCTCGGAATAAAACTTTTGTAACTCTCTTAGATCTTTTTTGTTCAATAAACCAAGGTTTTGTATTTTCCTCAAGAACCAATTGAAAGACAAGGGAAAAATAGCTTTATTTGCTCCCTTGATGCATAAATACTTACTATTTTTATGGTAATAGCTGAAGACTTAGTAAATATGGTTCAATTTTGTTTCTAATAAAATTTAATACAATACTATACATTTTTGATTATTTGGGCTGCATTGATGTGATATCTTAAGGATAAAACGCCTCTTTAATCTAATCTAAGTAAATAATGTATTTGACTATTTAAAGGTGGCTTGACTTTGTGATTGAGTTTTACTTTTGATTGATCTCCCAATCACAGATGCCTCTATTGTTAATCACTCAAACTTAACTCACTAAATTGTGATTAATTACAAAACATTTTGATTAAATCGTGTTTTCAAGAAGTGACAGACAATATCGGATCGGTACTTGATTAACAAGAGAAGCTGAAAATCCGGTATGAAGAAAATCAGCCCTAAACAAGAACCCTGAGGAAACCCAAAATGAGATATTACAGTTTAAAACCCCTCTCTTTGTTTTTTAGACTGAAATTTTCAAGTGATTACCCCTCTACCCAGTCCTCACGCCTCCCTTACCTGTGATTTATACACCTGCAGCAGATTTCGCCCCCTAACCGCAAACTAAGCGTCTGGTCTCTCTGCCTTTGCATTCCTGTTTACCACCGAACTTCAACTTCCTCATATATAAATTAATCCCTTAAAATTTAAGTAAATGTTGCGTGTGTTTACGACGTGTATTCCTTGAAAGACAAAATCAAATACCGTATGGTTAAAGGTTATATTGTTAGTATAATACCATAAATTTTTTGACACTACCATATAAAATATGTGAATCATTTATAAAATAAAATTTATAAATTAAATATTAACGAATTTAATCAAAATTATTAAGTTATCACTTGGTTATACACTAAACCCTTATAAACTGTCCTGTAAATAACTAATATTTGGTAGATTGTGTATACAGGGATTGATGTGACGTGGATTTGACTTGAACTCGTAGAGATAATATGACTAGAGAGGCCCTGATGGTTAAATTTTGAAACGTCGAGAAAGAAACCTCAACACCTTTATTAATAAAATAAAGCAATAAACAGAACAAAATTACAGTGATGCACATCATTAAACATTTTTGACGCAAGACACATTCAATGTGTGGTAAGCCGATGATATACTCAAAACAAAGAGATGGTTACAATTAGGTTTCACAGAGCCCATGAAAGCCTCAGAAAGATTATCCATACATCTCAATGTATTAAGATAGGGTATGTCCCATTTTGTAATACATCTATAACATATGCTTGAACAAAGCTTCGCAAGTAAATGTATACAATACTTTATTGCTCAAGTCTAATATTATGATGCAGAAAAGTCAACTTTCCTGACGTGACGTTAGAAGAAGAAGACCACAAGATTCCATTACATCGTGGTCATAACATCAACTCCAAGTTCATTTTCGCTTTCTATTGTTGCGGTTAGGGTGTGGATCATATTTCGACCTTGCACTCCGTAATGAGCTTCCAACTTTCATATCTTGTTGGAATAGCTTAAAATACAATGGGTCTGTTCAAGCCTATTTGATAATATCAATGAAAATGATTCATGTTAAACTTTTTTTGTAATTTAAAGGCTTGTAACCCCGTTAATATATATATATATATATATATATAATATATATATATATATATATATAATATATATATATATATATATATAATATATAGTGATTATTCTGTTTATATATTTCAGAGTTGTCGAGTCTTGGAGGGGACGATAAAAAGTTACAGATTTGTTTTAAAATTTATATCTTGCATAAATGTCCTGTTCATGATTCATAACCTGGAGCAGAAGTATTACAACTCAATTGTTTCCGATTTTTTTAAAGTAAATGCCCTTCAACATTTTAAAAATTAAGATAATCAGAGTTTGATATCAGCAAGGATAATGCTGTGCGTTTCCGATTTTGGAATGATGACTTAACTTTTGAATAACCAGTAGGATAAATACGCGCATTACATTTGAAAATTTCGGAAACTATTGAAACAATGGAGGCAATTGAGTAATGCTCCTACTCCAGGTTATTAATCATGAACAGAACATTTAAGCAAGATATGAATTCTAAAGCAAAGAAGCATGCATTTCAATGGAAATTCGCCAGGCTTAAATTTCACCAGAATTGTTTTACATTTAATGTTTCATTGAATAAAATAAAAGATAGTAACTATCTCTTATTTTCTGATAAAAATTATATTATTTATTATAAACATATACCCACCCCATTTAATCAATATCATAAAAAATAATTGACTTCAAGAAATAACGTTTGTTAATAAAAAAGGAAAAACGTCTAATAAACCTTATCGATTCGTTATAAAGAAATGAAATTTTGGGAAAGCTCAAGTAGAAGCTATGAGTTTATCAGCTCCAAAAAAAAATGAGAGCTTTTTCTCCCTGTTAAATACGGGGAGTAAAGTGATGCTTTATGTATCTAGAAAAGCTCAAGGAGCTTTAAGGAATGTTAATTAAATGTAAGACTCCTCTCTTAGATATTTTCCGAGTTTTTAAAAACCATTGATACAAAAAAGAAGGATTTTCCAGCGGGAAAATTTCCAGTTGGATTCCCACTTCGCGTAGAGGATAAGCAACGCATCCTTAGGAAATTTCTTCTTTTTCTTTTCTTCTTATATATTTCTCTCTTTGCTGATAAAGGGGCATGAAGGTGGGGGGATACTCGGGAAATATATCATTCAAAAGAAAAAATGGTATCAGTTTTCACTGGATATTGATTACCATTTCTTTTTTCGATGATTGATCGAGCAAAAATAAGATCATTGATACAATGTTTTTAAATTTATTGAACGTTTAGTAATAAATAAAGAAGTTAGTATGTATTTTAAAAACATTTTTTATAAATAAAAATACTATTTATGTTTTTATTTATAAAGTTTGATAAGAAGCCAAACTACCATGAATGTATTGGGTCTCTAATTAGAAATAAAACAAACAATTGTGAATTGTCTTATGTTCATTACCGCTTATTTATACCGTAGTTTATATGAAAAATATTGTGTTTGCAAAAAAAAATTGAAACCGGAATGTCACCTTAATTATTCGTTTCATGTGTTTTAAGACCTCCTAAGAACTTTTCACAAAGTTATCTGTCTGCATTTGTATGTGTGTGGGTATTTGTGTGTGTATGTGTGTGCGAATGTTATCATCGATCTCCTAGAGCATTTATACTTGAAAGTTGAAACTTTGTGTCTAATAGGTCTAATTGAGCTCTCCGTAAAATATTTTTGTATAAGTCATTCGATAAAATATTAACTAATGATGATAATAAGATGAAACTCGGGACACATTTTTTTAAGTGTTATATATATAATATATATATATATATATATATATATATATATTATATATATATATATATATATATATAAACAACATAAAAAATATGTGCCGAGTTTCATCTTATTATCATCATTAGTTCATATTTTATCGAAAAATAATTCAATGCTATTTGTAAAAAACAAGTTTCAAAAATCATAAAAGTTAAGCAGCACGGAGTGAGGTCAGCGTTTGGATTGTTGACCGCTGGAAATAAAACGAATGTTCTTATTTATGTATCTAAAGACGAGCGAAGCGAGTCCGAAGTAGTGAGGATGAGCGTAGCTTATCCAATGAGATTAGGAAAAGCTCCGAGGTACCCCACACCCGGAATATGTCGTCGTAGTCTACAACATATTATCTTCCCGGCAGTTTAACTAAATCTTATTTGTGTGCCAAGTTTTAATTCTCTAGCGTGAACACATCAATAGTTAAGCACGTCACTTCCATACACTGATACTCAGACAGGTAAACACACAGAGAGGAGGGTATATTTATGGACTGTAATCATATATCATTTGATACTACCGAGTTTTGCAAAACATGAATAGTAGCACACCTAGGAAATGTAACAAGTAAAACGCGCCGACAGAGCCTGAACTCCCTTTGCGAGACATGACATTGTGCCCAGCCATCAATGATGACGAATGTCAAATGATGAAACAGTTCCCAGATGTAGCATTGCATTTTGCTTGTTACAATTCCTAGGAGTCTCGCACAATTCTATTGTGTTACTATTTATGAGTTGCAAAACTCGGTAGTATCAAATGAGAAATGTTTTGCTTTGCCAAGCATGATGGTGGTAAGAGAGCACCGCTCGTCTCTGGTATATACTTCACATTATATTCTTTGGAATTTTAATTGAAGGTCGGTAAGATAGGCTCTGTCGGCGCCCTGATGAGTTAGACGTAACGAAACAGAGTGGGACATGACATTATGTCGAGCCATCGATGATGACGAATGTCAAATGATGGAACAGTTCCCAGATGTAGCATTGCATTTTGCTTGTTACATTTCCTAGGTGTCTTTCGCACAATATTTTTGGATATAAAACACATAAAGGGGATAGTCTAGTTTTATAATGTGATAATATAGTTTTAGTTTTAAGAGTGAAAGCACTTTCCTATGCCTACATTAGAAGGCCAGGAAAAGTTAAAATCATTGAATCACTTGGGATAGAAAAACTTTCATTCCCATTTGAAGCGATCACACTGCGGAGATTTTGTTTACTCTTTAAGAGTGTATTTGGCTTGGGAAAAGCCAGACCTGGAAAAAAAGGAAATTGAACTCGCTGCATATTCATGGTGCACTTGTGACGTCACTGTTGCTTTAAATAACCATTAATGTTAACCCTTTAGTAGTGAATAAGCAAGAAGAGTTAATTTTATGCTAAGCACCATCTTATGGGTAAAAGGGAGAAAAATATCGACTTGAGGTGTTTTAAATTTTTAAATAAAGCGGTTAACCATCGAAACTTCATTATTCTACATTTTGAAACAAACATTTTAAGATAAAAGATTTATCATTTTGCTGAAAACGGGAGGGAAATAAACTGGTACAGTAATGTGTATAAGAAAAAAACTATAAAACAATAAAATTAGTTTGCGTGCAGTATAAACAAGTATAAACATTCGGGCATGGTGGTTCGCCTGTCGGACGAATTTTGTTTGTAATGAGTGTTTCCGAATTATTTGAAATTCAGATGTCAAAAATGTTCTTTTGACGATTAAGGATTCTTGTTTTCCTGGGCTTCATAATTGAATATTAAACCGTACGATAAAATAATAAACCAGTGCAGCATAAATTTTATAAATTACGTTCAAAGTAAAATGTTATTTTTAGAGAGAAAACCAACTGAAAATTTCTCATTAAATAGAATATTTCATTAAAGGAATTCCGGACATCTGGTTCGTAAAAACAAGCCAGCACAGACTTTGTCTTTTACAAAACAACATTTCTACTTTCCAAAAGCTTTGGAGATTCGGGCGAAACAAAGTTTCTAATGAATGTCGCATCGGGAAATTCGTTTGATTTTGTACTCAGAATTTAAATAAATTATCGGATAGTTTCGATAAAATGTTTAATTTATTTAGGTTTTCCTTTTGTTCAAATAAATTTTAGAGGAAAAGCTAAATGACTTAAAGGAAAAACTAAAAAGCTTAATAAGGAAAATTAATTTTAAACATTTTGATTATAAAAATTCAATGCTATAAAATAAATCAGGAGCTGGGTACCTCGGAACATTTCCTCATTACATAGGATTCGCTACGCTCATCCTCCCAGCTTCGGACTCGCATCGCTCGTCATTTAGAATATACGAATCGTTTAGTTTATACTGAAAAACGTCATCAGAATTGCTTTGCCCGTCCTCAGATAGTAAATAAATTTGTTTCAATCATCACGCTACATTACAGTAATGGCGGCAATATATGAATTACTTTTACGTCCTAGGAGTTTTTTTTTTACATTCATTATTGTCCTCCTTATAACAATAATGATTGGCTTCTCATCCTAAAACGGCCCAATAAAGTGCTCATTTACGTACTACCTCAAAAAAAAATTTTTTCGAATAAAACAACTACAGCGGTATATTGTTTTACACAATCTATAACCCTGAATGTATTGTTTTTACACAACGCATTCATTATAATCTTAGATATGGTTTTTACACAATCTATAATCTGTACAAGGTTATTGACACTATCTAAAAGTCTGCATATTGTTTTACACAGTCTGATTCCTGTATTATTCTTTTTACACAGTCTGTTATCCTGTATTATTGTTTTTACACAGTCTGATATCCTGTATTATTCTTTTTACACAGTCATCCTGTATTATTGTTTTACACAGTCTGTATCCTGTTTATTTTTTTACACAGTCTGTTATCCTTATTGTTTTTACACAGTCTTTATCCTGTATTATTGTTTTACACAGTCTGTTATTCCTGTATATTGTTTTTTACACAGTCTGTTATATCACAGTTTATCTGTATTGATTTATTACACAGTCTGTTATCCCTGTATTATGTATTTTTTGTATTGTTTTTCACAGTCTATTACCCTACGTATTATTTTTTTACACTGTCTGTTATTCTGTATTATTGTTTTCATCCAATTTATAATTCCGAATATAGTTTTTATACGATCAATAACCCTGCATCAAACAATTTATAATCCTGTTGGGTAAAATTAACAGAGAAAATTTAAAGTGTAGGGCTGTAGTTTGACACTTCGATATATTCGCTAAAAGTGAAATCAGTTGATGGAACGGGAAAATTAATTAGAATTATGACTTCAAAGGGGAAAAACTGGTGAAATGCACTGTGATTGTCATGTTTTCCTAAGGCAACAAGTAAAGAGGTGTATTTGGTTTATTTTTCAACTTGAATTCGGTTTTATTGTCCGTTTGTTCCATAATCTGTTTTAATCCCTTTGAAGCTATCTAATTAATTATAACTCCAAGATGAAAGATGCACCCTGGTTTTTTAATAAATGTTCAGTTATATTTTATGGAATTTTCATCACAGAATATTTTCTTTGATTTTCTTTTTATAAAATGTTTTACTTTTTCCTTTCTGCAAGCATAGGTAAATAGGAAATGTATTGTAATCGCCATGAAAATCCGGACCGGAACCGAGTTTTCATCCAAATAATCCGTTTCGGATACGTTTATGACGTTCTAAGTAGTTTAGATCCTCGTCATTACACAGTAAAAACATTAATTTTATTCCAAACAGTTACCCGTCTAGATAGTGACCTTGCTCGATGCTACTTTACATAAATGATGCATGAAAGGCCGTTAATATTTTTTTTAATATTGAATCATTAAAACATAAAAGGATAAAAGTTAGAAGTAAATTTCATTTCAGATTTTTAACTTTTGAAAATCTGGTACGGGGTACCTAAGAACATTTCCTCGACATATCGGATTCGCTACGCTCATCCTTCTCAGAATACGCTTTGCTCTCCCTCAAACAGTATAAAAAGCGTTTTATTTACACAAAACACATACAGACGGACAACTTTGTAAAAACCACTCAGGAGTTCTTAAAAACGGATAATTCCGGTGGCATCCCGGTTTTGAAATTTGATTGCAAACGCAATACTTTTCCTATATACCTATGGTATATATGAGGAAAAGTAAAACCGTATTCATATCCTTTTATAAAAATTAAATTAATTAATGATGATAAAATAAAACATGCCACATTTGTTGATCATATATATGACTAAATGCGTGCCATATACTATACTATATATATATATATATATATATATATATATAATATATATATATATTATTATATATATATATATATATATTATATATATATATATATATATGTATATATGTATATATGTATTAATATATTAACATATATATATATATATATATATAATATATATAATATGACTAAATGCGTGCCAAGTTCTAATTGATAAATTATTTTTTTCGCCATTTTGCAACATTTTGCTGTGTTAATAATAAAGGTTAATGACGATAAACATAAAGATCAATTTTTGTGCAAAGTTTTCACTCTCTACCATAAACAACTTGCGCTACGATAAGAACACACAACACACATGCAGACAGAAAACTCGGTAAAAACTACTCAGTCGGTCTTTGAAATTACCTGAAACGGATGAATTAATGTTAGATACCCAGTTTCAGATTTTAGCAAATGCAATACTTTCCTATATACCAACAGCATAATAAAAGAAAAGTAAAAAAGCACTAGTTTTTTTTGTTTACTAAGACCGTATTTATTTATAAATATTCATATTGATATTTCGTTATTTTTACGATCTATAATATCATTAATTTTTATTTAGCGCGTCGCCTTCCTTAGATTGTATATTTGGAAAGTTAATTTATTTATATATTACGGATAAAATTGACATAAAAATAGGAGAGCTAAGTCCGAGATACAACTAAGTCACTATACTCGCAACTATAATATAATCATTAATCATGGGTATGATAAAAAAAGTTCTGAGGAACCCTCTCTACTTTTGAAAAACTGAAAAGAGAAATAAATAATACATTTGTTTTATAGCATCAATGCTTCTTAGCTAAGTCGATCGTTAATAATCTACTCTTGGAAATTAATTAATATTATTACTAATGCTATAATTATTAATTAATATTCCGTTATCTACTATTTATCAAAAATATGCCATTAAACCTGTCTGTCTGGTTTTTACTTTCTTCATTTGTAACGTAGATTTACAGAAAAAGTAATGTGTTCGCATAAAAATTCCGAAACTGAAATTATACTTACACTAATCCGTTCTAGGTGTTTTTAAGACCCTCCTGAGTTGTTTTTTACCAATTTTTCTGTGTATGGGTGTGTGTTATCATCGTCACTCCCGATGTCAATATCAATTTTTTTGGGGCACTGAATCGACGATTACAGATTCAGTGTAAATCCGACCAGTCTAAGTAACCAGAAATCATAAGTGGAAAATAACCCTGAAAAAATTAAAATACAGAAGAAAAACAACACATGTCCTGCAAAGTGTGGTTTAATTTTTTTGTCTATTTTCTGACATAAGTGCCTGAGGACACGGTCAAAGGCCCCAGTCAAAGGCTTCGGTCATAGGTCCCGGTCATAGGTTCCGGTCATAGGTGTGGTTAAAGGCTCCGGTCAATGGATCTGGTCAAAGGCAGGCCCCAGAAAGAGGCACCAGTCTTAAGGCCTGGTAAAAAGTTCCGGTCAAAGGACACGGTCATAGGCCCTGGTCAAAGGCTCCGGTCATTGGTTTCAGTCAAAGAACCCGTCAAGGCTCCGGTCATTGGTTTCAGTCAAAGAACCGGTCAAAGGCTCCAGTCAAATACTTCGTTCAAATGCACAAGCCGGTGGACTCTCCGTTGGAATGCTTACTTTTTGCTCACCAATCCAATTAATTTTGTTACGGTTTATTCACAGTCGGAACATAATTTACCTGATTTTTCAAAGGAATCGCGCATACATACTTAGAGCATTTTTATTACAAAGCTTCTTACTACTGACCAAAATGTCGTGCAAATCTGATTAATAAAGTACAACTTGTAGAGGTAAAAACCCCACCTTATTGTGGTAAAATTGCAACAATGTGATAACGTCATCAAATTTGGTGTATGTCATATTTTTAATAATTTAAAGTTTCTTACTCTGACTATAATAGCAGCGTTTTAAGCAAACTATGATACATTTTTCTTAAAACGCTTATGGGGCTAGGACCTCCATTAAGGCTCTACAGGAATTAAAACATAGTATTAAATAATGTTTTTCGTTTACATAAACTTAGAGTACAGTAGTGAACTCAACCCGAGAATCAAGTGACAGTAGAAAATAGCTATTTTACACCAGTAGATTCCACAAATCAACCAGATAAAAGTCAGAAGCGGTCGAGGGACCTCATCATATCTTTTAGGTTGGAATGATGTATGAGGCCATGTCCTTCCCAATAACAGCTGATATATAAAGAACCCAGGCCTACCAACCTTGTCAAATAATGTTATATTTTCATGACGTTCTGTTGGATAAACTGATTGATGATGTTAAAGCAACTCTAATGCAGATCACATTAATTACGTGGTTCTCAATCCTATAAAAGTTATTTTTAATTTATCTTTCTGAAGAAGTTCTTTATCATTATTATTTAAATTCCATTAGCGGAACGGAAATATTTGTATCGAGTCTTGAACGAGCTTTTATCCCGCGCGGTAATTGCAATTTAGTAAATTCTCTCCCACCGGTCAACAGTATTACGAAACCATTTAAAAGTTTCTGTTACAGACAGGAATTTTATATCGGAAAAATATTTGTGTTGTCCCCCTCCTCCCTGTTCTTTTTTTCCATTCGGCTTATCCCACAAACATAATTTTCTCTTAAACACGCGCTGAAAAGTATTACATAGGGACATCATCTTAAGAAAATTGTGACGCGGGGGTCCGCAAGCAGGGCGTGTTTGTTTAATGCGTGCTTCCAATGCTTCCCTCGATACATCCATTTCTTGCTTAAGTTTACTGTTTATGTTTTACACCCTGAGCAGTAGGATTACACTGTTATATACGAGACTCGGCTAAAATCAGTTGACTGCGTTGAATAATAATGCGAGGGAGCCAATGAGGTTATTCCTTAATGTTAAACCACCTCCTCAATTTTCAACACTATCTTTCCCCGCTGTCAACTGATTTTACCTGTGTCGTACTATAGTTACTTCATTAATTCTATATTTTTCAAATTAAATGCGCATATTTATGCCATAGTTCATACAATACTATTGCCATCCTTCCTAAATTGCCACTGTACAGCATTATTACACTCATCTTTAGTTTATTCATTATCTTAGCTTATTCATTTTCTTAGTTTATTCATTATCCTAGTTTATTCTAACCTTTAAACAAATATTTTTAACACATTTACTTTGAAGAATAAGGAATAATTTAGTAACAGTACCAAGATATAAAGCTAATGGTTAGGTTACAATGAACAACTTTAGCAAGAAATATGCTTTTAAGCATGAAAACACTCATTCCTAAAATAACAAATACCATTGCAGGCCTCCGCGTCAGTATCATTTGTAACTACTATAAACTAGATAGTGTGAATAAAACGAAAAAGTTATCACCAGCACCAAGATTCGAAAGTGAAACCCTAGGTCTTGAGTACTATATGACTGTTCATTTCGACAGACCAATTTGATTTGACTAATTTTGACTAATTTCATTCCAATTTCACCGCCCCAAGAAACATCTAAAACGTCACCCTTCTCAATACTTGTTGTTCATCAATCGTATTTAAGGTTATCCAGTCATTTAAAATGTTTTTTCGACTTTTTGGTCGCAGAGTGGTCGTTTTAACTCCGAACCGGTTTTATTCAATATTAAATAATTCAAACATAGAGGGACATCATTTTCCCTGATGACATTTAAACCCTTAATTTTGTCGATATTTATAAAAAAATTACAAAGTTTTGAGTAAGTGTACCGAGGTTACCATAACATTTTTTGTAATTAAAACACACTGATGAAGTATACATCAAATGTTTCATGCGTTATGCATTGTTATAAATTACGTCATGCATTGACTGCATTGTTAAGTTTATTCTAATTATTTGATGTATTTTATTGAAATGTATTTGACCTCAAGCTATTGTATATTTTTGTGTACTTATTTGCAAATAAAAATAGTTTCACTTTATTATTTATTTATGTTTTACTTCATCATACAATTTCATTTGACAACGCTATTACAAAATTTTAATAAAATAATAAGAAATAAAATAAAAATTCTTTTACTTTAAAAATGAAAACAAGAAAATCATGTTTTCATCTGAGAAAGTCAAATGATAGACATAAAAGATTTTTATTCCGAAAGAAACTATTTTTCCGGCAAAAAAAGGACCAGTCTGGAATCGGATATTGTGTATGGAGCCCGATAAACACATCTGGAAATTTGGGTTTAAGGGGGAAAACCTCTTTTCACTCCAATAGACAGACGTTTTGACTTTATCAAGAAGAAGAAGAAGCAATGGGAAAGGAAGAGTTACAATTTAGTCATGAGAATAAAAATGCTTTGAATATTCCAATAACAGATTTTCCTACTAGAGGAAACTATTGTAGTTTTTATTTTCCTTTCTTATTTTAAAAAGTGCTGCGTCATGCTGATTTATCACACTGATTAAGTGCTAAAATATATTCCTATATATTTGTTTGTAGGAATACATTGCTAGAATATTGCTATATATTTGCATATAAGTTGCATCATGCTATAAAATAGATAAATAGCTGTTCTATTAATTGCAAAACTTACTCTACTATAAATAGTTTAATCTTTTTAGTGTAAATACTGCGGTAGTTATGCATGACTAATAATAATAATGCTTTATTTTTTATGACAGTTATACATTATGTACAAGTAGTTCCTCGTCAAAATCACTAAAACTATAACATACTATATAAAATTAGAATTAATAAATACAAATCTAAAATTAAAATTTAATGGTGCTGAATTCAGAAAAAACTGTACATAGGATTATTTACTAGAATTTTCCTTAAATAATTGCTGAATTTTGTGCTATCAAATGCTATGCTAATACAGTCACAAACAACATATAGAAATCGGAAATGCGTTTAAACATCTGATATTGTGTTTTTTATCTAATATAATTAATAAAACTTTTATAGCACATAATAAAATCCCACCTTTAGTATATAAGATTAGAAAAGAATTTAGTCTTGTATAAAAAAGTTTATTGGCTTAGTAATACTAAATAAAGACCTCAACAAAGACATTTCAGACAACTTGGTATGAAAAAGTTGGGACGAAATTGAGCAAAAGGGAATGCCCCACAACTTTTTCCAATCGAAGTCCAGATAATAGGTGCTTGATCAAAATTTAGACATTACCAAGAATTGTCCTTTGTAAACTTCTTTTATTGGACTGGATGGAGGAGGGACTTTAACAATGATGTCTCTAACCGATATCATTTCCCAGGGGAAAATCTTAAGGGGCTTGATTTCATTTTGGTAAACTGACCCTAAACACTTCTCACCCTCAGAATCTTAGACATCACTAAGAGAATGATAGATGGGAAATAAGGGGACCTTATTTTCTAATGTTACAAAGTTATTTCCTTTCAATGGGAAAAACTGGAAAATTACACAATCATATATATGTCATTCAATAACATACAATTCCTTTAACATTTTGATCAAATAATTTAATTACTTCCTCTGACTAAATGATTATGACGATTTTATTTAAGCTACTTTTTTTAATTATGATCAAGGATACTTTATTTCCATCCTCGTTCTGTTGGTTCTGTTGTAGACTCAGGTAGAACCAATGGCATTAGATTTCTAAGTAAGTTGATTAGGAAAATGCCAGGATACTCTGGATATAAAGTAAAATGATGAATTAGATATTTGGATGATGTATTGTGCTTATGATTTTAATTTTTGGATTAGCTCGTTGCTATCGATTAGGGTAAGTGGTATATTTACATGGTAATTCCATTATAATTAGGGATGTCTCAATTTATTGTAATTTAAAGGAATAGGGTTGTTACTTTAGATATAGAGATGATTAACTTTGAGATGGCAGTCTGACGAGTTGGGAAGATTCGGGTTAGTCAAACCATATGTGGGGTTGAAGCCTTTCGAATGGATACGCTAACAACTTTGACAAGTTAGGCTGAATTTAGTCATTTTTAGAAAATATTCGAAGAAAAAGTTTTTATGAAATATGTTAACGTAAATAATAAAAGTTTGTCTTTCCACAGATGATTATTATTAAACAACAGCCAGCTTTCACCCGAACGTCATCATCAGTGCCTAGAACCCATAAATTAAAAGAATAAAAATAAGAAGTCAAAACTAAAATAACAAAACAAAATGTACAAAAAAACGTATAAAATAATGAAAAAGAAGGAAAATAAATTACCGGTGAGAGAGTCTAGATTACTTTTTAGCCGGTTCTCTGAGGCCAAGGCATGTAGACTGAATCGTGGCGCCCCACCATAGACCTTACCACAGAGGCTCCCACACTCTCACTCTTTTCATTCAGAGCCTTATATCCATTTTCTTGAACGTTTCTTAAATTCAAGATTTCGAGAGCTGTCATTTGATTGCTTTTATCTATGAGTGAAGAAAAGCAACTCATGTGGTGCGTAATCTGGTTTCTCTCGCTAACATGACGATAAAACTTGCTCGGGGCCTTTTCGTGCTCAAAATCTGGTGGAAAAGGCCTTCCAGTTGACCGACATAAACACTTGCGCAGGTACCGCATTCTAACTGCATAAACCCCGTTTTTGTTATATGGTGATTTTATCTCCTTAGCTGCATAAATATGTTACGTAGCCATGAGGTGTTAGGCATGAGTTTTGACTTCTTATTTTATTTCTTTAATTTATTGGTTCCTAGGCACTGATGATGACCGTTCAGGTTGAAAGCTGGTTGTTTATAAATAATAAATCATGTGTGAAAGACAAACTTTATTATTATAAGCTTATCCACATCTCAGTATTTATCGGATATGTGTAAACGTCATTAATCCAGACAATAATGACCCCACAAATATTTCAAAAAATCACAAATCTTCATATAGTGTTTAGATTGGGCTGAGAAGTATACACTTATTACTAGTACGGTTCACATAAATACTAAGATTCATTCTATCATCTGTATTAGTTTTATTGATTGCCATACATATGTCAAAAAAGCCATGAAAAATTTCATTAATTGACATGAAGTAAACAAATTAAGTTTTTTCACAAATAAATTTAAAAATTCGCTTATATCGAGGCAGTGTCACTTATCTAAACCAATAATATGACGAACTGATAAAGTACAAAAACCATGAGACAAAAAACGAATGCCTCGTGTTTTGGATTATGCTTTGAAGTGCTTTAGAATAGCATATATAAAAATAATTTAGAAAGCTCAAAAACGCACATTTCTCGTATCCTGCAAAATTAATTAGTATAAAAAACAGGTATACAGGGTACCATGGTACTTTTCCTTACAATATCCGACTCTTCGTTCGTCCTCAAAATGTCTTGATTTTTCAAAGCTTAAGGTAGTACTACTTCGGTTTCGCATAGCTCACCTCAGACTGTAGATAATTTACAATGAATGTTGATCCAAAATAAATATTTTTTATTTGGTCTTCCCCCAGAGTGTCATATAACTTGAAGCTTAGCTAAAAGTCAACATTTTTAAGCACGTATATACTTATTACAGCCATTTTTCTACTCTAATCAGTCAATTCAGTTATAATTGACCTTCAATATCATCAATCATTTCTTATTTATTGTTAACTAATTTCACTTTTGAATAATTTTAGTTTGCACAAACTTACAAAGTTACTCTTTCACTGCATTGATTTTGTTTAAATTAGTTGTAACAAATATTTAAATTAACTCATAAGTTGATATTTTCCAAGGGACTTTCTAAAACCCGGAATGGAAAAACCATAACATTCATTTTATTTCATTTGCGTTATTAAGTATTAATTTTTGTCTAATATTATATTATATTAAATAAATATTTTAATCGCATTTAATATGAAACCTTGTTTATATTTATATCGTAAATACTAGCTTAAAAAACGGACAAAGCCAAGTCTGTAGTGACGAGAGCCTGATTCTATATTTAAAATCGTGGAATAATCTAAGTACTATTGATCTATGAAATAGTTGCAATATTTATAGTATGCGATCGTTCTGTTAATTTTTAACTCACTTATCACAAATTAAGTAACAATAAAGAAACAAATAAATAATTTGATCACCTTTTGTTTCCGTATTGCCAACTTGACAACTATTCTCTTTTCGCAAATAGCTTTACCTTCTCCCCTTTTCTAGGGGAACCTCTGAACCAATCACCGACAGCGATATTGACTTAAACTTTTAAATTTTCTTTTCATATATTTCATGGTCAACTTATTTTCTTGACCTTTACTGACCACACTTCAGGAATAGGTGTTAAAAGGGAAGTCAATTAGACCTTATCAACCCTGCCCATTGTTGTTCGTATTTTATAAAATATAAAACAATGGCTTGTAACAAGTTCAGCTTGACTAAGTCCATTTATATAAAAACCAAACTTTGTTTAGACCAAATTAAACAAGAAAGAGGAAGGACCCAAGTAATGAACCTTGAAAGACTCCCATTGTCCTTCCTATTGTTTTCAGCCTATTAATCATTTTTTATTTATATTATTTATTTATTTTTTCGTTACTTCGTTATTATATTATATTTTTAAGATAGATTTTTTTGACGTTTCTTTTGTTGGTTTTTATAATAATAGATTGAAGAATAAAAAGAAATCAATATTATAAATAATATTCTTATCAATATTAGGAATAATAATACTAGGAATACTGATGCGCTAAAAGAGGGAGCTGCTTAAAGTTATTTCACTCCAGACGCAATAAAACGGCACTATTTTAGGCGCTGGCGTAACCGAATGGCATCGCCTCCTTTTTAGTAACTTTATAATTGAAGGATAAGTCTTGAAAAATAAGTTCTTACGAACCAACGATAGACTTTCCATTGATGAAATAGGATTTATAAGTTGTAGATTTGCTTAAATAGGGGAGCCTCGAGATGTATTGTTCATAGTATTATATGCAGAGAACTTTAAGCTCTATTGATATAATTTAACTATTGGTTGTATGGTCTGATTTTAACTAGACTGTAGAATTAAAGGTTAAATCCGAGCACGGGCACCAAAGATGTTTATGACAGGAATGAATCGGACGTGGTCTGCGTATCACTTCCTTTGTGAGGAACGTAAAGTAGTTTTTTCTAATCCTAAACGATGTCAGTCACTTAGTTCTGACCTGATCGATGTCAGTCACTTGGTTCTGATCCTGAACGATATCAGTCACTTGGTTTTAATCCTAAACGAAGTCAGTCACTTGGTTCTGACCCTGATCGATGTCAGTCACTTGTTTCTGATTCTGAACGATGTCAGTCACTTGGTTCTGATCATGAACGGTGTCAGTCACTACTTAATTATCACTTACCCTAAATGAACGTGATTATGACGAAATTTAGGCCCTCAAAGAAGCTTTCTTAAAAATAGAGTGATCCTAAAGCTTTTGTCGGTTCAGCCTTACAGTGGGAAGCATATTTATATAATATTTAATGTCCACTATTCATTACCATAATTCATTCTCTGACGAAAAAAGGTTGATGAAAAAGAAGAAACAGATTACAACTACGATATATGCTTCGAAAAAATGCAGTTAAAGAAGCAGTTACAGATATAGAAGAAAAACTAACATTATATTGTCCTTTGAAGAGACCTATTAGAGATTATATGTATTATTTGTGTTTATTATATTGTTTATATGTATTATTATATTGATTATATGTTTATTTGTGTTGTGATTATTAACTCTTTTGTATTAAAAAATATTTACTGAGTTAAAACCCTTTTGATTTCCTCTTTTAAATTCTTACAAGGCCTACTTTTTGCTTTGTGGCAGCTTGTTGTAGAAAATAATACCTTGTACATAATGTCTAATTCCGGATTTCTTCAAGATATTTAACCTAGCATTTCAAGATGACATCTTTATTTTAAGATCGAGAGAACCGAGACCTAAGTCATAACACCTCTAGCTTTGGGATAACATTAAACATGGCATTCAGGGGACATGCGAGTTTTTACAACTTAACAGCTTTGACGTTAAATTATCTATTCATTCTGAGGTCGAGCGCAGCTAACCCGAAGTTAAATTACCCTTCACATTGTGTTAGTTCATTAATTTCAGCTAAGGTGTAGCAAGACCGAATAAATACTATAAAATGGTTTCGTAAAACATGTCATTTTAAGAACGAGAAAGTGTCGGAAGAAGTACAGTGGTACCCGATTTTTATCGAATTAAAAGTAAATTCCGTACGCTCCGTACCATGAGATTTTTAAAGAAAAATTCGGAATAATTGCATTGGAAAAATATTTTGGGGCTTACAGGCATCCCTGTTAGATTTGTCAGGGTGGTCAAAGCATGGGTCAAAAATCCTGGAAAAGCTCCTCTAGGATTTTCTGCTTCACAGTTTCCCTTAAGAATCCAATTTGTCTCAGGGAAATCCCCTATTTCCTCACCTATACTATTGCCAGTACTTCTCCTCAAAGACCTTTTCTGACGGGCTTTAAAAAGTCGAGGATCAAAAAAATGAAACGAATAATAGAATATAATGCTATACGAAATGAAAATATTATCAGTTATAAAGCTTGGGGCTAGGTGAGGCACGTGCAAGTGCATGTGAAAGACCTACAACATTTTACTGTCATTCGTTCATTTCTTATGTCAGTAGCATGAACCGAGAAATGAACCAATGTCATGTGTTTGTTTACTCACAAAGTATGTCGAGTATATCAGCGAGTCCTTCGTATCATTTTAGGGTTATTATAACCAAGATTCATCTATTTTTATTAAACCCTATAATCAAGATGATATTTTACAGCCTACGTTAACCTATTTTGCAAAAATGTTTTGAATACTTTATTTTACCCGATTTTACCTCTTTAAAGAAAAAGAAGGACACAACATTTTTTAATGACTACTATAAAGGCTTAAAAGTTGTATAGTTGATATTTGTTTGTTCACGATAAGAAGTTGAATCTTGGCACATAAATCAGACTTAAAGCTTAGTTGTGCTGTCCGATTATTAATTAAACTTGTACAAAGTGGTATTTTCCCCAATTCGATTATTTTTTCGATTCTTAACTATGTTTTATAGATGTGTACAAGTCATCAGATAAAACTTGAACTAATGTTGATAATAAATACAACTTGCTCATTTGTTTTATATATGACAACAGGTGGTGAATTTAAAATCGATCAACAAATCATTCGGCGTTTTATGAATTTTCGAAATACCTGTTAAGTCATTAATGACGGATGTAAAAAAATTTCCGGATAGCACAACTTGACCCAATGATTGATTTTTTTTACTAAGTTTCTACTCTCTAGCATACACACACTGGGAGCTATTTTTGACATTTTTTATTGAGTAATACTACAACAAATAATTGTTACAAGTATTAGAGCTAATACAGGTTTAGTAACTTGGTAAGACTTGTTAGAGAAACAATCCAGTGATCCGACTCTTGCGAGAGTTACCTGGTATAAGTAATTAATAATTGTAAATATTTTGCTTGGAAGGTTATTATAATTAGAGATAATAGATTAATAATAAGATAATAAAGTATCAAAGCTAATGAGATATAGTTGATGGAACCTACTAGTTCCTATTGTTCTTCCCTACTGTAAAAGCTGGAAAAACTTTTACGGCAGGTGGAGGGTGATAAGTTTTATATCTGGTTGACCTAATCTCTGGGCCACTGTCTTCTCAGACGTCTGATAGGATTATCAGGTAGGGTTTCAGAGGAAAGGAGTTGAACTATGGAATCAGGATGGTCTACTAAGGATTCATGAAATTTATGGTAGCGAGATTTGAAGAGGTTTCTTACAAAGGGAACATTGAGTTCATTATGAATCGTGAGGTTGGAAACATAGAAGGGAGCATTAGTGATTTTTCTTAGGATTTTTGACTCTAGGGTTTGAAGACGTTAGGAGTTAAAAGGCTTGGTGCTACCCCACACCTCTAAGCCATAGGCCTACGCAGGTTTTAAAATTACATTGTAAATTCAAAGCTTCTTGTTCAGTGATAGTTTCGACCTATGTTCTAGAAGACGCGGCAGGAACTTGTATCGTATTGACACGTCAGTACGTTTGATTTTTGTGTGTCATTGCCAGTTCACTCGTCTGTCAAGGTTAAGGCCAAGGTATCGAACGGAGAAGGGTTGAGGAATTAGAACTTGATTAAAGACGACTGGAGAACAAGTATCGATACGAAGCACTAAAGTGACATGAACACTTTTTGTTCGTTGATCTTTATCCTCCATTTCCTTAACCAAGGTTCTAGAAGGTGAAGGTGAAGGATCAGAGACTGTTATATGATCATGATTGACAGAAAGGATGGCTGGGACAGTGAGAAGTAAGACTGATAACAGACACATACAAAGAAACAGCTTGGTACAAAACTTAGGAGGTCTTAAAAACACCTGAAAGGAATAATCAAATTGGCATGTTGGTTTCGCATTTTCCACACATTTTCCAATGTATCTACGACATAAATGAGGAAAAGTAAAAACAAATCATTCCGTGTCAAGGAGTTTTCCCTCTTAGTTCCTCTTAGTGGCAGAGCCCCATCATGTTTGCCCCTATAACCGTAATAATAATGCGCATTGTTATGTCAATATAATTCATTTAGTTAAAATATATTTCCCTGTCGTGACAATAGCTTAATATGCGATATCAAATAAATTTACGCTCTGCTCATCAAGACATGTGCACATTGTTTGCAAGTGTTTTACTTATATTTGTCTTTATATACCTTATATTCCTCTGTATACTGTATCAAAGTCGTCTAAACACAACTCCCACCTTATTTAAAATTGTTGAAGCATTTACTATCTGCAGTGCATACCAATACGACTCGGATATTCATCAGAAACATCGCCTGCTTGTCGACTTAGCCCTTACACTCTCCTAATCAATAAACCGCTTCATCAAAACTAATTCACGTATTGAAATTCAATCAGAATGCATTTAGAATCATCCGAGCGAGAATTCAAGAGAGTCTTTATTCTAATATATTTACTCCTGCATGGATTCTATATTATATGAAAGGACATAGAAATCCCGCATTTTAACTGATTTGTCAGTTTTGAACAACATAGAAATGAAATATTCTATAAATTTATTTATTCAAGGTTTTACAGCCAGAAGGGTACCAAAGTTAGGGCTTCAGGGGACACGGTCCCGAGCCCAAGATTTTGAAGGTCGTAATTACCGCCCGCCTTTTTGTATGAAAAAGATTGTTTACATTCGTCAAAACAATGTGACAATATTTTTTATAGTTTTGTATATGAAAAAGATTGTTTACATTCGTCAAAACAATGTGATAATATGTTTTTGTAGTTTTGTATATAAAATATATTGTTTACATTCGTCAAAACAATGTGACAATATTTTTTTAAAGTTTTGTATATAAAATATATTGTTTACATTCGTCAAAACAATGTGACAATATTTTTAAAGTTTTGTATAAAATATATTTTTACATTCGTCAAAACAATGTGACAATATATTTTTTATAGTTTTGTATAGTTAAAATATTGTTTGCATTCGTCAAAACAATGTGACAATATATTTTTATAGTTTTGTATATGATAAATATTGAATGTAGAAATTCAATTTTAGAAAAATTATCAAAACTAATTATAGTAATTTTTTATTCGTTCAATTAAACTAGACAATATTTTATAAAGAAGTATATAGTAATGTCTAATTAGAATACTTCTTAAGTACACAATTAAGTTCTGACAAGCTATGCTTCCATCTACTGTAATATTAAGTGGAAAGCTAATTTGGCATCCTTTTCTTGAAAAATTAATTTTTAGGGTTTTTCTATGCTAGCTACTATAATGAGTCAAGGAGTAGTTTCAAAGTATGAATTTGAAGAAATGTTTTAGGGTAAGGGTTTTAAGGAATGGTTCCGGGGTATGATTTCATGGTATGGGTTTAAAGAATGATATCAGAATATAGTTTGAGGGTGGGGTATCAGGGTATAGTTACAGGGTATAGCAAGTTTTCCGATTTTTCGGAGTGGGGGGGGCACCCGGGAATCCGCCTGTACATATCAAAATCCGTTGTAGAGGTCTCTAACACGAAAAATACGTTTCAAGAAACTTTATGTTTATACACACATATATATATATATATATATATATATATATATATATATATATATATATATATATATATATATATATATATATATATATATATATACTATAATACGTACTTGGGACAAAAACTAAACTAGAAGAGTACCCTATGGACAACCAGGTTGCAGTCAGCAAAATATTCAAACAATCCGTAACATTTTTCCCCGGAAATAAGTCTACATGTATGCATTTTGTAGATCTGAATCGAATAAAAGCGGTCCGGAGTCGACGACCACCATAAATGATAAAAGAGTCGAAAAAACTAAGGAAAATAACAAGAAACCAAAATAACGGATAATTAAAAATATTTCGAATATGGTGCCGTTTTCTTTTTTTTTTTTTTGATACTAAATCGAACAAAACTGGTCAGAAGTCAATACGACCTCCTTAAATGGTCAAAGAGTCGAAAAAACAGTGCTAAATTTCGGGGGACCGTAAAATACGGTCAATAATCAACATTTGTCCAGTAGGGTGTCGTTTTTGACGTTTTTGGAGTCGATGAGACTACTTTAAGCTGGGATTCACCGGTTTAAATTTTGATGCCGTCGCTAATTTTTGTATCGTAATATTTACAGTATTTTATTTTTCAATAAGTCTATTGGAAATGGCAAGAGAGACTTGCCATATCCAAGTATTTAATTATCTTTAACAACACATATAAAAATATCATAACTGAGTTCATGTAAATCTCTAGACTTATTTTTATTGAACAATTTTTGATTTAATGGAGATATAAAGAGATTCTTTTGTGAAATTTTATAATTATGGCACTAATCATGGTACCTAAAACTTTTTAAAGCTTTATAACTGAAAAAATGTTTACATTTAATAATTAAACTTACTTAAAAAAAATCGGGTTGGGGTACCTCGGAACGTTTCCTCGTCACATGGGATTCGCTACGCTTATCCTCTCAACTTCGGACTCGCTTCGCTCGTCCTTAGAATACACAATTCGTCAAATGTATGCTGCGACACCTCTTACTTTTCAGTCTGGAACTTAAAACAGTCTTACTTTTCAGTCAGTTTGGAACATAAAAATTCCAAAAATGATGGAATTTTTATGTTATGTCTTTTTTTTCTTTGTGCATTTTGTCATCGTTAGTCCGTGGTAAAAGTGAATTATGTTTGAAAATTTAAAAATCCTTTTTTTATGGTCCAGGAAATAAAAAATTCGAAAATATAAATTATAAATCATCCAGATAGTAAAACTACAACTAATTTTATTTCTAAACGTAGATATAGTGGGATAAGAAGTAATAAAACAGGTTGGTAGCCCTAAGCAGTGTTGCCAGTTCGTGTTTTGAATAAAATAACGTCTAATTAGAGATCTTTATGACATCACGTAATCTACAGACTTAGTTACTGCCTTCTAGATCTCATTTTAGTGAAAAAATAGTATAATTTTAGGACCTTTTTTTATTCCTTCATTTCCTACTTAATTAAATTAAATGAATAATAAAACAATAATTTAGGAAGATAAAGTAAGAATAATAGGAAATAATAAAACAGGTTACTATTAATGGAGGTATGGTTAACTAGAGAATCTGGATATCAAAATACTTAGATAAGGAAGGACAGAGATGAATAATCGTGCAATTTAAGGTATTGCATAGTTGTATAGTTTCTATTGGATATTCTTTCAGTCAAATAAAATAATATGTAGAAATAACCTATTTCCTCTAAGCATGATATACCATTTTGATTACCCTGAAGACCAAATGAAAACAACCACTTTCTTAATTATTTAGATATAGTGATATAATAATTGTTTATGAAATAAATTGACATTATATCGTGTCTGGCCTCCGTATTTCCAAGACTTTATTCTGATCCTCTTATTACTTTTCCTCATTATACCGTAGGTATATAGGAAAAGTATTGTGTTTGCAAAAAAATTCAAAGCCGGGATGAAACCGGAATTATTTGTTTCAAGCGTTTTTTAGGCTCCTAAGTGTTATTTGCCAGTTGTTTGTCTGTATGTTTTTGTGAGTGTGTGTATGTGTGTGTGTCTGTTATCAGTGTGTCTATGCTAGAGAGTTGAAATTTTTTACAAAAAAGATTCTACCGCTTTAGTTGGGCTATTCGGAAAATAATTTTTATGACGTCATTAATCCGCAATAATGACTCAGCAAAATTCAAAAAATCATAAAACCCGGAAAAATTATGCAATCTGATTCAGATTTAGCACGCATGTGACTATTTAAAAGACTAATATAAGTGCCAAGTTTCATCTCAGTATCAGAATTAGTTCAATGTTAATTGAATGACTTGTGTACGTTTATAAAAAAAATTGTAAAAAATTGGGAAATAGTCCATTTGAGTTGAAACTTTGTACAAGTGTATATTATTGCTTAATAACTAAGTACACTTTTCAATTGAGTTAAAATTTAGTACAAATGTACACCTTTATTACTAAATAAGTACACAAAGTTTCGTTTTAATACGACAATTATATCCATGATTTTTGTTGGATCATAAAAATTGAACAGCATTCAGCGTGGTCAGTGCTGTATGGGTGATCGCTGAGAATGATACGGATGCATTTAATATCTGAAGACGAGCGAAGCGAGTCCAAAGGCATGTTGCAGTATAAATTTGGCAAACTGTATTTCTAAGGACGAGCGAAACGAGTCCGAAGCAGGGAGGATGAGCGTATCAAATCCGATGTAATGAGGAAAAGTTCCGCGGGGTACCCCGTACCAGATTTTTATTTTTATTTTAAATTTGGGCACTATAGAGGAATTAACTAAAAACACCACTTCTTTTCATTTATAATATATATTGGGCTCTTCCCTCAGGATATATTCATGTACAATACTAATTAGTCGATTGATTAATTAATTAATAATATTGTTTATTACTACTTTATATTATTATATAATTATTAAATTGAAACGACGTAGGAAGTCCTAATGGTTAATTAAAAATAAACTTCACTGACATAATGTAGATCCCTCAAGAGACACAAAATTATCCTATAAAGTTCTAATGATAGGAGGAAAGGAGACTTTTGGACCGCCCTGTATATTTTCCCGATAACTTAAAAAATAAGAGATAAACTGTCATGTCAATTCGTCCACATGCTATATGCCATTTAGTTGAAAAAAGGAAATTTGGGTGTTATAGGCAGTTATGAATGTGCGGATTTTAAGTTAATAATTTCAAAGTCGCAACCAATATTGAAATCAAATTCAATAGATCTATTAGTAACATTGACAGGTAGATTTG